>CM065126.1:22527500-23127500 GCA_033026305.1 Cirrhinus molitorella
ATTTCCTTCTATGTAAGATCAATGAGTGGAACATTAAAATTCTGTTTAAAGCATATGTCCTGAAATATTTTAGCATTTAAATACATTAAATACAAAAATGCCTATTTTTTTAAATGACTATGTAAATGCCATGGCACATTAATATGCAAATCACTCAATGTTTCGTGTGTGAAAGTACCATGGTATTACCATTTGTTACCAGATTAGACATTAGTTAAACTAATTAGTTTGAACTAACCATGAGCAATACATTTGTTACTGTAATTGCTAATCTTCATTAACGTTAGTTAATAAAAATACAGTTGTTCATTGTTTATTCATGCTAGTTCACAGTACATTAACTAATGCTAACAAGATTTGAATAATGTATTAGTAAATGTTAAAATTAACATTAACAAATATTAATAAATGCAGTATAAGTGCAGTTCATTATTAGTTCATGTTAACTAATGTAGTTAAAGCTGCAGTCCGTAAGTTTTGCGTCTTTGTCGCCGTCTTTGTCTGAACACCTGCAATTGCAGTTAAGTGCGGAATTATTGTCCATGCGTGGGTTGTGCTCCGGCACGGCTCCAGCGCGGATGAATCTAATGTTTTGGTAGCTGTCAGTCACCGCACCGTTGTGGATATTCACTGTATTTACGAATCACAGATGAACAGATTCAAATATATGGCATTTTCACCGGATATTGTCATCTAAGAGTAAGTAACAAGTATAAAACTTTTGTTCTGACCAACTGAGGAAAAACGCTACAGGTGTTTAAATCTAACAATTGGTTATCTCATATCGCATCAAACTAGCAAGTTATTATTACTGTTATACTTTGTTCTCAAATTGTTCTTGTTAACAACATCAGCATTGCGTAACTACGAATATGTAGTTTGGTGGCCTATTAGCGTTTCTGTTTCTGTAAAGTCTAATCTATGATTGACATAAAATTCACATTTCATATGAAGAAATTCTTTTAGACGAAAAAGATAATCATTCTTCTTTAGGACTGGTGTTCTTTTTAAAATACAAAATTGTGTAATCCCACGTAGGCTATCTGGAAACGCATATTTAAAACTGGAGTAATCTAATTTCAGTAACTTGTGTTTCATAGACACATAAACTTCATGGATTACATTCCGCAATCAAAATGATAAGTTGAATTATTTCAGCCGCAGTGAGAAAAGGCTATAAACTATCCGTCACCTGCAGCATTCTCACATGCGATAAAGCTACTAGCCGGACGCCTTCTTTATGTTTACAGACGTGATGTAATGATGCAGTGGCATGCTTAAATTTCCTGCGAGAGCCTACCCGTACCACTCAATTTAAAAACATTACTATTTGCTAACCTTTGTGAATCGGGCTAAAGTAAGGCGATAGTTTTGAACACTGGCTGGTTATGTACTTGCTCAAAAATTTATTTTGCGTAATTAAAAAAAAAAAAAAGTTACGGACTGCAGCTTTAACTAATGTTAACTAATGAACCTTATTGTAAAGTGTTACCGTTTTTTTATTGTAACCAAAAAAGTAACTGTCGGATCATGAGTATTTTGCAATTCAATCTAATTACAAGTACCTAATTTTTTTATTTAAATTCGTAATGCAGATTACATGTAATCAGTTACTACCCAGCACTGTCTGTTAATATGTATGTACTGTGTTTATGCTAATAACAATATGATTTAAAGAAAGATCTTTTTCTTTCTGTCAGTTTCTTGTTTCTTTTTTATAAAAAGGTTTGCATTTTTCATGTAACCCTGCATTATACTGTTAGCATATATTGCACACAAGAGTTTCTGAGAGTAAAGTCTAACTCTTTGCCAGGCACTAACTCCTGGTCGGTGGCAGAGACAAATGGGGCGCTGGTGCAAGGAGGATATGGCCACAGCAGCGTTTATGACAGCTCCTCACATTCCATATATGTCCACGGAGGATATAAAGCCCTCCCTGCCAACAAATACGGCCTAGTGGATCATTTGTACCGCTATCAGGTCCACACACACACCTGGTGAGTATCCACACTTTGTACATGTAATACTCTTTAACTATTAAAAGTGTGTGTACCGTTGCGTGACTGTGACTAATCGTTTCAGCCTCTGCCCCATTGCAAAAAAGAACAGATACTTTCATCCACACGTAAATCAAACCTATGCACATATGTGAGCAGGAATCACATCTTCGCTAAGCCGACGAGTGTGCTGACCAAGATTTTCCGACATGTGTGAAATATGACAGCATTTACAAATAAGCTAGTAGTGACACTATAAATGATGCCAGGTTACTGTTGCCAGGCTGAGTTCTTTGGAGCTTTAGTCCAAGAGGAACGATTCCAACTTGCCAGACAGGTGTTTTTATCTTTTTTTAATAACCCTGCCGAAAAACGGCAGTTTATGATAGGAAAAATAGGAGAGTTCAGCCAAAAATGAATAAATGAATCAACGAATGAATGAACAATTTTCACCCTTACATTGACTTTCTTTCTTCTGCAGAGCACAAAAGAAAATATTTTGATGAATGTTAGTAACCAAACCATTTGGACTATCATTGATTTCTGTTGTATGGACAAAAGACAAAGCAAATGGCTTATTTCTTTAAATTGGAAAAGTATTTGTGGACCAAATATAGGGTTTTGGCTGAAAGAAAATGGAAATGGAAACGATTCATTATATTTTAAGGGATAAATATATCAATTTTGATGAAGTTTGGGGACCTTTTAAATTGGAAGTGTTGGAAAGGTGTTAAAAGAAGACTAAGAAAGAGGTGATACTCTATATTAATGTAAATTACTGAATCTTTTTTAATTTATTTTTTCCCTTTTATCAGTGTTTTTGTTTTCGTTCTCTGTGTTTCATGGACATTTGCAGTTAAGGTCAAAAGTTTACATACACCTTGCAGAATCTGCAAATGTTAATTATTTTACCAAAATAGGAGGGATCATACATATGTTAATTTTTATTTAGTATCTTTAGTATAAGATAGCTCACATAAAAGATTTTTACAATAGTCCACAAGAGAAGAAAATAGTTGATTTTATAAAAATGACCCTGTTCAAAAGTTTACATACACTTGACTCTTAATACTGAGTTGTTACCTGAATGATCCACAGCTGTGTTTTTTTGTTTAGTGGTAGTTGTTCAGGAGTCCCCTTTTTGTCCTGAACAGTTACACTGCCCACTGTTCCACAAATTCTTTGGTTTTTCAGCATTTTTGTGTATTTGAAGCCTTTCCAACAATGACTGTATGATTTTGAGATCCATCTTTTCACACTGAGGGCAATTGAGGGACTAATATGCAACTATTACAGAAGTTCAAATGCTCACTGATGCTCCAGAAAGAAAGACGATGCATTGTAAACTTTTGAACAGAATGAAGGATGTGTACATTTTTCTTATTTTGTCTAAATATCATATATTTTTTTCATTTAGTACTGCCCTTCAGAAGCTACAGAAGATACATGTTTCCCAGAAGACAAAAATTGTTAAATTTAACCTGAACTACAAATTCAAAAAGACCCTTAATGCATATTTTTTTTCTTCTGGAGCATCAGTGAGCATTTGAACCTTATTTAATAGCTGCATACAGTATAAGTCCCTCAGTTGTCCTTAGTTTGAAAAGATGGATCTCAAAATCATACAGTCATTGTTGCAAAGGGTTCAAATACACAAGAATGCTGAAGAACCAAAGAATGTTTCAATTGCTAAGACAAACGGGTAGTCCCATTAAAAATTCTCAAAAAGCAGTGTTCTCAAAACTGGTCCTGTCTTCTCACTCAAACAAATGGATTGTAGCCACTTTTGGTGCTGCTAGTGGCACAGATTTTGCACTCTTTATCTTTTAACTCCAAAACTAACTTGGAAATGTTATGACATTTGTTATTATGAATGTAGTTTTTGCCCTACAACTGAACCCAGTGGTAACACCAGTGACTTTATGAATGCTAGGGAACACTTCTTGAAGCACAGACAAAGCACAAAGTTGTGGTAGAAGTTAATTTGAGGTTTCTTTCTCGCATTCGTCCCTTTTCACACTCAAAGACGGTTTACTTAAAAGGTGCCGGCTGCACAAAGAAAGCTTTTGTATCCGTTTCTCCTAGAACGTCACTGTCTTCTCTTCTTGCAGATGGAAGACATTAAAAAAGAGACACTTGCCCAGTTTTTTTCCCCCTTTGCTTTTATGTTTACTGTCTCTTTGCTTGGCCTAACGGTGAAACCTGTCTCTAAAAGCTATCTTACCCTTAAACGCGAGGATCTCTCACTTGAGCACACACACACACAAGTCTGACTGTGCATGCCTCACTCTCTGGCTTTTGATTGGCAAAGTAAGTGAAAGGAGCTGCACAGTGCATCAAACAACGCTTCGCTTACGGGGCTTGGGGTGTTTGACAGAGTGTAGAGAAAGGAGTGCTGAGTGGATGCAGAGTGACACAGAGTGCTTATTCTCACACACACACAAACACAATGAGGTCGAAGCAGAGATGACACATGAGATGGAAAGCGAAAGTGAGAAGTGCTGAAAGAATTTAGGAGAACTCATTGTGCCTTTTTGAAGATGGAACTTTAGAGAAGAGTTTAAGAAAGTATATTGTAGATTTTTCAGCATTTTTAGTTTTTCTGAAAAAAATAAAAATAAAATAAAATTATGATAAAAAATGAATGAGCTGGTTCTTTTTTAGTAAATCAGAAACAATTCATCAAGGCCTGTTTAATCTGATTTTGTGCGTTTTTTTTTTTTTTTTTTTTTGGAAGAAAAAAAAAACTTATTGAAAAATGTATTAACAAGCTGCTTATTTTTAGTAAATTAAAACCATATAGCAAGATCTGTCTAGTCTGATTCACAGAATAACAGCTTTTATGAGCTGATTGTTTTTAAAGGATCAAAAACATTTATAATCGGTGTAGTCTGATTCTGGAAAGAATGACTTTTTTTAGTGAATCAAAAGCAACCCTGTGCAGTCTGAATGAGATAAATGTCTTAAGAGCTGGTTGTTTTTAGCAAATCAAAATCATACTTAGGATTCTTAGGAGCCGGTTCTTTTTAGTGACTCAAAACCACACAGTATAGCCCATTTAGTCTGATTTTATGAGCTGATTGTTTTTAGAGGATCAAAAACATTTAGCGTAATCTGTGTAGTATGATTCTAAAAAGAATGACTCTTTTTAGCGAATCAGAAACATTTAATACAGCCCTGTGCAGTTTGATTCATAAACAAATGACTCTTAAGAGCTGGTTATTTTTAGTAAATCAAAATCATACAGCAAGGCCTGTTTAGTCTAATTTTTTGCATTTTTTGGAATAAATAAATAAATAAAATAAAATAATATTAAAATAACTATGAATGAACGAGCTGATTTATTATTTTTTTTTTTTTAAGGGAAACAAAACCATAGCAAGGTTTGTTTAGTCTGATTCACAAATTAGCAACTTTTAAGAGCTGGTTGTTTTTAAAGGATCACAAAACATTTAGTATAATCTCTCTGATTCTGGAAAGAATGACTCTTTTTAGTGAATCAGAAACATTCAATACAACCCTGTGCAGTCTGATTCATAAACAAATGAGTTTTAAGAGCTGGTTCGTTTTGGTGAATCAAAATCATACAGCAAGACCTGTTTAGTCTGATTTTGTGCATTTAAAAACAACAACAACAACAAAAAAACAAACATAATAAGGTATAAGCAAAGAATGACTCTTTTTAGTGAATCAAAAACATACAATACATCCCTGTGCAGTCTGATTCGTAAACAAATGAGTTTATGAAGAGCTGGTTCTTTTTTAGCAAATCAAAATCATACAGCAAGGCCTGTTCAGTCTAAATGAGTGAACAACTCTTGTGAGTGGGTTGTTTTTAGAAGATTACTGTAATATAATCAGCGTGACAAGTGTAGTTTGATTCTTGAACAAATATACTTTACTTTTTTTAATGAATTAAAAACATGTAATGCAACCCGTGTAGTCCGATTCATTAACGGATGATTCTTAGGATCTGGTTCTTTTTAGTGAATCAAAACAATACAGTAAAGCCAATTTTGTCTGATACTCATATAAGCAAGTTTTATGAGCTGATTGCTTTTAGAAGATCAAAAACATTTGGTGTAAACTGTGTAGTCTGATTCTAGAAAGAATGACTCTTTTTAGTGAATCAAAAACATTCAGTACAGCCCTGAGCAGTTTGATTCATAAACAAATGACTCTTAAGAGCTGGTTCCTTTTAGTAAATCAAAATCTTACAGCAAGGCCTGTTTAGTCTAATTTTGTGCATTTTTTGTAATAAATAAATAAAATCAAATAATATTAAAATAACTATGAATGTTCTTTGTAGTAAATCAAAACCATATAACAAGGTTTGTTTGTTTGTCTGATTCACAAATAAGCAACATTTAATGAGCTGGTTCTTTTTAAAGGAACAAAAACATTTAACGTAATCTGTGTAGTCTGATTCTGGAACGGATGACTCTTTTTAGTGAATCAAAAACATACAAATACAGTGCAGTCTGATTCATAAACAAATGACTCTTAAAACTGGTTCTCTTTAGTAATTCAAAATCATACAGGAAGGCCTGTTAAGTCTTAAAAAATAAGTCCTTGTGAGTTTGTTGTTTTTAGAGGATTACTCTAAAATATCAAGTGTGATAAGTGGTCCAATTCTTAAACGGATATAATTTTTAAATGAATCAAAAACATATAGTATGTAGTCTGATTCATGAACGGAGGATTCTTAGGAGCTGGTTCTTTGTAGTTAATCAAAACCAGACAGCATAGCCCAGTTTGATTCACGAATAAGCAACTTTTAATGAGCTGTTTTTTTTTTTTTTTAATGAGCTGTTTAGAGGATCAAAAACATTTAGTGACCAGTGTAGTCCGATTCCTAAACGAATGGTTAATTTTAGTGCATTAGCAGTTACTAAACGGTTATTAAAATAATCAGAATTTCTTACTGTACATCATGTCTGACCTGAAACAAACTGAAATAACTTACTTTTATGTAATATAAAAATGGTCTGGTTTTTCATGTGACACAATGCAAGTATTGTGAGTTGGTGTGTGCTCAAGTGCTTATGCATACATGTGTGTGTTTCTGTGTGTGGGTAGATGTCTCTATGGTGCCACATTACTGATGGCGTCCGTCTGCGTATCTGACCTAGCCTGTGGAGAGCGACCTTCAGACCAACTGTTCCATCCCATAAGCTAAACACTCACGCACACACTGCATTACAATAGCCAATGAGATGTGTGTTTGTCTCTCCCCAGGTTTATTCTGAAGGAAAGCGGTCTGGCAAGATACCTCCACTCCGCTGTGCTGATCAGTGGAGTTCTGCTGGTGTTCGGGGGAAACACTCATAATGACACCTCGCTCAGTAACGGGGCCAAATGCTTCTCCTCCGACTTCCTGTCCTATGACATCGGTATGAACCACCTGTGACCTCCTTTTTCTGATTACACTAGTGCTTCCTTAAAGGTGAAGTGTGGAATTGCAATAAAAATAATTCTTGTGATCTTTGGAAGAATAATAATAGTGCTATTGTTTGGAATTTTTTTGCACTTCACATTTAATGAAGCTTTAACACACACTTCCACCACACTTTGTATTAATTTACCATATTCACTATGATTTATGACTCTTGAATATGAATGGATCCAGTGACGTACTATGAGAAACAGAATGCATGCACTCTCAGCGGTACAGTTACTGTAAATTGTTTCGTTCAAGCTGCTGCAGTGTGATGTTACTGACAGTTCATTATAGAAAGCTGATAAGCCAGTGGAGATCTACTGGAATGCACAGTTGAGTCATAATAGAATTTCCCAGAATATTGCTGACATATGCTAGCGAGGCACATACAGGATGCAGCGACTGCGTGTGTGGTGTCTGTAATCAGATCTTTGGTGGTATCCTCATGGAAGACCTCCCAGTGCAGAACCTTTAAATAGTCCACATACCACCTCATCAGTGCTCTCACTTTTCACTTTTTGGAAGTGAGTGTCTGTGGCTCTGTTTCAAAACCTAGCGAACTGCCTATGTGGACAGGATTTTAAGGCATCATATGCTAGAGACATGAAGCCAGTTCTTAATATTCTTAATACATTTAGCTGCCCTCTAACTAATTCTAAGGTCAATTCCAGAATGCATTGTGCAGGTCAGGGGAAAAAAAGATAAAAAAAAGCTAAGAAAATGTCTTTTTTGCAGTACACTTTTTTTTTTCTAAACCTAAATGCCAAGCTGAATGGAAAAAATCCTCTTGGTCCACTAACTACAGCTCCAAATATTTCCTATACATAAATGAACACTAGTGGTAGTACAACACAGGAAACTTTTAATTCTATCATACAAATTTTAATTACAGGGACAGATTATTAATTAATATAGACTTATTTTGTGTAGTTCCTTGCACAGCACTATGTTATGGTCTTTAAACACTTCTTCAGTGATTTGAAGACGAATACATTTTGACGTTTACATCACATAACTAGCTTCATATGCACAGTTTTTCTGATTTAGTAAACTTGTTTGGTATCTCACCTGGTATAGCATTACAATTGCAATGCAGAGCTCTCAGGTGTAAGTCGCATGTAACGCAAGTCACAATAAAAGAGATAGAAGACTTGAAGAAGTAAGCTGAAATGGCATGGTTGCTTCAGCAAGTGTGTTTTGGTGTCATGTTTGCTTTTGCTAACACTATCAGTTAGGTTTAATGTAGGTAGTACATTATCTTCATCAACACAGATAATTAACTTTTAGTGCCATTCACTAGACATTTAATTTCTGAACTGCCGTAAGCAAAACAACTAACGTAATAAAAGGTTTCCGGATTCACATTCATCTGTTTCAGATAAAACTGAACATGCTTTAAGCGTCACTCACTGAACATTTCACTTTAAAAGTGTTGCAAAATGTGCAAGAAGCAGTATAATATAATTTTGCAGAAATGTCACCATAGCCACATTTTATTAATAGGCTTGGGTGGCTAAATGCTAAACGACAATGGTGACGCTTTATAGACAACCATTGCAAGTATGCAAGATTATTACTACACAATTACACATTTAAGTATGCCATTTGGACAGAGGCAACATGAAATTGAAATTCAGTTTATTTCAGAATGTATTAATAAAATGTTAAAATTATAAAGGGGCATTTTGTGCAAGTATTTGTGTGTGCTATGTATTTTCATGCTTTTTAGTAGGGCTGGGTTTTGACACAAATGTCACAGTTCGATTCAATTCTGATTCACAAGCTTGTGATTTGATTCAAAATCAATTGTTTTGGATATATATCAGGTACAGTGCATGCCAAATTTTCTTAAGAAAACAAGATATTTCAACCAGTGTTGGGGGTAATGCATTACAAGTAACGCCATTTACGTAATCAGATTACTTTTTTCAAGTAACACATTACTTTTTAATTTACAATAAAATATCTGAGTTACTTTTTCAAAAAAGTAATGCCAGTTACTTTTTGTTTCCTTTATGTATTTAATCACATTTTATTAAACAATATCACTGCTGCTGACTTTTGTTGATACAATTCAGCCATACTAATAAGCAAAACTTACTTTAGATTAACTAACATTTGTGCTTCATTTTGTCATTGCTGAAGAGTGTTGGACTTCCTTTTCCTACAATTCTACTGTACAGACGTGAATTTACTTTTCGAACTCACTTTTTGGTGTGAAAGGGCTTTTACATTTGCTAAAAGTCAAACTCTTTATATTAAAAACAAACGAGGAAGCCCTGCCCAGATTTAAAATGTAATGCATTACTTTCCATAAAAACGTAATTAGTTACTTTTTTAAGGAGTAACCCAATATTTGAATGCGTTACTTTTAAAAGTAACGCATGAGTCAGTTGGTACTACATTACTATTATATTGAAAGTTAAAATTAATTGATTTGAATACAGACACTTAAGTTACACTCCAAGTTTTTATAATACAGTTATAATTACATAATTATATTTCTGCTCCAATTCTTTTTTAGAAATATAAACATTTAATAGTGGCTGTCATAAAAACTTGACAAATTTATTCAAACGTATATTAAACACTGAAGGACAGTAAATATAATGAATATGTTATATGGTGCATATATTTAGCAAAATGCTCCTCTCTAGAGTTCGTTTTTCTAGCTGACTAACGAGTTTATGGTCACCAAATGTGTTTTATAAATGTGACATTATGTGACATACCGTTTGCAAGCTGTTATATTAATGTTTTTGCGTGCGATTACATGAGACAGGATACAGATTTTGGTAACTTGTACTTCTTTTGACATGCATTCAGATGTTTGTTAATTTTTATTTTGTGCTAAAACTGGTATTAAAGCAGAGGAAACTACCAGTTCATGCCGCTTTGATTGAACTGAGGCGCTACAGCGATCTGTCAATTTACATCAAACAGCAGTAAAACTGCTTTTTTTGAATACTGTAATGCATTTTTTTTTTAAATGTTTGATCTATTGGATGGGAGGTGCTCGATGTTCCGTTCAATAACTGAAAACAGGCTAGACTAATCGATTCTTGGGATTTAAGTGTCAGTATTGTTTTGTAAAACTGAGAATTGGTAAAAATCGGAAAAAAATCTTTTTAGAGTATCACAGTAAACAAGATTCTGTCTAGTTTTTTGTGATGTTTTGTTATCGACAAAGAGAATATGCATAAAAAAAAAAAACAGGGAATTTGCTGCCTCTCAAGCCTGTTCCCATTTAACTTTTAACCGATAAAATGGTGTTTTTAATAACGTGATGCGCTTGAGATGTTTCTATTCTTAATTTCACCTATTGCACAAATTACATAGGCTAGTAGGCTGTTCTTCATCCATTTGAAAAAAAAAACTTTACAAAAACAAAACTTTTTTGTACTTCGTTAGGCCTAGGCAATAGACTATTTAGATACTTGAGTAAGCAATATTCATGAACAGGTGCAGTTGTATTAGGCCTATTATTATTCTTCTGATTAACTTGGAAATACGAATGTTCATTTTGTTTTTTTTTATTTATTTCTCGTAATCGACAACCAACGGTCGTTAAGCCGCAACCGTTAACCGACAAAAATACAGTTTTTAAATTTAATGGTAGAACAGAACTGAGAACAAAACAAGAATGAAAATATGAGCTAACAAGCCAAAACGAATTAATGTAAAAATGTTGTACATAATGAATACATTTTAACTTGCAATGTACTAAAAGAACATCAAATTAAGATATATATATTTGAAAGGTAACTCATCTTTTTCTTACCATATATGAAATAATTTTCTAATCTCATACTATGAATATGATTTAATGCGTGTTTGGACTACAGAGAAACTGAGCTTTAACGTGGGCAACGCATTATATTGATATATAATTTATGCGCTAAAGTTAAACGGAAAAAGATTGTGTCGACACATAAGAAATTGCAGATAAACGGCATTTTCATCTACTATATCGGTAAAAATTTTTAAGCACTAAATATTTTCTCACAAAAAATCCTTGGATGGAAACCTGGCTACTGTTAGCTTAGACAAAGTTAATTGAAATCAATTGTAAGTCAAGTCTTCAGTGTTTGTAGAGTGTTCCAAACGGTTACTTGTAAGGTTACTTCTCAGTTAGGATGTTAAGTATACTTCTGCAGTATCAGTAAATGTCCAGTGTCTCCGCTATTTCTCTCCAGAAGTTATGAGCAATAAAAATCTCTTCATACCTTTTTAAACTAGAATTGCGGGTATCTCATAACCCCCTCACACAAGTGATCTTCAACAAAGGCATATATAGTTGTTGTTGTCTCTTGTACTTTGATGTTGTTTTTGTTTCATCTCTTTAATTTCCTTAGTGTTGCCAATTTGTGGACCAATTAATTATCAGAAAAATTCAAATACTTACCTGATGCAAGAAAACCAAATTATACTTTGGGCTTTAGAAAGCAGCTGTCAATGTAGGCTGCATATACTGTAGAACAGCAAGGTGGCTCACTAGATTTTGGAATAGAGCATGTGAGTGTGCATTCCTGCAGTCATACAGATCATTTGTAAATCTGTAAGCACACACGCAGCTGAGGGGCTGTTAACGTAGGTTTACAGATATCCTCAGCATGACCTTTCTCAAGGCAAGACCTTTGTGATGGATTGCTTCTGAAACCTTTGACCTCTGTGGTATAATGTCTGGCCATAGGCATCTGTCTGAGGGTATCTGGTGGTACACATTCATTTCTTCACTCACTGGGTGGTGCTGTGTCCCAGAGCTTTTAAAAAAAACTTCTGAAATGATTTTTGCTTGTGGACTTTTCAAGTTCACAAAACTTTCTTGTGCAGAGTCAGGCACTGTAAACGATGACAACACTTTAAATAATCATTTATAATGGGCTGATATGGAGAACAAAGTGTGCCGGCATGTTTTACATTGCACTTACCTTGAAATATTAATCACCAATTAACACACACAACTTATTTCCTGCAAGCCAACGAAGAATTTTACGACTGCTGTTTGATACTTTCTGTGGCTTACATTGTCCCAGTGGAGCGTGATGCACACCCTATAGGTTTACTATGGCCTTTGGCAACTTTGGCTAATGTGAGTTTTTCAACGGTAGACTTTTACGAGGAATATCAGTGAATGATTTAAAGTGTTCCTTTCAGTGCTGACAGTAATATTTGGCCATCATTAAATCCTCATAAAAACCAGCGAATGCCAGCAGGCCAGATGGTGTCTGTTATTTTATGAATATCTTTTACAGTACCTTAGACAAGGAGGTTGTGGAACCAAGGGAGGGTGAGAGAAAGAATGAGAGGAAGAAAGAGAATGTCCTCGTTCTTAGCAGATTCCTCCCGTAGTGTTTCATACTTCAGTTACAGTAGACTGGCAACTATCACTTTCACATGGTGCGCTCTACTACAGCATGTTTTAAAGCTCAACTAAAGGCACCTGCTTTTTTGGTTCTGTTCTGGTTTTAGGGAGTGGTAGTTTTTTGGCTTGAGTCTGGGTTGGCTCTGGACACTCAAGCCACTTTGTCTGATTGCACAAGTTCGCTTGGACAGCCTTGACTGGCTTTACACCTACCGGTCTGTCCACATATCCATCACTACCACTAAAGCACTGGCCTGAAATCTGCTTCACTCGCTTAATTCATTAAAGTAACAAATTATGCCATTTTCTAATCACCAGCATGCTTTCTGGAAATGCTCCTGGAATTGCTCATAACTGTTGGGCTTCTGTTCTTCCCGCTGAGGATACAGAGGGCAGCCTGTCTAACCTCCTGCAGTGTTATGAAACACACTGAAGTGATGAACAAACTCTTTTCTTGACTTTATACCTCATAAAATGCTGTTTGTATTTAAATTACGGTTTATTGGACTGATTGTGTTTGCATTGAGTGCTGTGATTATACTCTTTTAGAACTTCACTACTTTGCAAACCTGCTTTTTTACTGCAGCTGGTACTTTTCTAAATGACTTGAAAAACCTGTGGAAACCAATTACCTCGAACTTTGAAAGCAAGCTAGTTTGTCACATTTGTGTTGTAGCTTACTTCAACTTTGTATAGGTAACTTATTTGTTTTAGATCAGGGGTTCCCAAAGTAGGGGTCGGGACCCCCCAGGGGGTCGCGAAACCATGAGGAGGGGTCGCAAGATGATTTCCAAAAATCGAATTATTTTTAAAGCATTAGAAATAGCAGATTTTACCCATAAATAAAAAATATTAGTTTAATTAAAAATAAAAATCCAGCATGTTGCCCACCCAACTCATTAGGTAAAATTAATGTTCAAATGTAAAAATGAGTAAATTACTATAAAATAATATTATGGGTGTTAGACTGTTGTGTTCCTTTGTGCACCATTTTGCAAAATGTTCGTATACTTTAACCACCTCGGAGGAAAGTGGGGGTCCCGAGGTACTGGCACTGTTATTTTGGGGGCCGTGGGCTGAAAAGTTTGGGAACCCCTGTTTTAGATGACCATAAAACTAAAAGGAATAATTTGCCTTAAAATAAAATTTGCTGAAGATGTACACCAAAGTCAAAAGTTTTATATTTTTTTAAAATGTTTTTTTTACATTTTTTTTATAAAGATCTCTTATGCTCACCAAGACTGCATTTATTTGATTAAATATATTTTAAAATGTAATTTATTCTTGTGATCAAAGCTACATTTTCAGCATCATTACTCAAGTCTTCAGTGTCACATGATTCTTCGGAAATCATTCTGATATGCTGATTTGCTGTTCAAGAAATATTTATTATTATTATTATCAATATTTAAAACCTTTTTTTTTTTTTTTCATGATTACTTTGATGAATAAAAAGATCCAAAGAAATTTTTGTAACATTATACACTATACCATTCAAAAGCTTGGAGTCAGTGTATATTTCTTTATTTTTTTAGAAAAGGAATTGTCTAAAAAATTTATTTTATGCTTTAAATTGATCAAAAGTGATGATAAAGACATTTATAATGTTACAAAATTTATGTTTCAGCTAAACGCTGAACTTTCTAAACTCTTTATCAAAGAAAAAAATATTTAATAAAACAAACAAAAAAAATTCTACTCAGCTGTTTTCAACATTATTATAATAATGTTTTTTGAGCGGCAAATCAGAATATTAGAATGATTTCTGAAGGATAATGTGACTGGAGTAATGATGCTAAAATTAAGCTTTGAAATCACAAGAATAAATTGCATTTTAAATATATTCAAATAGAAAACAGTTATTTTAAATAGTAAAAAAAAAAAGAGCAGAAGAGATCCTTTAAAAACATTAAAAATCTTGAGTGAACAAACATTAAAAGATTTGTTTGAAAAGTTTGTTTCTCTATCGGTACAGATTTGGATAAATATAGCGTCACTTGCTCACCAATGGATCTTCTGCAGTGAATAGCTGATACATCTTGAATTACCTGATGGAGTCAATTTTTATTGTTGGCTGAACTATTCCTTTAAGCATTGTTAGCTCAATTCTGTTCATTATGATAAGATTACTGTTAAGATTTAAGAACTCAACAGAGACACAGAACTCAACAAAACAGTTTTCTTTAGAATTCTACTTGTTCATATATTACTTGAAAAATAAGAAAAAAACTATTTCCTCAATTTTCCCATGTCAGTGTAAAACCTGTACCCACTGGGGAAGCACTAAGCCATTTATTTGTTGCATAGAATGTATTTGTTCCATAAAACATAAAAAACATAAATAAATAAGAACTTAAAAGTTTTTTTATTACTTTTGAAGTGTGTTGTCAAAACAAGAAACTTTTAAAAAGAGCAAAACTGTAATAAAAGAGTGCATATGAAGCCAACCCAGGAAATTAAATTCAAAGTCTTCTGTCCCTAAGGCTAAAAAGAAGCATTTTTGTCATCTTCAAATTTAATATTTGGCTGGTCACACCATAAATAAACCTCTGGCTACATTTACACCTTGTCACTTAATGTGTTTTCTCTAATTCTGAGGTAGATCTGCATCTATCTTTTCAAGATTTGTCAAAATGGTTCCAATTACACTTAACCACGTAAATGTATGTCCACACAATGGATATAAGTCCAGTCTTCAATTCCTGCGCTACATGTAATTTTTTCCATTGCTGTGAGCAGTGGCGTATGGGCGAAGGCCATGCTATCATAGGACTTTGGTCACAACTGTTCACTTTGTGTTTTCAGCATATCTCGCATTATATTCTGACATTGATAAACAAGACAAGAAATGTCACGTATTCTGGATGACTTTGTCACATATCCTAATCCAAGATAACTTTTCTTGTTGCCTACAACTCAATTTGCGTATTAACTGAAACAGTACTAAGTGAAGATTAATGCTTGCTAAATAATAGTATGTGGGATATAGTACAAGATTTTGACTCCATTTCATTTTTCATAATTTAGTTAGACGCATGACAAAAACAGTATATGATAAAGCGGTCAATACCCACTTGTAACCAGTGTTGGCAAGGTTACTTTGGAATAGGTTACAGATTACAAGTTACCCTATTTACTTATTACAAATGTAACTGGTTACATTTGATTACTTATTGATTACATTCCTAAATTCCTATGAAATGTTTTTAACAGTTAATAATTTTGAAACATTTAAAGCTAACCTTACGAGTAGTACTCAACACTAATTACTGTCAGACATTTAAAATCCTTAATCGCTTAAATTAAGATTATAATAATTTAATTTTAAAGCACAGCCACCGCAAAATCAGAGTCCCAAAATTACCATGTTTATCTAAAAGTGTAGGATACTTTTCCTTGCTTTACTCCTATTACTAAAACTACTTTAATTATATGCTTTTATGGTGTAATTAATACATTTTGTATCAATCCATATACAGTTTACCATCAGCAATGACCTTTCACTTTAATTCAGTGTGTTCAGCACTGCAAAAATAGACTTGGTGCGGAAACTATTAGTGCGATTCATATACTGTATATATGCTTTGCAATGTTACCGTTTAATGTAGTCAATAGCCTACATTTAGTTTTCCATCATTGTAAAAAAAAACAAAACAACTTAAAGTAGTTTCAGATTTTAAAAAAAGTGTTTTTGCTGTTTTAAAATGTTAAGTTTACTCAACTCAAATATCTGTTTTCCTGTAGTACAACTTAACTTACATGTTGACTAAAGTTACACAACTAACACTTACTTTTTTAAGTTGAAACAACTTTTTTTTTTTTTTTTTTTTTTTACAGTGTAGGCTATTCAATCATTAAATGAACCTTACATCATTAAAAACTCACATAATAAACAAGAATATGCGTTTAGGGTTTCCCATGACTATTAAAATGTGATTAAAATGTGATTCCATCGATTCCTATCCTCCATCTACTCCTACTCTGCAGTGTTTTGTCACTGAATGATTCAGCGTTTTGAACGAATCAGTTAAAATAACTCAGATTGACTCACTCATTAAGTGACTTACCGCCACCTACTGGTAGTTTAGTAAAAAAAAATGTATATTCATAAATTTATTTAAAACATTAATCTCATAATATAATTTATTTAATTTTGCAGTGTACTTTTTTTTTTTAATCTGACTGGTAACAGCTCTGTAGAATTTATTGATAAATTGTAATAATTTGACATGAAAGGTGATGCATATATTTCAAAAGTTAAAAGGTTAAAAAGTTAAAAATAGACCTTTTAAAAAGGTAAAAATTCAGATTTAAGTATGTAAAAGCTGATATAACACTGAAGAAAATATTGCTTTAGAATAAATTGTTTACACCACCAAAAATCTTGGTGATGTGGTACTTTTATGGGGATATTTTGTGTGGAATGTGTTCTGCTGATATGAAAAGTTCAATGTATATTGTAGTAATAAATGAAGTTTGGTTCCAAACCATGACAAACGCCAGTCTCCCTTCTCTGCAAAATGTGCTACATCCATTTAACCAATCACAGCGCACCATTCCATGCATTGTAAACAATAAAGGCGGCGCATTGAATACACACGGCATCCTAGTTTTCCTTGTTTACTTTGTACTTTGGGATCAACAAACAAACAAAAAAATGAACAATTTTGACTGCATTGATGAACCTATGGTGGTTTCTGTGGAGGAGGGGAAAAAATTAGACATAACTTTGTGAGATTGCGTTAAAATAAGATGAATGGCAGCTTTTAGTGATATTTAAGGGAGTTTGTAAATGAGATATTGATTTAATACAACAGTTAAATAAACAAGAAGGTAATATTAAGTTACTTACATTGTCTGACTGTAACACTATCGCCCGATTTTGCTCTATTTCTTCGTGAAAAATAGTTTGAAACTAAGTCACAACTGAGCCGCTGCACATCTCTATTCAAACACAGCGGTTTTGCATTTATGAAGGAATTTGGGTTTTTAAACTAATCTAGTGAGTTAATTTCCCATTCATAAAGACTTTATTCCTCAATGAATCAGCCGTTCGAGCGAATCAAATGAATGATATAATTCAGTAATTAAATAAGTGACTTGACGCCACCGACTGGCAGTATTGGTTTCATTTTTAAAGTATACTTTCAGTGATTTTAAATCATTTAATATTTTTATATTCAAAATTTTGTGTTTAAAACATTAATCTCAACATGAATTTATGAATTTGATTGCACGCATGCCGCCTCTGAGCCTCATTAAACATGAAAATACAACTACAAGCCATTTTGGGGTTCTTCTGTGCCACCTCTATAGTACAAATAAATTTTGTTTATACTGATTTAATTTGATTGGTAACTACAAATGAAATTCTATTGTTTTAATTAGAAATGTTCAAATGCTTATAAAATATATATTTAAAAAAAAAATGTGGCATAAAAGATGACATACTTTCAATAAAGTTAGAAAAAATGCATTGCAAAGGTAAAAACTAAATTCCCATTTGATTCACTTTTGAGTCAAATGTCACCTCGTAATTTTTGATCAGATTTTTTGATTATTGATTAGAAGGTGCTTCTAAATTTTTAGTTTTTAACAAAAAATAAGCATAGAGCCCTGCTGGATTTATTGCATTTTGGGGAAAAAATATTCAGTTTTTATAATAAATCTTTGAAAATCTAAATCTGGATTTTATTTTTCAATGTAATTATAACCTAAAGATGCTATTTGAAAGATTACAACAGAAATAGTGGTTTCCATTACAGGTACAGGTCCTAAATTTCATATAAGGTGGCAGGTGGTAAAAAAAAAAAAAATAAATAAATAAATAAATAAATAAATAAGAAATAAATGTGTGTGTGAAAATATTCAAATGTATTTTCATAAGTAACTGTAATTTAATTTCATTTTTTTTCTTTTTTTCTCAGATTACAGTTACATTTGTTGTGTAATTAAATTACATAATTCCGTTACATGATATAAAGTATGCAGTGTTTACTTTCCAATTACCAGTGACATGCTTTGGGATACTATATTTTAGTCTGTTGAATGCTAATTAAATTTTTTTTTTGCATTAATGATTTTTTTAATGTTATTAATTCCCACCTGTGGCACATTTCCTGTCCTGACCTCAACCCTCACCTCTTTTTGCTCAGTTGTACACTCCATGCCTCCATTAATTTTTCTTTCTTTCTTTTTATTTTTACTCTGACTCAACTTTTGAGGAAAGAGAAGAGGTATTATTAGCTCTTTTTATGCAGTTTTTCTCGCAATGAGGGACTGAATTCACAATGACACAGAAAGCAGTTTTCATTTGCGTACCCTCTTGCCATGTCTTCCCCCACTCTCGTACCTCTAATTAGATTCAGGGAAAATGAACCCTAATTAAAATTGTAGCGCTCTGGCTGAGAGGCGTTGTGAAGCTGTTTTTTTTTTTTTTTTTTTTTTTTTTACTGCACAGACCTTTTGTTTTAATACATCCAACAGACTAGGTAGCAGATTGCCTCGGCACAAAAACATATTTTATTAAGCTTGCAATTAAAATGGGTTTGATTTCCTTCCTACTGCATCTCCTGTTCTCTACCTCTGCTCTATCTGTTCCTGTCATCCAGTGTTTCTTCACTCTGTTTCTTTGTCTCCTGTACATTAGCGATGGGATTTGAGCCAATATCCTGTGAGGAAATGAAATCTAGGCAGAGCCAACGATGACTATCAAGAGCGGTTTTACCATTTGAGAGAATATGAGCGTCACCTTTTAGATCTGTAGAAATTTGACCAGTTTTATTGACGTACTAAATTATTCCAGGCAGAAAACCGTGGGATTTTTACAGTGTTTGGCACTGACTGAAACTGATTGCAGATAAACTTCTCTTACAAAAAGTTTTAACAGATGAACAGGACAATGAAGGTTGTTTGAAGACATTCTAGTGCTACAACAGTTGTAGCTTGATGGGAATAGGGTGTTATTTCAATTCAGTTTACACTCTTAAGAGTGATTCACACCTTCATATGTTGTGCCCATGCAGCTTCCACAGCATTTTATAGGCTGCATGATGTCAAGATGTATGATACTGTTAAATGCCAATGTGTTCCCATACTACAAACAATTAAACCACATATGATAAACAATGAGAAAGAAAGCCCAGTTATCTTCCTGACATTCCAGGACAGTGTTTTCTTTATTAAATCATGTCCATTCATGTTATGTCTAGTTTCCATTAACTTCTGCTGTAGAACCACCATGTCGCAGGAGGTCAGAGATTAGCTAAATCCTCTTTGCGTGGCCATTTGGTCTGTTTTCTGAGGTGAAATTTTGTGTGTATGCTTGTGTGATCTTAGTTAAACAGCAGCTCGATCAGTACTGCACTCAAGAGAGGTGTTTGCAACCTGGCCACACTCTCTCAGCTCGCTGTTTGCCGGAGAACTCGGGTAAATGCCAAATTTACATAGAAATGCATGTGGCGATGGCTTTTGAAACTCTTTAGCATTAAATCGTAAGGACATTTAGAATGTTACAAAAGATTTCTGTTTCAAATAAATCAAGTCCTGAAATGTATCATGTATTTCGGAACAATATTAGGCTGTTTTCAACATTAATAATAAAAAGAAATGTTACAGAAATGTACAGTATTTTTGATCAAATGGTGCTTTAGTGAGCATGACTTAATGTTAGACACCATATTTTTGGAGCTTTCAGTAGCTTTTGTGTATATAGATTACCAGTCAAATGTTTTTTTTTACATTTTTTAAAAAAGTCTGTTCTGCTCACCAACCATGCATTTATTTGATCTAAAGTATAAAAAAAGCAGTGAAAATGTGAAATATTATTACTGTTTACATTTTTTTTATTTGAATATATTTTAAAATGTAATTTATTCCTGTGATCAAAGCTAAATTTTCAGCATCATTAGTCAGTCACATGATCCTTCAGAAATCATTCCACTATGCTGATTTGCTGTTCAAGAAACATTTATTATTATTAATATTTAAAACAGTTAAGTAATTTTTTTTCAGGTTTCTTTGATGAATAGAAAGATCCAAAGATCAGCATTCATCTGAAATAAAAAGCTTTTGTAACATTACACGCTATACCAATTAAAAGCTTGGAAATTAGTATTTTTTTTTTTTTCATCAAAGAAACCTGAAAAATGTAACTCTTTTTGAGCAGCAAATCAGAATATTAGAATGATTTCTGAAGGATCATGTGACTGGAGTAATGATGCTAAAAATTCAGCTTTGAAATCACAGGAAAAATTACATTTTAAAATATATTCAGATAGAAAACTTCAAATTCAAATAGTAAAAATATTTCAAAATTTTACTGTTTTTGCTGTGCTTTGGATGAAATAAATGCAGGCTCTGTGAGCAGAAGAGACTTCTTTAAACTAAAAAATCTTACTGTTCAAAAACTTTATTGTATTTATTTATTATTGTATTGTATTTAGTGCATTTCTTTTGTTGTTGTAGTGACAGAGTAAAAATGGAGTGAAATGTGAGTGCTTTTAATTATATACTTTTGACATCAGCATCTCTGAATATCACAGACAAGGTCTTCGGTATTCAGTGCTTTATTTTTCTCGTTTGCAGCCATAAAGGCAGCTTTGTTCACTATCACTAGACAGAACTACGGTATGTTGTTGTGTTGGGGTATGTCTGTGATGTAGTGCTGTGCTTGAGCGCATGTAATGTGTGGTGTTAATCTCTGGTGCTGTCATTAGTGGTGCTTAGGGAGGCTGTTCGATGTGACAGTTGTTTCTCTCTTTGTTTCTCTCTCTTTCCTGTGATCTGTATGTTGTTTTCTTATATAAGAATCCTATGCTACAAAACATCTGTGCACAGGGGGTGTTAACACTGTGTATATACTGTATGTTTTCTTAACACATCTCTCTACTTTAGTATTGTGTATATGCACATTAATGCACTGACAAGCAGGAAAGCCTGTAGAATGTAAAGAGAGTCTTTGGTTTCGTCTCCTTGCTGATTAACTGACCATGAACGCAGCTAATTACTGAATTAAAGAGCGTGTAACGAGCAGAAAGTGTGTCCGATCTGGCAGCCCGGGAGAAACATATGCCACAGAGCTCATGTAACCTGGACAAACACGTCCAGCTCGAAACAGACAGATGTCTCTGTCAGTAAAAAAGGTTTAGTTTACCTAGAGTATGGTCCACACTGCTGCTATGACTTTCACTCCTGATGAGTAAAATATCTTTGCACTGATAATAATATTCTGGACGAAATAGATATGCTACATTTTAGGCATCACAGCTGAAAGAGCTTACACATGGTGATGGATATAAGTGTAAGCTTAAACCAAATGTTGTACCATCGATTTTTTTAAACACCCACGGATATAGAATAAAATCCACGCTGAGAAATAAGCGTTGACACGTTTACATCCTACCAGGATGGCATCTAGCGTTTCTTGTCTCTGCCGTTTGTAAGGTTTTTCAGTAGCTGTGGTCTACCAAAAGCTTTAAAAGCATCAGGGCTAAAGTGGAGAGAACAAAGACATAGGTCTTTAGGAAGTTTTATTTATCCACTTTATCCACAGGCATCTTCCCATTTTTTTTTTTATTTTTTTTTTTTATCACTTGCAAAAGCAAAGCAGTGAAGACTTACATCGCTTCTATTGTTGCCCTTCGACTGAAAATTACCACCAAAAGTCGCACAATGTCACATCAGCATTTTATTTTCCCGAGTTGTATATTCTAAATTATGTTGCGGTAAAAATAGCAACAGGTAGCACCAGTAGCTCACAGAGTGCGAGCTTTTCACGTCATCAAAATAATGGCGCACAACATAGTCCAAAATATGCATAATACAATGTGGATTTTTTAAATAGCCTTAAATCTTTCATGGGTTTTCTACTGCATGTTTCAGTAAGACTATGTTCAGACTGTGAGCCTTAATGCTCAATTCCGATTTTCTGCTCAGATCAGATTTTTTGTTTGCCTGTTCACATTGTTTTTGAAGCTGTGGCCCATATCCGATTCCTGTGTGAACTTGTCATTGGCCTGAACTGAAACGCATTTGCACAACAACAGTAGCGTAGCCAGAAAAGAGAATCTGGGTGTGCATCAGAAAAACTGGGTGTGCCACATTTATTATCAGATTAATGTGGGGAAAAAAATTATTCGTATTACGTATTAGTCGTATTACTAACATTACATATTAAAATTTAAATGACCAGAGTAGCCTATTTTTCTTGCGCGGCGTGCGTCCCTGCAACTCCCCCCTTACTGACAGAATTTCATGTGAAATGTTTACGCCTTACTACCGTCATTTTTTGCATTCACGTCCTTGTCTTTTTATGAGCCATTTTCCTAAGCTCCTTAAGACAGCCACCTACAATCAAAAATGTAATGCTGCAATAGACACATGATTTTTAGTTTAATTTTCACTTTATTTGCAAAAAAGTTGTAGGAATTATCACTCAAAGGGGAATATTAATAATTAATCATAACTCATTATAATTAATTATAATATTTGGATAATTAAATAGAATTAGCTTGATAAAGCAGAATTCACAATACAATCAACTGACCTGTTCGTCCAGCGAACCTTCAGGGTAAATTCATATGTATTCAAAGAAAACAATTTTTCTTGGCCACAGAAAAAATAATTTTCTCATATACTAATGCATTAGAGCATGTAGCTTGAATCGGAAACTGTAAAGTGACATTAATTTTACAAGGCAGAATCAGAAACTCATGTAATTTGTGCACAAGAATTTATTAACTAAGGACTCAACACGTATCTAATCTACACAAACAAACATACAGTCATTCATACAGGGGGAAGGGCAAGTGAGAAGGCATTAGAGGAAACAAAGAAAATGAAGCTATGAAAAGAGTCAGTTAACCTGTGAAAACCATCTGTGCCATTTTTCAATGGGTCTATAGCTTATACTAAACCTCTGTTTGTTTAGTTAAATGTACGATACTTGCATTGCCTTGGTTGTGGACGCGTGTCCGGCTGCAATCCCGTATAAAGTTCTTGATGGTTTCAAGGTTTGGATTTGTGATCACTTCCTTCTGGTTTGAAGAGTGTCCTCTGAGATGTCCTGACTCTGTGGTGATTGGGAGTTTCCTCCCAGTGACGTGAAGAAGAACAAAAGGGCTGAGAGAGAGAGAGAGCCAGCCGGAATCTGATGATTCTTGGAGAATGGAAAGAACAAGGCCGCACGGCCTGGCACAGACTTAGAAGTTCCAGAAGACTTTAGCTCATCATCATCTTCTCATCATCTTCTAGGTTCTGAAAAGAACCTCAGACGGATCATGCTCAAGTCCGGAAGAACACGAGAAGTGTGGCTGGTGTGAATCTTTTATCTTATAGGCTGGTCACACCTCTAGAAGTTCAGAGAGCCAACGGTGTCCTGTATCTTTTGGAGGGAAAGTTAATGGTCTTTGTCTGGATCCAAAGTATTTTGCATAGGTGATTCGATTGGGTGTTGATGCAAATACTACTAAGGATTCTTAGAACACTAATATGCTGCACATCTTACAACAAATAACAAAAAACATCTTTTAGGTAATCAAACTAGGAGTTGAAAGAGACCAAACATGGCATATACTGTATGTGGCTACACCATATAGCATTCTATCATAACAAAAGCATAAAATGGTTACAAAATAAGAAATACAAAGTGCATGGACAGTTGTAACATACACACACTGATATATGGAAACGTGTGTCAGTTCACAGGAAGAATTAACAAATAAAAAGTCACTTTCAATGTTTTGCTTTAAGGACAGTCACGATGGGGGAGGGAGTCTCCCCATCATTCCTTTAGATCATAAAAGCCCATTTGGTCTGCCAGAAGCGTCCTGGTCGTCTTGGTAACCAGGCCTATCTTGAGACATTGTGGCACCCACTGTTCTGTTGGGTGAGGGGAAGTCTGCTTCTTTGTTAATTCAATAAACTACTGATTTGGTTAAATCTAATGAACCATTGTCTGATTGGTCCATACCCTACAAAGTTTAGGCTACATACAATTTGCACAATCTGCAAGATATTATTAATAGCTGACAAAAGAAAAAAGAAATTGCATGTTGCTTACTGGCTAGAATAAGCTGTTTCACATAATTGCGTTTACACACAAATTAAGCAGTTTTAAAGTTCATGTACTCTTGATGTTTAAACGGTAAATTTGTTGTATAAAGAACTGTATTTAATGAAAATAAAGTCAATTATTCTGGCAAAATTTGGTTGCGTGTAATACTACATTTTGAGCATTATCCGTTCCACATTCCCGGTCCTGTTTCTGGCAGATGCTTCTTCTAGATGGATATGCACTGTGTGCGCATATCAGCTTGATTATTAGCCTGTCGCGCTTACTGCGTGAAATGGAGGCGTGAGCGTAATCCCTTGCATTTTTTAAATGCGGAAAGAACTTTTAATGTATGTACACTCACAATAATACCAAAAGGTTGTGCTTCTGTAAAATAGATACATAAACAAGATGCGCTTTTTGCCATCTCAGCCAGTCTCCGTGAAATGGAGCGCGTCACAGCTACAAATTAAAAAAAAAAAAAAATTGGTGTCTACGCCGCTGCGCCATGTGTATCGCGCTGTCATAAGAAGTAAATATGAAGGCCACGGAAGTCGCTGTGTACGCGCTAGCGCACAATTGTCATCTCGAATGACATAAAAGTCGCATTAATTCCGATCTGACTGTTCAGACTGAGGTCGCATTGCGAAACATCCGACCTGTATCGGATTTAGAACCACATATTGAAGTGGCTCAGATCTGATTGTAAAAGATCACAAACACCTGCAAAAAACACACCTGGGTCACATTTAATGAAAAAATCATATATTTTTGGCAGTGTGAACGTAGTCTAAGAGACATGGACTTAAGGTTGAGGTAATGTCCTATAATGATATTATAACAGTGCTTCCCACACATAGACTTTACATGGGCGGGCCGCACAGGTATATTAACGGCCGCCCAAGTATATTTGGTGGTACATTTTTGTACTATTATTATCCTCTTACACTTTTTTTTTTTTTTTTTTTTATCTCCGCCTGAGATAACGAAACTATCCGCGATAGTTAAAATAGTTTAAATAGTGGAAAATTTTCCCTCGCTTTACGCATTTCATAGGCCACAGACAATCTCCAGAATGACCGCAGTGTTTTCCATACGTTGATTTATTTGTGGCGAGCCGCCACAATATCCACATCGACTGTCACAAATACCCACCATCCGCTGCCACTTCTCACACATGCGAGCGTGACTTTAGCACAATAATTAGCAACTTTCAGACACTTTTGGTGGCTTTTTCCCATAACAGGTACATACTGACAAACCTAGCAACTTTTCTGTACAACCTAGATATCGTTTAGTCTGCCGCGCAAAGCGGCTCCCGGCTTTTCCAAAAGCACCTTTTCCAAGCGCCTGTCACTTACTTACTTTGGACTTTTAAAATGTGAATATAATTCATCTGATTTAGGGAGTATAGTGTCTCATCTGAACGCAAACTTGACGTCATGACGTCATACATATGCAAATTAATATGTGACGTCACCTGTCACCACAAGTCTTGCAAAATCCTGTGGGAAACACTGTATAATGTTCTCTGTTGATCTAGTAGTATGTGATGTTGTTTTCATTTTTGCTTATCTTTGCAGCATGTGATGAGTGGACAGTTCTTCCAAATCCCAATCTTCATCGTGATGTCAATCGTTTTGGACACACAGCAGTTGTCAGTAATGGGTAAGTTCTTGATAGTCTCTTTCCATTTGTTGATACCATCAGTATATTCACTCTGGTAATTTTTTCCACTGAAGGTCATTATAGGGTCAACAACAAAATTTTCACTTGAATGTGTGACCTTATCCTCTCATTTCCTTTGGAAAGATATTTTGGCAAGACAAACCGTTTAAAATACAAACAGAAAAGGTCTGTGTTTTCTCTTCCTCTCAGCTCAATGTACGTTTTCGGTGGTTTCTCTGGTGTTATTCTGAACGATGTGCTGGTGTATAAACCTGCCAGCTGTGAAGCCTTCTTTAAGGTGGATCTTTGTCAGAGCTCTGGTCCTGGTGTTCGCTGTGTCTGGATTGAAGAACGCTGTGTACCCTGGGACTCCAGCCAGGCTAATGACAGTGTGCCTGCCTCCTTCTGCCCTGCACGCACCAGTAAGAACCATCACTTTAAAAGCTTATGTTCAAACACCGGCTACACAGAATTACTTTTGTAGTCAATTATGGAAGTATTGTGACCTGTTTTAGAGGCATGTTTCATCATACATTCACATTGAGTTTATTTCTAATATGAAGTCAATGAAAGTGGGTCTTGTTTCACCCTGAAGGAGTTTATTTTGTGGTTGACTACATTATTCCGCCTACTACAAGGCTATTTAACAAATATATATATATATATATATATAAGTCGATATATAGAAATAAGTAGAAATATTTATCTAGTAGCACAGCATTGTAGGAAACCAGTTGCCTAGCACAGCAGGACTAAATTTAAGCATTTAATCTCACCACAAATTAGTGTGATTGACCAATCAAAATCAGGTATTCCATTGGGCTGTAGTTAAATGAGGTGCAAGACGATACTCTACCACTTAATTTTTTAAAAAGAAATTTCTATTTGCATACACTATATACAAAAGTCATTATACAAAAATATTTTTAAAAGAAATTTATATTTTTACTTGCAATGGATGCATTACATTGATCAAAAGTGATAGAAATATTTTGTAAAATGTCAAACAAATGTTTTTTGACCTTTGTATTCATTGAAAACAAAGGTTATATTATGTTATATCCTTTCCACAAAATATTTAGCTGCACAACTGCTTATAACATTGGTGATAATAGGAAAAGTTTCTTGAGAAACTAATCAGCATATTAGGATCATGTGACACCGAAGACTGGAGTAATGGCTGCTGAAAAATCTGCTTTTTCGTTGCAGAAGTAAATCTAAAAATATATTAAGTTGGAAAACTATAGAAGCCTTTTTCCACCACAGAATAAAAAAATGAAAAAAGGTATGTTTTTTCTCAGAATTGTGAGATTTGAACTCGCAATTGCGAGAAATTAAGTCAGAATTGTCTGAGAAAGCTTACAGTTATGACTTTTTTCTCACATTCTGAGTTTATATCTCAGAATTCTCAGTTTATATTTTAGAATTGCATTATCTAAATTCTCAATTTCGAGCTATAAAGTCAGAATTGCAAGAAAAAAACTCACAATTTCCAGTTTATTTACAATTCTGTTTTTCTCACAATTCTGACTCTCTTTCTCAGAATTGCTAGTTATATTTCTCAGAATTGTGAGTTATATAGTTTAATTCTGAGGGAGAAAAAAAGTGATATGTTCTCGAGTTTTCATTCTCACAATTGTCTTAATAACTCGCAATTGTGTGTCGCAATTCTGAGGAAAATTTGAGTTTATATCTCGCAATTCTGACTTTTTCTCGCAGTTAAAGGTCATTGCACACTGAGTACGATATTTTCACACTTTAAAAAATAAATACGACCTCACGTTATGTCAATCGAGTTTACACACTGCCTCAGAAATTTTCAATCGCGTTTGCACACTGTCTCAGAAATTTTCGGCCGTCATAAAAAATTCGGATCAGTTTTGATGTTCTGCGCATCCGTAACAAGCATTTTGATAGGAAATTATTTTTTTCTTAGAATTGCATGATATAAACTCACAATTGCGAGTTATAAAGTCAGAATAGCGGGATATAAGCTTGCAATTACAAGAAAGATTTACAATTGTGCAAATAAACACGCAATTCTGAGGAAAAAAAGTCAGAATTGTGAGTTTATATCTTGCAATTATTGCTTTTTTTCCTCAGAATTATGAGTTATAAAGTCCACAGGGTTCCCACGGGTCATGGAATTTCTGGAATATCATGGAATTTTAAAAGGTCTATTCCAGTCATTGAAAGTCAGGGAATTTAATATTTTTTTGGTCCAAGTCATGGAATATCAGGGATTTTTGTTTGTTGCTTTTAATTTTAGTTTCTGTTTATTAAACTGAACTTTTCTGTACCGTTTTAATTTATTTATTTATTTATTTGCCTATTTTTATGGTTAGGCTATTTTTCAGTGCCATTTTATTCCCTTGCCGCACGTCAACTGGCAATCACTGAAGTCAAATGCAGTCACCAGCTTAGATAACTAAGTCAAACATGCCAGAAAAAAAAAAATATTTCAAGAGCTTTGGCTACAAAATGAGCACTTCAAAGACTGGGTATGAAAAGTAGATCATAGAAAAGCAAAAACTAAATGTGCAGAAATAAAAAAACCTGAATGATGAACTTGATTACAAATCCTTACAAACCCCAAACCCTTACAAAAATCCTTCAGATTGTTATAAACATAAATTAATTTCTGTAGAAATATTACAGAAAAAGCCTGTTTCCGGCTCTAAATAAAAAATAAAAAGAAGGTTATTGCGACTTATCTCGCAATTCTGACTTTCGTTTCTCTGAATTGTGAGATATGAACTAGCAGTTGCGAGGAAAAAAAAGTCAGAGTTGTGAGATAAGTCGCAATTGCGAGTTAAGGCAGAATTGTGTGATATGAACTTGCAATTATGTGAACATATCAGTATTCTCCTCAGAAATGAATTCATATGTTACAATTCTGAGAAAAAAAGTCAAAATTGCAAGATACAAACTTGCAATTGCAAGAAAAAAATTGTGAGTTTTATCTTTATCTTTTTTTATTTAGTGGCTGAAACGGGCTTCAATAGTTTTGTACTAAAAACGTCTGTAAACAAGTAAATAAAGCTTGCAAGTGGATGGATCCCTTCATAATAGGTCATGGAAATTCAGCTTTTTAGTCATTAAAAGTCAGGGAAAAGTCAGGGAATTTGACATTTGGCTTAGAGTGGGAACCCTGAGTCCAATTCTGAGGGGGGAAAAGGCTTGAACAAGATTTGTTTTAGAGTTTATATCTCGCAAAAGTCAGAATTGTAAGTTTATATCTTGCAATTCTGACTTTATTTTTCAAAATTGCAAGTTTATATCATGCAATACTGACTATAACTCACAGCTGCAAGGTTATATCGCAGTTCTGAGGAAAAAAGTCTGAATTTTTTTAATAGATTTTTTTTTTAGTTTAATTGTAAGAATATTTCAAAACATAACTGTTTTAAATGTTTAAATGTATTTTGTGGGAGTATCTATACATCTGGTTTACTATCCCTCATCACCATTGCAGTGGGATGAAGGTCACTATACATCTCATTCGATTTTGTTAGACCATTAGCTCTGTATGTCAAATGCACACCTGGAGAGTATTTTTCCTTCCCATAAATCCTCTGTCAGGAGATTATTGTTAAGCCACATATAATCCTATTTACACTTGATACATTGGGAGGCTTATATGCAGAGCCACTCGCATGTTCTGCTTTACCTTGATGGCGTACAGCCTGTTTTCCACTGGGTAAATCCTGCCTGACTGTGGAAATGCCTGTTGATAATTGACTGAACAAAAGGTCAGTCAGTGCATAATAATCTCATAGCGATGTAATTATGATGGCGATGAAACCAAACTCCAGCGATTGTGGATACAGATGTTTTTGTCTGTGGGCAAAAGCGGACCTGGGAGGATTACTGCAATTACCGCGTGGAGTTTGGAGTGCTATCAGGTGGATTGGACTTTAATTAAGTAATGGAATGACACACAAGTTCATGATGGATTATTCTGTATTGTGTGTGTCTCAGAGACCTGTAATCGTGCAGTTTATCATTGTACGTAGGCACTGTTTGGGTGGTTGCTCTCTGTACATAATAGTCTGGACTTTATACTGTACTTTACTATGCACTATGTTCCTGATATTATTATGTATTGTTTATACAGTTAAGGTCAAAAGTTTACATCCTGTTTCAGAATCTGCAAAGTTAATTATTTTATCAAAATAAGAAGGATTATATAAAATACATGTTCTTGTGTATTTAGTACTGACCCAAATAAGATATTTCACATAAAATATGTTTACATATAGTTCACAAGAGAAAATAATAGTTAAATTTATACAAAATGACCCCGTTCAAAAGTTTTCGTCCCCTTGATTCTTAATACTGTGTTGTTACCTGAATGATCCACAGATGTTTTTTTTTTTTGTTCTTTTGTTGTTTAGTGATAGTTGTTCATAAGTCCCTTGTTTGTCCTGAACAGTTAAACTGCCTGCTGTTCTTCAGAAAAATCCTTCAGGTCCCACAAATTCGTTGGTTTTCCAGCATTTTTGTGTATTTGAACCCTTTCCAACAATGACTGAATGATTTTGAGATCCATTATTTTACACTGAGGACAACTTAGGGACTCATATGCTACTATTACAGAAGATTCAAATGCACACTGATGCTCCAGAAGGAAAAACAATGCATCAACATTTTGAACAGACTGAAGATGTGTACATTTGTCATATTTTCCCTAAATATCATATTTTTTTATTTAGTACTGCCCTTTAGAGGCTACAGAAGATACTTACTTGTTTCCCAGAAGACAAAATAATTAAAATTTACCCTGATCTTTAAATTCAAAAAGTTTTCACCCCCAGCTCTTAATGCATGGTTTTTGCATCAGTGAGCATGTGCACCTTCTGTAATAGTTGCATATTGTCCCTAAGTTGTCCTCAGAAAAGATGGATCTCAAAATCATACAGTCATTGTTGGAAAGGGTTCAAATACACAAAAATGATGAAAAACAAAAGAATTTGTGGGACTTGAAAGATTTTTCTGAAGGACAGCAGGCAGTTTAACTGTTTAACTCATGAACAACTAACAAAAAACAAAAACACAGCTGTGGATCATTCATGTAAGAACACAGTATTAAGAATCAAGGGGATATGAACTTCTGAACAGGGTCATTTTTATAAAGTCAACTATTATTTTCTCTTGTGTACTTTATGTAAATGTCTTTTATGTGAAATATCTTATAATCTAAAAATTCAAAGCTGAAGTTTTAGCATCAACTAGACCAATCTTCAGTGTCACGTGATCATTCAGAAATCATTCAGATATACTGATTTGATGTTCAAGGAACATTTTATATATATATATATAAAACATGCTGCAAAAACAATTTAATAGTCTTTAGTGATCAATGTAATTTGATCTTACTTAATACAAGTTTTAATTTATAAAAGAAAAAATATATTTTATTTATATATTTTTAAACTCACATCAGAATAAATGTTTACAAATGTTACATTATTAGCAGTTGAGTAAGTAAAGTAAATAGTAAGACAAGTGTTCTTTGTTACCCCATTCCTTCGTATTCATTTTTGTCCTGGATTTTTTCATTGTTTATTCTTTGAAACTGTTCCAGACAAAAGCCAGTTCCTGTGTGACCTCTCTTTCCCAGAAATAATGATGAAAACAAACCAACAAACAGAAAACATCCTCCCAAAAAGAAAAGAGCAGGAACAACCGTACTTATGTGTATGATAGTTATTCATGGTCTGAAATAAACAAATTCACAGTCAGTACAAAAGTTTCTTCTCTGTCCTTGGCTCTTCCCCTTCGATTCTGCGGTTTTAATTTTGCTGTGCCCTGTCCATGTCCACCTCCGCTGTTCAACTTTAGCCCCTACCCATGTGTCATTGCACACACTCATTTTTCACCACAGTTGTGAAGCGTTTCACCTTGAGAGCTCTAAACTCTGAGTCAGACCTTCGTTACCTCCAACCTCCAATTTTATGCTAATAAGTATATATTTTCCATGTCTCTGATGATTCTTGTTTTTTAACCGTAGATGGAGCTGATAAACAGTGTCAGCAGTTTTCGGACTGTGCTTCCTGTACGGCCAACACCAATGACTGCCAATGGTGCGAAGACAAGAAATGCATCTCTTCTTCAAGCAACTGCACTGTGGTATGTCCAAACAGAAACACTGCTGTTTAAAAGATTTCAAAGCATTTATATCAATTAAATGATGCTGTGTCATGTTTTGTCAGCTTACAATTGAGCTTGCCCGCCACCCTCGAGGTCCCCTGTACCTCAACCCTCCCCCTGCAATGCTTTCTGAGCACCAGCTCTCTATTTGGAGACCCGGTGTGCGCAAAAATGGCCAGGTATGCAGTTATCAACTAAGATGTTATGATAGTGTTTGGTTCAGTGTATAGTCAAACCAATTAATCCTTAACTTTAGAATCAGTGTGACCATCTTTTTGCCTTTTATAAAGAAAGATTGGATTCAAAATACAACAAATCTCATACATTACACTTGAAATATTGTTAAAATTGTAATTGTTATTGATTTACCTCTGAAAACTTCTTAATAAAATACCAACAAATATATTTACAAGGTAGATGTAAGCAAAATCTTAATAGGCTGATATAACCCTTATTATTAAATTATATATTACTGTGTTTCAGTAGTGACATATTGGGGAGAGGACACATTTTTCAAAACTTTCTGAAAATACAGTATAAGAATAACTGCACATTAATAGAAATTTGTACCTTGGGTATTATACAATTTGCATACATACAACATTTGTGAAAAAAGCAGTTGAAAGATGTTTCCAACTATGACTTTGAATGGCTCATGAATGTTCTAGAGGGTTTCCATGGATTTCTTGCTTAAAGACACACACAATGTTGCACAGTAATATTTTGGAGGCAAAGTCACATTAAAATATGTAAGAAGTCATCTTATTTCATTCACTTGTTTTTCAGTCTGTGAAGAACTTTACCAAATGCAGTGTTCGAAGTGAGCAGGTTTGCAGCAAACTGGTGAACTGCAGGAGTTGCTCACTTAACATCAACTGTCAGTGGGAGCCACAACAGCAGGAATGTCACGCTTTGCCTGGTGAGTTAAAGAATGGATGGATAGACAGACTGACAGAACAATTGGATGTCCATTAAAACAGTGATTAAAGTACATATTTCTTCTGTGTAACTAATGTTTACAAGGTTATCAGTCAGTCAATTAATTAATAGTTTTATTCAGCAAAGACACATTAAATTGATCAAAAGTGAGAGTGAAGACTCTGCAGTTCAAAAGTTTGGGATCAGTATGATTTTTAATGTTTTTATGAGTCTTTTATGCTCATCAAGGCTGTATTTATTTGATCAAAAATAAAGAAAAAAACTGTAATATTGTGAAATATTATTGTAATTTATAATATTGGTTTCCTATTTTATTATACTTTAAAATAGAATTTATTTCTGTGACTCAGGGCTGAATTTTCATCAGCCATTACTCCAGTCTTCAGTGTCACATGATACTACAGAAATCATTGTAATATGCTGATTTATTATCAGTGTTAAAACAGTTGTGCTGCTTAATATTTTGGAACCTATGATACTTTCTCTGATTCTTTGATGAATAAAATGTTATAAAAGGACAGCATTTATTAAAAATAGAAATCTTTTCTAACAATGTAATGTCTTTACTATCACTTTTTATCCATTTAACATGTCCTTGCTGAATAAAAATATTAGTTATTAGATAATATTAGACTTTTGAATAGTAGTATTATAACACAAAATGTCTATTTTGAATAAACACTTGCTCTTTTTAACTTTTTATTTCTCAAAGAATCCTAAAACAGTATCACAGGTCCCAAATAATATTAAGAGGCACAACTTTTTCCAACATTAATTATAAATCAGCATATTAGAATGATTTCTGAAGTATCATGTGACACTGAAGACTGGAGTAATGATGCTGTAAATTCAACTTTGCTTCACAGGAATAAATTATATTTTGAAGTATATTAAAATAGAAAACTGTTATTTTAAATTGCAATAATATTTCACAAAATTACAGTTTCTCTATTTTCAATCAAATAAATGCAGCCTTGATGAGCAAAAGAAACGTATTTAAAAAACATAAAAAATCTTACTGATCCTAAACTTTTAAACGACAGTGTATGAGGTTACAAATGATTGCCATATGTTAAATAAATGTTGTTCTTTTGCATTAAAGAATCCTTGACTAAGTGTTTTTACCTTAAATTATGCGAAATATTTCTTGAGCCTAAATCAGCATATTAGAATGATTTCTGAAGGATCATGTGACACTACAAACTGGAGGTAATGGCTGCTGAAAATTCAGCTTTGCATCACAGGAATAAATTACATTTTAAATGTATTAAAATAAGAGCTGATGTATTAAATTATAGTAATATTTTACAATAATACTGTATTTTGATGCATGAACATAAGACACTTCCTAAAAATCCTACTGACAAAAAAGTGTCACAGCTGTCTCTTTGTTGACCCTGGGTACTGAAAACGGTATAGTTAAGTAGTCCACACATTTTTAGCTAATGAGAGCACCAGAAAGTCCAAGCGCTGTATACCAGTTGTTATTTTATGCATTCAGAATTGTTGCTGACTTGATGATTTTGGAAGGGCACATTTTTGGAAGATGTAGAAAAGTTAGAAACATGATTGTTTTGAGCAGCTTTAATTTTATGTGAGTTTGTGCATCTCAGATGCAGAAACAAAGGAAACCCATTTCCACACTCTGAGGGCATCTCTACCTGATTTATTTGATCTGATCTAGTTTGAGAGCAGGAAGTGATGCAGTTGTTTGATGTATTATTAACATTCTTGTGTCTCCCTTGGGAAGAAGTGTTTTCTTCCCACACTTTATACCTATTTTCGGTATTTTCCTGTCTCTTGTAAAGACACGCACACATAAATAGACACTAGTTCATGCTATTTTTTTTAACCTTTTAAATAAAGGAATTCACATGGCCAGTGTCATCAATTTATTTGCTTGACCAAGAGATAGCACAGATAGTACGTCATAACATTTCTTTGTACAAACATCTTCAAAATTATAAAGCTTTCTGTTTGTTTCCAGGATTCAATTAAAATTTTAAATCCCATTAGATTTCAGTGTGAACTCTTGACCCTTGGAGCTATGCTGCATATTGTAGTTTTTTCTATAAGCAAAAACTCAGTAACCCGGATGTTAAAATATTTTTTTTTTCTAGTGTACATATAATTGCTTTACTTGTGAATTTATAAAAGTAGTGATTCTCCTACATTCTCCTACAAGAAACTCACTGCTCAGCTGTCATATTTCTGAATTTTGAAGCATACATACACACACAAACAAAGGACATAAACTCTGTAGTGAAGACGTGTATATCCAAGATTTTTTCAGCTTGATAGTACATCACGTATGAGTTCTGACCTGGACCGGAAGGCCAGTTCCAAGTGCAGTAATTATTCAAGTTTGCTGAACGATTTATCCATTCATGGCTGAGCAGCCTGTCGAAAAAAAACATAGTTTATTGTTCTTTTTCTTCGCTCTCTTATTTCTTTCTTTATCACATAACAGCCTTTATCTTTCAGTATAATCAGCTGCATTTTATAAAATGCACCCTTGAAATGAAAAGAGATGGTTATTTTTATGCTATTTTTAGTGCTGGGTGTTTCATAATTGACTATGACCATGTGCTTTTCCTTTTGTTTTGCTTTTCAGGAATTTGAGGGCTCTGTCTGAGTACCATTGTCATGGTTAATTATTCTTGTGCTGCTCACTATAATAAGTTCAAACCCCAGAGGGTAGCATGGTCCTTAGTTTTAAAATGTAGTTTGATTTACACTTACTGTTCAGTTTGGGGTCGATCATTTTATTTTTTATTTTTTGAAAGAAGTCTTAGGCTTACTGAGGGTGCATTTTTTTTTTTTCTTCAAAAATCCAGCACTAAAGAGATAGTTCACCCAAAAAATTTTATTCTGTCATTAATTATTCACACTACACCCTAGGTAGTAAGGACATGGGTAAAATAGTCCATGTGACATCAGTGGTTCAACCGTAATTTTATGAAGTTAAAAAATAATAACGCACATTAACAACAGTACCACGAATCGTGTGTTTTACATCAACACGCAAATATTATTACAATTTAAAATAACAATAAAATATTTTAAAATGTAATTTATTGCTGTGATGCTAAGCTGAAGTTTCAGCAACCTTTACTACTGTCTTCAGTGTTACATGATCCTCCAAAATTAATTTTGATATGCTAATTTGGTGCTCAAGAAACATTTCACAATTATCAATGATAAAAACCATGATGCAATTTTTTAGATTAATAGAAAGCTAAAGAAAAGTTTTTTTTTCACTTTGTAAGTGTATTTACTGGGGCTTTTAATTAATTGAATGAATCCATGCTGAATATAAATATATAAAAACTATAACTGGTCCAAAACTTTTAAACGATAGTATTTCTTTTTGCCTATATAATAAATAGAAAGTTCCTTTCATCAATATCCTGATTATAATGAATTGTTTGCAATATTCAGAAGTCTTGTGAGTGAGGCCTACTTTGGCCAGAAGCCTGGTTTTATCCTGCTTTTCTCTGCTCTTTTATAGCACACTTGTGCGGAGAGGGTTGGAGTCAGGTTGGAGATGCATGTCTGAGGCTGAACGCAAGTAAGGAGAGTTATGATAATGCTCAGCACTACTGTAAGAACCTGGACGGCAACATCGCCTCTCTAACCTCCGCCAGGCAGGTGGACTTCATACTGGATGAGCTGCAAAAGTATCAGCTGCAGGAGAGGGTGAGCCAAGCTCAATCACTGACCTTTGTATGGTAGTTTACATTGATTTGTCTTGGTAATGGTTTGTTATTGATCTAGAACACAGTCAGTTACCACTTACACAGTTACCAGTTTTTCAGATATTCTGCATACTGATTAGTTATGTCAATATTTCAGAAATGTATTAGTCAGTGCCAATACCAGGGACATTTGCAACATAGGCTCATTGGAAATATGTGCCTCTATATACATTTCTGCAAAACTGAAAAAACTTAACCTATATGTGTGAATCACAGCAGTTTCCAGTTGAAGTGAACACTAGATGCAGTAAAACTCTTGACAGCTTTTATTCCTTTTCACACAAAGTATGATTTACACATGATGATAATGATTTTAGTTTTGATGAATAAAGCCTAATTTTCACATAATTACTTGCAGAATATTATATTATGGCTTCAAAACAATTTTAACATCCTGCACGATTTGAAAATGTATACTTCTGAACGTTAATACAGCTTCACATGCTTGAGTTTTCTAATTCGGTAGGTTTTTGAGAGTTGAAGACCTCCTATAAAACTACGGCACGACAAACAGCTCAAATCCACATAAGGAAGTTAAAATAGCATGGCTTCATCAACAAATGCGTTTTTATATCACTTTTGTATTTGTTATCACTATTAGGATTATTTCCAACATGATATAGCATTAAAATTTAGCGACACTACCTGGATATTTGAATTCTGAACAGCCGCAACACACAGTAAAAAAAAAAAAAAATTGTTGAGTTAACTTAAAATAATTTGTTACCCGGCTGCCTTAAAATTTTCAGTTCAGTCAACTCAACGTTTAGTCAACTTGAAATGTGAAGTTATACTAAGTGATTGATTCAACTTAAAATTTTAAGGATGGCAGGGTAACAGATTATTTTAAGTTGACTCAACAAATTGTGCTTTTTTTTTTTTTTTTACAGTGCATGAATGAATGAAATAAATGAAATCGTGGCCTTTTTTAGTCTTTTACATGTAGTCATTAAGTAGAAGCTGTTATCCAAAACAACTAAACAGGAGGAACATCACAAGCAATTTATCATACAAATATGAGCTAGAGTAATAATACCTGTTTACATTCATTTAATACTTTGCCAAGACAGGCATTTTAGCAGACATATATTGCAACATTTTTTGTTTTTTTAAACATTGGCTTGGTATTGAAATATCAGTACTTTTAAGATTAATAAAGGCCCTTTCAAACCATTTGCAGTGTGAAAAAGCAAAGCAACAATGCTGACATTGAGCTTTTTTTTTGACTGACACAAGCGCTTCTGTCTGAGCATCTGATTTGTTTACCTTAATTAGTTCTCAATTGTAAGTATATTTGCCTTGCACTGCTCTGACTCCTATTTTAAAGTGATTATTTAAGCACCCTCAAATGTCCTGACAGATATTTCTGTCAAAGTAAACAAACATTAGCATTCACAATTTACTTGGTGAGTTTCTGTGTGTCAAGTCCAGATGTAGTACCAGATGTTTTGGGCGTAGGTTTGTTTCTAAATGTCACTAAAGCTTAAACTTTAACTTTACACGTCAAAAAGCCTTACTCATGCCTTCAGTAAAAAGCCATTCTGCACAAAATCTGCGGAGTCCCCCCGGTGCCGTGGTGTAAATATTTGTCATGTGTTAATTAAAAGGAAAGGAGTGACTCTCTGCGTAATCCGCTCCCTCGCTGATTGCGGCGTGAGCCTCAGTGTTTAAGCAGCTTTTGTCCTTTGAAGATTAACACAGTTTTCTAAAGGACCCACCTTTGATGTGAAAAAGATTCACATGCTCCGGTTTCTCAGTTGCCACTATTTTTCCTCTTTGCTGTCACTCACACAGACAGTCACACTCACTCCCTGTGGCTGCGCAAACTCACAGGAGATCTTAAACCTTTTAAACCTTTTAATCAAAGCACGCAAGACCTTTTCATACTGGGAGGTTGTTAATTTGAATAGAAAATCTGAGAGGTTGGGGTATGTCAAATTTAGTTTGTTTTGCCTTGAATTGATAATTACACCGTGTGTTGGCCTTTTGCTATTTCTTAAAGAAGAGAGAAAAGAGAGAGGGAAAGAAAAAAGTGTATTTATAAAGCCATAGCACATCTTACACACTGAAGATGAGCTTATTAGCCATCAAAACGTCAGGGTGCTCTGAATGAATGTCCGGCTGGAAGTCTGTAATGTGGCAAAATTGAGTTCAAATTGAGTTCAAATAGCAGTTTATGAAGATGAACACTGCTCTTTTATTTCAGTGAATTTATCGTACCTGCAAATATGTCAGTCTGTTTATCGTTTTAACTTCAGACGTCTTTCTGTTCTTTGCACTAATGTTCATAATCGGAGTATTTATGAACGCAGGGTGATAGCAGCTTATTGAACCTCAGTTCAAAGTGATTCAAAGTAATACATTTTAACAAGCTAAAAGTCACATTTCGATACCAGCAAGTGACAACAGGTGTATTTATTTACAATTTGTAATAATATACTCCTGCATTTAATTACAGCACATTTTGTGGACAGCTTTTCAAATAATAATTGATGTTTTGTTTTGTGTTTACAAGCATAATAATAATAATAATAATTTATCTTAATTAACAAAATTAAATTTAAAAATTAATCCAGAATAATAAAAAAAAATGCTCATCATAGAGGAGGTCTGTTTGAGTCATTGTATATATGTGACCCTGGACCACAAAACCAGTCAAGTTTTATGCCAAAAATCATTAGGATATTAAGTAAAGATCATGTTGCATAGAGATATTTTATAAATTTCCTACGGTAAATATATCAAAACTTAATTTTTGATTAGTAATATGCCTTGCTAAGAACTTTATTTGGACCATTTTAAAGTAAATTTTCTCAATATTAAGATTTTTTTGCACCCTCAGATTCCAGATTTTCAAATGGTTGTATTTCAGCCAAATATTGTCCTATATATAACAAATCATACATCAATGGAAAGCTATTCATTCAGCTTTCAGATGATGTATAAATCTCAATTTCAAAAATGTATTATGACTGGTTTTGTGGTCCAGGGTCACATATGAATTGCATTTTTAAAGTAAACTGCTGTTCAAAAGTTTGAGATCAGTACAATTTTTTTATGTTTTTTTTTGTTTTTTTTTCTGCTCATCAAGGCTGCATTTATTTGATTAAAAATACAGTAAAAATTGTAATATTGTGAAATATTATTGCAATTTAAAATATTGGCTTCTTTTTAATCTAATTTAAAATAGAATTTGTTCCTGTGATGCAATGCTGAATTTTCAGCATCATTACTCCAGTCGTTAGTGTCAAATGCTTTTTCAGAAATCATTCTAATATGCTGATTTATTATCAATGTTGGAAACAGTGCTGCGTAATTATTTTATTTTGGAACCTGTGATACTTTTTTCAGGATTCTTTGATGAAAAAACAAAACAAAAAAACGCTAAAAAGAACAGCATTTATTTAAAATTGAAATCTTTTGTTCCCTTAAGTGTGGGTTAAGTAAGTTAAGTATTTTTTTCTTTCTTTTGTTTGAAAGAAATTCATAGTTTATATTCAGCAATGATGTGTTAAATTGATAAAAAGTGATAGTAAAGACTTATATTGTTAGAAAATATATTTATCTTGAATAAATGCTGTGCTTTTTAACTTTTATATTAACCAAAGAATCATGAAAAAAATATCACAGATTCCAAAAAAATATTAAGCAGCATAATTGTTTTCAACATTGATAATAAATCAGGATATTAGAATGATTTCTGAAGGATCATGTGACACTAAAGACTGGAAAAATGATGCTAAAAAATTAGCTTTGCATCACAGAAACAAATTATATTTTAAGGTATATTAAAATAGAAAACTGTTATTTTAAATTGCAATAATATTTCATTTGACTTTTTCTGTATATTCTGTTTTTTTTTTGTTTTTTTTTTTCTTCTTAATAAATGGAACTTTGAGCATAAAAGACTTCTTTAAAAAACATACAAAATCTTACTGATCCCAAACTTTTGGCTGTGTACATCTACATAAACTAAGATCTGAAATTGCAAAAAAGAGCATCATGGCATTGACTCATAATTAAGCTGCATGTTTTGTATGGGGTTAACTAAGATGAACAACTTTTTCCTACATGGAATGTTATTATATGATGTACTGTATTGTATTGTGTACGTGTGTGTGTGTGTGTATAGAAGACATGAACAAAGCCGTTTTCTCTCTTGCAGAAACTAACTCCCTGGGTGGGTCTAAGGAAGATAAATGTTTCATACTGGGGGTGGGAGGACATGTCTCCCTTTACTGCCAGCACGCTGCAGTGGTTACCAGGGGAGCCAAGTGACTCAGGGTTTTGTGCCTACCTGGAAAGAGCTGAGGTAGCCGGACTCAAAGCCAAACCTTGTACTGCCAACACTGAGGGGCTGATCTGTGAGAAGCCAGTTGGTAAGAAAAGTTTTCGTTGTGTTTTTTTTTTTTTTTTTTGCACCTTTCCTTTGTAACATGAACCTGGAGGTGATTCAGCGCCTGCTCTGTGGTGGATGCTGTTCTTAGACATCAAACCCAACCTGAATTGCTCCCACAGAAAACTCCACAGAGTTCAGAAGAAATTGAAACTTTGGCATTCACACAGTTCTACACATCCCTACTCTTTAAGTAGACTTTAAGTTGATTAAATATATTTGTTCTTAATTTGATAATGCTTTCAGTTAGCAATTTGGGTGTGGTATTCTCAGCTCCGTTAACATAAACTGTTCAAAAAAAAAGTGACGAAAGTGACGAGACGTGAGGCCAAGTATGGTGACCCATACTAGGAATTTGTGCTCTGCATTTAACCCATCCAAGTGCAAACACACAGTAGTGAACACACACACACACACACACACACCGTGAACATACACCCGGAGCAGTGGGCAGCCATTGCATTGCTGCGGCGCCCGGGGAGCAGTTGGGGGTTCGGTGCCTTGCTCAAGGGTCTCACCTCAGTCGTGGTATTGACGATGGAGAGAGCGCTGGATATTCACTCCCCCCACCGTCAATCCCTGCCGGACCTGGGACTCGAACTCGCAACCTCTTGGTTACAAGTCAGACTCCCTAACCATTAGGCCACGGCTGCCCCATTTCACAGAATTTTCCCTTGAATTTAATACAGATCCAGTCTCTGCATGACTTTGGCTTTATGTATGACACATTTGTTAAACACAAAACCATAAGTCTTATGTAACACGGGTATATTTGTAGCAATAGCCAATAATACATTGTATGGGTCAAAATTACTGATTTTTCTTTTATGCTAAAAATCATTAGGATAATGAGTAAAGATCATGTTCCATGAAGATATTTTGTAAATTTCCTACTGTAAATATATAACAGCTTAATTTTTGATTAGTAATATGCAAGGCTAAGAACTTCATCTGAACAACTTTAAAGGCGATTTTCTTAATAATACATTTTTATACATACACCCTCAGAAACCAGATTTTCAAATACTGGTTTTGTGGTCCAGGGTCACATTTGTGAATGTGATTTGGTGTCTGCATCAGTCATAATGTTATTTTCCATATGTAATGTATTGAACAAATGGCTACGTTTTATGAAACAATAATGTTCCTTTAAAACAAGGGGCTATAGTTCTCTGCCTTTTTATTGAACGTTTTTGGACTTCGTAGATGAGCAGAGCTTCTGAGTACTCTCTCATATCTTCTACTGCCTTGGCTGCAGTATGCCTGTTGGACCTGTTTGAAACACTCTGGAATAGAGACTATTAGGCCTTGAACAAGATTTGGACACTCCCCCCTACAGACACGCAGAGGGCATAAAAAATAAATGTCAACTGGTCCTCCCCTCTTCTCTGTGTTTCTTCTGCTCGTTTTCATGTCTTATTTACATTATTCTGCTCACTGTGCTCATGTCAGTTGTTTCTTTTACTGTACAGGAGGTAACAAACCTTTTTTTTTTGGACAATAAGAATATACATTGTCATTATCATGAGTGTAATAAATACTGTTAGTACCATCTTCTTTAAATGATTAGTTCAATTTCAGAGTAAACATTTCATGATAATGTACTCACCCCCATGTCATCCAAGATGTTCATGTCTTTTGTTCTTCAGTTGAAAAGAAATTAAGGTTTTTGAGGAAAAGATTCCAGGATTTTACTCCATATAGTGGACAATGATAGCCAATGAGTTGAAGGTCCAAACTGCAGTTTCAATGCAGCTTCATATGGCTCTACACAATCCCAGCTGAGGAATAAGGGTCTTATCTAGCAAAAGATTGGTCATTTTCTAAAAAAAAAAAGCAAACAAAATGTAATTATATACTTTTTAACCACAAATGCTTGTCTTGAAGCACAAGATGCTCATTAGATAATTCTTGATCATCAGGTTTTACACAAAGTCTCAGACTTTTAGATCTCACTGTATATTTATTAGGAAATTGAATGTAATTCTTATTAATTTTTTTATAGTTTGACGATATTTGCCCAGTATTTTAAATGATGTAATGTGCTTAAAGGTCATTGCAATACTGACTACTGCGTTTTCCTCCCTCAGTGAGCCCAAACCTTAGCGTGCGTCCATGTAAGATGCCCTGTGCCCTGCGAACCAGCTGCGCCAACTGCACCAGCCAGGCCATGGAGTGCATGTGGTGTGGCAGCACCAAGCGCTGTGTGGATTCCAACGCGTACGTCATCTCCTTCCCCTACGGCCAGTGCCTGGAGTGGCAAACTGGAGATTGTGGTGGTGAGTGCATGCTCGTACCATCAAGGACACAAGCACATTAAGATACATGGTGGACTAGAAGCTATGAGTTATGAGTACACACTATTCTGGTGAACACACACGCACACACAGCTTCTAACTCGCTTACTTTCCGCCTTCTCATTTTCTCCTTCTGTTGTGAGCCTAAGGGAGATTGAGTTCTGAGAGAGCAGATGCTGTGAAAACTCAGCTTGCTGCACAGGCAGGTATCAAACTCACTATAAACTCCTGTCACACTCTGACTGGCCTCCACCGGAAAATCTATAAATTATCGACATCTGTCCAGCCTTGCACATGAGACAAAGACCCTGAACAAAGAGAAAACAGTCTTTCTGATCTTAGTCTCAGATCTTTCATCTGATTCAGACTTTCGACTTGTGGCATAAAGCCTGGTCCACGGTGCAGGTTTTTTGGCCAATATCTGCCTGCTTAGACAGCAAGCGTTTACAGTTGAAGTCAAAAGTCAGAATCTTCAAAGTGTTAATTATTTTAACAAAATAAGAAGGATCATACAAAATGAATGTTATTTTTATTTAGTACTGAATAAGATATTTTGCATAAAAGACATTTACATATAGTCCACAAGAGAAAATAATAGTTGAATTTATAAGGAGTTTTTTTTTTTTGTTTTTTTTTTTTGATAGTTGTTCATGAGTCCCTCAATTGTCCTGAACATTTAAACTGCCCACTGCTCTTTGGAAAAATCCTTTAGGTCACAAATTCTTTGGGTTTTCAGCATTTTTGTGTAGTTGAACCCTTTCCAACAATGACTATGATTTTGAGATCCATCTTTTCACACTGAGGACAATTGAGGGGGACTCATATGCAACTATTACAGAAGGTTCAAACACTCACTGATGCTTCAGAAAGTAAAACTTTTGACTTTGTCGGCGCCGATAGCCTTGTGGGCAGTGCGCTGCCATATAGCGCCGTTGCACTGCGGGCGTCCCGAGTTCGAATCCTGGCTCGAGGACCTTTCCCGACCCTACCCCTTCTCTCTCTCCCACTTTACTTCCTGTCACTAATGATCTGTCCTATCACAATAAAAGCCAGAAAAGGCCAAAAATTAATTCACAAAACACTCGCTTTTGAAAGATTGCTCAGTACCCAGTTTATTTAAACCAGCTGGCTCCACTGAATCACAACCTGTAAGTCTGATAAATAATAGATGTTTATATTTTCCGTGTCACGTTCAAAATACGTAATTATGACCATATCAATTCTGACTAGAGGGTGACACAGGAGTGGATTTTCAAACCTTTCCCGACCCACTCCCATAAAAAAAAATCTTGTCCCATCCCAATCCCATGAAAAAACTGGGAGAAAATCCCGTCCTGTCCCAATTCCAGAAGAATGACTCCTAATCCCTCCTACTCCCGTGTTGTGTACAGATCACAGTATGCCCACCTTAGTTGAATAGAAATTATATATACACACACACACACACACACATATATATATATATATATATATATATATATATATATATATATATATATAATTTAATTGAACTGAAAACCAGCTTAAACAAATGCACAGTGTGCATTGCACACACACAAAAATTAATGTAAATCATCTATGCAAACACACATGTTTCCTATTTAATTGGTTCAGTTGGCAAGTATAAACATAGTTTCGAAGTGAAGCACTCAAGTTCACAGAGACTAACGGCAGAAATCGCTTCCTGTTTGCTTTAATTATTTTACAAAAGTGCATAGTTTCCTTGTTATTCTGAATGCACAGTAAACGGCTTTACAGAATCGAAAGATGTCCATTACTTTTATATGACCATAATTGATGGAATATTTTAAGAGCAAGTGTTCATCATGCCGCGAGCGTGCTACTTTTCAGCATTCCGCATAGACTTTTCAATAGCGCACATTTTACTAGGTTAACATTGTAAAGTTAACAGATTGAGTGGCCATGTAAACTTGCTACTACATACATCTTTCAGATGACAAGCCATTTTTGAGGTCAATGAATGGAAAGCTGTTAACGATCTGTCCCTCATGAGCTCACTCACGTAACCAGCCACACCAAACAGCAGGTGAGCGTAAAGAGACATGGCAACTAGCAATGAGTTCAAAATTAAAATTTATAGTTTATACTTTTTATATAAAAGTTATATTTGTGTATATATAAAGTTGGGTATCAGTCTGATCATTACATTATTATGGTTCCCGGTCCCGCCCACTCCCACTGACATTTTTTTCTGTCCCGTCCCAATCCCGTGATTAATAGTGATTTTATTTCCCATCCAGCGGGATTCCCGTGGGATTCCTGTGACCCATGGGATATCCCCGAAAAAATGTCAGCCTCTAATTCTGACATGCGCTGTATGCAGCAGAGCGGTCACAACAGACTGGACCATCTGACTTTAAAGGCGATTTTCTCAATATTTAGATTTTTATTTGCACCCTCAGATTTCAGATTATATGCATCTCTGCTAGATATTGTCCTATTTCAACAAACCATACATCAATGGAAAGCTATTTATTCAGCTTTCAGATAATGTATACATCTCAATTAAAAAAAAAAAAAAACCTTATGACTGGTTTTGTGGTCAAGGGTCACATTTCTGAAGTTGTATAAAGACAACCAATCAAATTTGAACTGGTGATTTCATCCTCGCCATTTATCATGTGTCAGTGTGTTAACTGTTCAGATCTCTGCTCAGTCACTTTATGATTCAACAGCTCCTTTAGTTCCTTCCAAGTAGATTTGCAGAAATGTCCCTATACACAAGAGCAATATCATGTGGTCCAAAACAACACAGAGTCATGCCAAAGTATCTGAAATGACTGATGGTAATCGTCTCAGAAAAGCCTTAGGAGTAGCTGACGCGGACCTACCTTGTATAGTCATCAGCAAGTTTGTAGACACGTGGAATCATTCTTTCCATCTGCATTAAGAGGCACTGGAGCTGGCATCGTAATGCAGCGTAAATGAGCAGCTGCAACAGGGACGAGAATGAAAAATAGATATGCAGTCCAACTGAGAGGCATAATGCTTAATAACCAACATATTTCTTCAGAAAAAAAATACTGCTACAAAAACCTGACAGGCGAAATTGCCTGTCTGTAGTGTCTCAGCAAGCTGAAAGTCTTTCATGGCCTTGAGACCCTGAGACCACGACCTCGCCTTCCATTCGCCATTATAGAGTTACACAGATATTACTGTTCTTTCTCTGTGGATGTGCTGGTCATTGATTTTATCTGGACTGCAGAGGCTAAAGGCCTCCAGTGCATTGTTAACTTGGATGTTGATGGTTGTATTTCATAGAGGCGATCTGTCAGACAATAAACATCATTAAGGTCAGCTCTCTGATGGAAGTGAATTGCTAGAGGATATCGTTTCCTCCTCCAAGGAGTCGGTTCATGGGCAAAGCAAATATTTTGCTGCGTGATTCTTTGGTGTGAAAGGCGCCGTAGATGTAACTGTTGTGATGGAGGATAATTTAATTAGAGAAAGTGCAGTTTTCATATTTAAACAAAGCTCCAGACACAGATAAAGCAACAGTGTGACAGCATGATAATATGCACCTAATCAAAATGGAAATGAACTTCTTCACTGGCTCAATATGCTCAGCAAATATAGCCTTTTGAATTCTGAAGTTGAGATAATAGAAATACCGTATTGTACAATGCGCCAGCATGTTTCGCGTCGGCTGCGTCCATTGTGTTGTACTGTTATGGTGTGAATGAGTTTGAAGTCTCTTGGTTTTTTGTTTTCAAAAACGTTTTATAGTCTTTGTTATTATTCAGTCTTTAAACACACAGAGAAATGTGTGAACGTTCTTCAGGCAAAAAGTAAAGCTGTATAATGAGTGTACTTTTTCCTCCTCATCCTTTCTGTTCAAAATTATCTTACTAACAATTATCCATATATTTTTTTATTTTTCTTCTTTTTATTTTTTATTTTTTGGAAGTCATTGTGGATAAGAGTTTCCACACTAGAAAAGTTTTACAAAAAAATATTTTAAATTATGCACACTATTGTTAAAATATTTGGGGTTGGTCTCTTATGCTCACAAAGGAATTTATTTGATTAAAACAGTAGTAAACAGTAGAAACAGCAATATTGTGAAATATTATTATATTATTTAAAATCCAGTCTTCAGTGTCACATGATCCTTCAGAAATCATGCTAATATGCTGATTTGGTGCTCTTGTTATTGTCTGATTTCTTATTATTGTCAATGTTAAAAATAGTTTTGCTGCTTAATATTTTGGTGATTATTTTCTGAATTGTTATGACATTACAAATGTCTTTACTGACCAATTAAATGTCGTGGCTGATTAAAAGTATCCTGCGTGGCCATTCCTAAATCACTTATCCAAAGACTTGAGACCAGCAGTCATTGCAAAACCCATTATTTTACATATTGAGGGGGATGTAGTTATGTGATTTTCTCTCTCAGAAAGTCGCATAGACCAGCAATAACTCTCTATTAAAATTTTTCTTTTCCACTTTATGCTTGTTAATCCTGACTGCAATCTATTTGACAGGCGCCCCTCTCCCTGGTGGACATTTCCATGAGACAGATGTTGTCTTACTGTAGACAGAGTTTTCGTGTTGTCATTAGGTCAGACATGCCTAGAACATATTTTAATTTAGAGTTAAATGTGTACACTACCAGTCAAAAGCAGCAAATCAGAATATTAGAATGATTTCTGAAGGATCATGTGGCTGAAGTAATGATGCAAAAAATTCAGCTTTGAAATCACAGGAATAAATTACATTTTAAAATATATTTAAATTAGATTTTTATGCATTCATTTTAGTCATTTTAAATAGTTAAATAGTTTTAAATATTTAACAATTTCACTTTTTTTGCTGTACTTTGGATCTAATAAGTGGAGGAGGCTTGGTGAGCAGAAGAGACTTCTTTAAAAAACATTAAAAATCTTACTGTTCAAAAACTTATGACTGGTAGTGTACATATTTCAATACTTGTGTTAAAAGCTTCATTTGAAGGAATGAAACAAAGGACTTCACACTGATGTCTGAAAATCTATAGTGCTAATAATGTCCTCACATATAGTTATGAAAGACATAAGTAACAAAAAACAGAACAAAAAAAAAAAAACAGGTAAATTAGTTCTCATGGCTACTGGGGATTTTTTTTTATAAAGTTTAATATCTGAACCAGTGCCACTAGCACTAGTCACATTCTTTGTTATAATAAGGACTTATTTCTAGATTTAATTTGGAATTTATAATGACCTTTTGTGAAACTTTCTACCGAATCCATGTAGAAACCCACCAGTGTGCTTATTAAGTAAAAGCAAGTGGTACTTTTTAGAAAAAAACACACAACATTGAGAATGTTGTATAGATTTTCATATGTAATGAATGTGTAGGTGTCCTTGGCTAAAGATAATCCTCCTATCTCTTGCTAAAACACAAAAAAGGGAAAGCGAGAGAAAATGAGAGAGAGAAAGATGAGAATTGTGTTTGTAATTATGAAACACCTCTCTGTGGCAAAATGAATCATTGTACTGGGCGTGAATAATGCAGGAGGAGTGAGGAGCTTCTGGGTAGAGAGTTCACCTAACACATCTGTGCGCTGTGGAAATCTAGATCAAGAACGCAAAAGAACATGCAAATATGCAACTTCTACAGAATAAGTCAGAAAACTTCTCAAATCTTGTTTTCCATGTGATGTATTATTCACTTATATAAGATGTTTGTATACATCTTGCAGTAATCAGAACAGCTTTAGTTCACCCTGTCAGTGGTTGGTGTTCGTTCTGGTTAATATTAATTTTTTAACAATTAATTTAAAATGTGTGTGTGTGTGTGTGTGTGTGTGTATGTGTGTATATATATATATATATATATATATAATGTGTATATATATGTGTGTTTTAATATTAAATAATTTAATTTATTTACACACATGAACAGTATTTTCAATTGAATATCCTGGACTTGTGAAAGTTGTGACCATTTCTAAACTGCAGCTCCTTATGTCCTAATATCCAACAGGACATTTTTGGATATTGTAAGGAAGGTTAAACACTGTGGCACTTCAAAGAGCTCTTTTTTTCTGTCTGACTTTCATTTCTGCGTATCAAACTGACTGGTGGCGTTCCCTCAGTGTGCCTTTCTGCCCTGTTTTTAATGACACACTCCACATCTCTTAGAATCTGCCCTCGCCATTAACCCTGAGACACTTTTTGACCCTCGCACTGTCTAAGGACCCATTAGACGGGGTCTGGTCGAGGGGTACATTGATGGACGCTTCTTCTGTCCCTATTGCCTGCATACATTTTCAGCTCCCGCACACACAAATGTCTAAAAATGAAAGGAGGTCATTACTGAGAGGCTCGGGGAAACTTTGTTATAGAAAAACGCTACTGGCAGGCACAGAAAATGTAAATGATGTGACACTGTCCCATGTGTCTCAAATGTCCAGCACTCTGAATGTCAGACACATTGTATGAATACGCATTCATTTTACAAAACGCATTTATTTTGAAATTAAAAGGTAAATCAGCAACAAAAACATGAAACACATTCAATGCTTGCAACAAAATAGATTTAAATAGACTAATTCTGAATATAAACTACTAGTTGCTGCAACTTCTTGGAGGTGCAAACACTTTTCTCTTTATTTTTTATTTTTCAATTTTTTTTTACTTCTCCCTCTTGTGAATGTCTCACATATAGGTTTGGCAGTCTTGCGAGTTTCACTGACAGACTGTGAAAATGCATTTGCATTCTCTTATTTTGTCGTCTTGGGTTATTTAGATAAAATAAGCTGATGTTTGGGGTCTCTAGGCCTTTATTGTTTTTGTTTTATGTCTCTCTCTCTCTATTTCTCTGTCAGCTCCAGTGACTGTCACTGGAGTTTTTATACCTGCCGGAGATCAATAAGACAGCTCCTGTGGTGGTCTTTTCTGTTGGGCCAAACAAATAATTGTTTGCTTGACTATAAAAAACATCACTTTAAATGCCATATTTTATCCACACTTCAGTGGTAAGCATTATAGCTGGTTGTTTGTACTGAAGAAGGCCCATGTGTGTGGGCTGCCTCTGCTCAGAGAGGGAGTTTGTGTGCCGAAACTGTTTTATTGTTGTTTGAACCTGACAAGTACGTAATGTGTCTGATCTTACATACATAACCAAGATGTTTTTCTACTAGCCTGCAGCAGATTTTCTTTGATAGCCTGAGCATTTATGCAAAGAGATATTACTTGGTATTTTATTTATTTGAAAGGTTACCAGTTTTATTTTAGCATTATTTATGTGCTATTATAGTATTTATTAAATATATCTTATGTAACTTTTGGGCCACTAGCTGTTAAAATTTTGGTTGTGACGAATGTCTGCAATTACCCATGAAATCTATCCCAACCGCTATTGTCATATCATATACAAACAGAAACTTAAGGTCTTCACAGCAACCTGTCAAAATAAAAGTTAGGTTTAACTTGAAGAAATTGTGACAGAAATATATTACTTAATGTAATGACAGTACTACTACTACTACTACTACTACCTACTATTAATAAAATTATTAATAAAACATTATTTTTTAAATAATATTTACCAGAAAAAAATATTTAGCAGAATTTATTTACCGGAAAAATGTAAATACAAAATAATAATAAATGAAAAATATTTTTTTTTACACAATAATTTAGTTAGAGATTATTTTTAATAAACCATTAAAATGGAATCCAGAAAATTAATGGAAAATACAAAATTTGATAAAAATAAAACAGAATTTCATAGGACCTTAAAAGTGTATTTTTTGTTAGACTTTTAATAAATTGCTGTGTTTCATGATTTCAATTAATTAGACTTTTTTTTATTAATATGATTGATTTTATTTTGATTAATAACACTAAGGGCCAGATTTACTAACTAACTAATAAACAAACAGAAACTTAATAGTCTTCAGAGCAACCCCTCAGAATAAAAGTTTGTTTTAACTTGAAGAAATTTTGACAGCAATATATTACTTAATGTAATGATACTACTACTACTAATAAAATTATTATTTAAACATTATTTTTAAAGTAATATTTACCAGAAATATATTTAAATACACAACACAGTATTTCTGAAAACAAACAAACAAACAAAGAAATAAATAAAATAATAATACATTAATAATATATATATATTTTTATAAAAACAGTTAATTAGAAGTGCTTTTTAATAAAATTTAATAAAATAATGAACCATTAAAATGGAATCTAGAAAATTAATGGAAAATACTTTTATTAAAGAGGGAAGAGTAAAATGGTGGGGGAAATGAAATCCAGAAAATTTAAAACAGAAAAAAAGTATAGGAATCTGGAAAAAAAAAACAAAGAAAAAAACTGACTTTGTTATTAGTAATTTTAGTATTTCCACTTATTTATTTCAGTTAGTTTCAAGGCAATATTTCTGATTAATCTAATATTTATATTTTATTCCAGCTCTGTTTTAGTTACCAAAAACTGTTTTAAATACTTTTGGTTTTAGTTGACAATAACAACACTAAGGGCCAGATTTACTAACAGCTTGTGCCAGCGCAAACTGGCTTTTGGCGTTAAAATAGTACTGTCGGGGTTTATTAAAGACGCGCAGTTAAAAATAGTGCTGAAAAGGTGTGGACACAGTTATTTTTGCGCCTGGCCTTATTAAATATGCATTTGTAGGAGTTTCCTCAAATGCAAAATTTATGGGAAGATGATATTCAAGTAAATCACAGAACGCAGTTAAATAACATTTACGCTATTAAAATTTCTGGTATTTTGTGCCATTGTTTAACACCGCAAAAAAGCAGGCACTAATTGGTAGATTGCGCTGGTCATTATTGACATGATCTGGCTGCATCTGTGTGCTTTAATGTGTATTGTGAGTAAATCACACACAAAATTTTCCCCTTCCATCTGCACTTTTATGGAATTGTGCTCTAATGCTAACTTGCCTTGTTTAGTAAATATGAGTTAGTAGATACTCATTTATCTTATACAAATTAATCTAAAATCTTTTCTCTCTCTAGCTCAGAACTGTTCAGGTCATCGTACTTGTGGTCAGTGCCTGGAACATCCTGACTGCGGTTGGTGCGGAGACCCTACAGATACAGGTCAGGGCCAGTGTATTGAGGGATCATACCGCGGACCAATGAGAAGCCTGAACAGGCAGAGCCGAGAGAGGGTATTGGACACCAGTGTCTGTTTAAGGGAAAAGGGCTATGACTGGGCCTACATAACCTGCCCAGGTAAACATATAAACACACATACACAGACATATATGCACTGATAACCTGTAAATGATCAAATGATCAAATCAACACACGCTCCTCTCACTGTATGTTTCAGCATGTCAGTGTAACGGCCACAGTACGTGTGTTAATGGCAGTGTATGTGAGCAGTGCAAGAATCTCACAACTGGGGCGCAGTGCCAGATCTGTCTACCTGGTTACTATGGAGACCCCACAAATGGAGGGAAATGCCAAGGTGAGATATTTCTCTTTATGTCTGTGCGCGCAAGTATGTGTCTATCTCTTTGTGTGCTTGTTTGTATTTGCGTTTGAAAATCAGAGAGGCTTACTTTTCAGCATGCATGATTTTGTCTCTGTGGAACAAGATATATTTAGCAGAATATCCAGATGCTACAACCTAGCTACAAAGAACAGAAGTACCACAGTAGTAGACCATTTGATCATGCCATGCAGTTAAAGTATTCAATTGGCAGCTTAGTAGGAAAAACAAAGCAAACTTTAGGTTGTTGGTAGTGGTTTGCGATATGACGATTTTTGATTGTGGACGGTAAAAATGTCTCCATGATCTGCTTTTTGAAAAATATCATAGTATTATGCTATTCTATCAGTTCTGGTGCCTCCGTCTCCATATACTGTACAACGCAACATACATTCACATCAAGTGTTAACTCAGTGTTAGAGTTGCACTCAAGGGATACTGCACCTATCACTGCACTCGCAATCATATACGTACATTATTTGCTTTAAAATCTTACCGCTTAAGTAAACATCTCATATGCGTGCTGTTCAATTCGCTTTTCCAGAGTGCGTGCACCTGAAGCGTGCATACTCTAAAAGCCTTTTTAAATAGCACCTGTATTACTGAAGTTATGTATTGCGCCTGATTGTGCTAATACTGTCAAAACACGCAAGGTTTACTTATAAACACAGTTGCTTAAGTCTAAAGTGAAAGTAAACGATTGAGAGAAAAACAGATGCGTACCTGTATATTAGATGCGTGCAGCTCTTAAAGCGACAGTACTAAACATGTTGCCGCTTGTCATTAAAGGGATATCACACCCAAAAAATATAATTCTGTCATTGTTTACTCACTTACATGTTGTCCCGAACCTGTATTAATTTCTTTCTTGTGCTAAACACAAAATAAGATATTTTGAAGAATGTAACCAAACAGTAGCTGGTCCCCATTGAATTTAATAATATAAATTATTGAATAGATAACATTCAACAGAAAAAAATAAATTCTTTCAGGTTTAAAACAACCTGAGTGTGAGTAAGTGATGGTATGAAAATAAAACACTATGACAGAATTGACAGACAGATGAATTTTCATTGTTGGGCGAACTATTCTTTTAATCTTAATGAAACAACAAAACACAAAGAGAAAAATCACTCACTGCTCATGACTGAAGAACTTTAATATAGTTACTATAATAAGAATCAATGTACAATTGATGTATATAGTGTATAAATATATAGTGTTTCACTTTTTATATTTGTTAATTCAATTTCTTGAATGCTTCTGCTAAATTCACCTACTGTACTTGAAAAACAAAGCATCTTTTGTTTGTTTTTTTGGATTATGTTTATTAGTAATGTGTGTCTTTGTTCTTATTTTTTAATAACAAAGATAAAATAATGACAAAGATTTTTGTCTTCACTCACTTTGGCCTAAATATCTGCCATTCTCCTTTATACTTTGTTACCTTGATAGGGTTTGTTAAAAAAAAGGCAACTTGCGAAATAGTAAAACTTATCGCACACCCCTAGTTGTCGGTCATTTTTTGGTGCAAAACTATATATATATATATATATATATATACTGTGTATATATAGATGCACACTGCCATTCAAAAGTTTAGGATCAGTAAGATTTTTTTAATGTTATTTTAAAGAAGTCTCTTATACTCAAAGTTCCATTTATTTGATCAAGTATACAGATAAAAATAAATATTATTGCAATTTAAAAGAACTATTTTCTGTTTTCTATTTTAATATGCTTTGAAATATCATTTATTTATGTGATGTAAAGCTGAATTTTGATCCTTCACACACTTGATCCTTCAGAAATCAGTCTAATATGCTGATCAATTTTTTAAATAATTTATTATTATATCATTTTGGAAACAGTTGTGCTGCTTAATATTTTTTTGGAACCTTTGATACCTTTTTCTTTGGTAAATAAAAAGTTCAATAGAACAGCATTTATTCAAAATAGAAGTCTTTTCTGACAATACAATTTTTTTGTATGGTGGTATATATTGTTACAAAAGATTTCTATTTTAAATAAACGTTATTCTTTTTAACATTTTATTTATCAAAAAATCCTGAAAAACACACGTTCCAAAAAAATTAAGCAGCACAACTGTTTCCAACATTGATAATAATTCAGCATATTATAATGATTTCTGAAGGATCATTTGACACTGAATGCTGGAGTAATGATATTGCTGAAAAATTCATCTTTGCATCACAGGAATAAATTACATTTTAAAAATATTAAAATATTTAAAAAAAATACTATTTTAAATTGTAATTTTAATCAAATTCAAATAGTTTGCAGCAAATGTTCCTCTACCAGATACTTACAAAATTTTCTAATGGATGTGTGCATACATGGACAGACTTGACGACCAACAAATTGCCACTGTTTGTTTTGTTTTAAATGCTGTTCCATATTTTTTCAGATCGGTTATGGTCTGAATGATTGTTACATACATCACCATGGTAAGTTGAATGTGCAGAGTGTAAATTCTGTGCAAATTTGAGACAGTGCAGGGCAAGCTAATGAGTGATTCTGTCCAATTTCAACCTCTCCAACCTGCTAAATAACTCCATTTCCATGGAAGAAAAAAAACATATTGGTTTGGAAAGGTATGAGGTGTGAGTAGAGAATGCAAGAACTTTGATTATTTGTTAAACTACCCCTTTAAGATGTACATGTGGCCACCCACTATTTCAAACTGAAATCGATGCAGTAGTTAATTCATAAACAGTCTGCGTGCATCCAGATGTACCAGAGGATATCCCAGTGTCCCCCATCTAATTTTGTTGTAATGGTTAGTGCGGCCATATTTCATTACGAGTGCAGTATTCAACCTGACGCAAATTGTATTGATTTGATGTGGGCTCCTCGTGTTAGTTCTTCACTGTGGCTTTTCTCCCGGTTTCCAATCACTGAGTTTATATACAAGCTTCATCGCTCTTAGAGATGAAAGTGCAGCGAGAGCGAGAGAAAGGCAGCAGAGAAGCGAAGAGGCGCAAGGAAGGTGGTGTAATAACATCATTCTCTGTCGGACAGATGTGCGTTTTCTCCACGTTCTGTGACATTAAATCACTCTTAATCATTTTCTTATTTCCTGGAGTTGACTGCCGCTCCACCTCCTCGCCTATAGGAGCGGTCCAGCGCTCACAGCGGAGATTTGATAGATGTGCGGCCCTCCACATCTCTCAAGGATATGCGCTCTCCCTCCCTGTTGAATACCTCCGTGATTAAGAGTGCTTTATTGACTGCATCTTGGTGTAAATGTGCACGTGTGTTTAATACTCTGATTGTGGCCGCTGCTAATCCAGGAGTGTCATTTTTCAGAGTTAGTGAATGGAGGAGATTTACCTCACCTTGTACACTAATACGTTTAAGCCACTGATCTGTGTTAGATTAGATGAGGGGAGATGGAGAGCAGCCCACTGTGTGGAGAACAGGGGAGGCTGGATGGATATCTCTCACCAAGTGTGTGCGTGTTTTGTCTGAAGGAGAAAAGAGACAGGCCATCAAAGTAAGATCAGGGTAAAATATGACACGTGGCCGGCTGCCCTTGACGAGAGAGAGAACAGTCTGTAGAAGATGGAGGACATGTGTCCTTTTGAAATGGTCCGCTTAGTTGGAGGACAACAGAGGGCAGACAGTCCTGGGATTTTCTGTGTGTATGTGTGTTTATTTATGTGTTTGAATGATGGGGTTTGGAATTCAGGGTTTTCCAAATGAGAGCAGCGACCTGATTCGGTCTTTTGCATACAAACCTGCATGTGTATGGGCTTGTTAGGAATTTATATCATTTTATACCATGGTAATGATATAGCACAATAAAACAGTTTATATATGTGACCCTGGACCACAAACACGTCATAAGGGTTAGTGTTTAGAAATTGAGGTTTATATATCATCTTTGTTTATCACTTTCCACTGATGTATTGTTTTTTATGATAGGACAAAATTTGGCTGGATGCAACAATTTGAATATCTGGAATCTAAAGGCCTGTACACACCGGGACGAATAACACGTGCGTTTTTCGTCAGCGTTATTCGGGACGTTTTTTGCTGTTCACACCGAAGCGATTTTCGCTGACGAAAAGCTAAGTACCATGCTAATCCACTCCCTGACATTAGTAGGCACTGCGCAAGAGTAGCTTCAGACACTCGCTAGTCACACAGACGAAGCAACGAGACGGAAGACAGAAGACTTTTTAAAACTTATCAGCAAGTTATCACACGGCTTTTTTGAAACAAAAAATGGGCATTTCAAGCAGCAGCAGCAGCTCCAGCAGCAGCTCGAGTGATGAAGACATCATTGTTTTGCTTAACTTTTCTTCTTCTTCTGTCGTATACTGTGCTCGGAAAGACCGTTCTGTGCTTGAGTGCCACCAAGCCGTGTACTGTAGTTTCTGCAGCTCCATCTACGCCAGCAAATGCCACAATCTCATTGGCCGGACAGTTTTTGACGCGGCGCGTCAAAAGAAAAAAACGAGACCGAGGCGTTTTTTTAAAATTGACGCTTTTGCGCCTCGCGTTTTACGCGTTGGTGTGCACACTCTCAATGGCCCCGGGTTGTTTAGTCACAAGACGTTAAACGTCGGCGAAAAACGCGCGCGTTATTCGTCCCGGTGTGTACAGGCCTTAAGGGTGCAAAACTTTTTTTTTTTTTTTTTTTTTTTAAAGAAAATCACCTTTGAAGTTGTCCAAAAGAATTTCTTAACAATGCATATTACTAATCAAAAATTAGTTTTTTGTATTTTTATGGTAGGAAATTTACAAACTATCTTCATGGAACATGATCCTTCATATCCTAATGATTTTTGGCATAAAAGAAAAAATTTGACCCATACAATGTATTTTTGGCTATTGCTACAAATATACTTGTGCTACTTAAGACTAGTTTTGTGGTCCAGGGTCACATATACTTATTAGGGGTGTAACGGTACACAGAAGTCATGGTTTGGTACATACCTCGGTTTTGGGGTCTTGGTGGTACGAGTTTGGTACAAGTAATGTTTTTTTTTTTTTTTTGTCATTTATGTTAAACAGAGAGTAGTGCTGCATACTATCGATGGGATTCGTGGATCGATTCTGAGATCTTCTGAATCTCTAATCAAGTTTTTATCCGCACACTCAAACGCTCACGAAGAAGAGTGCTGTGGAGCACTTGTGTGTTTGGAATTTCACCTCGACTCAGAATGCTTTAATGACGTGAGATTCATGTAAACACAGCCCACTGTGATCACCCTTGCATTTTGCTTCAACCTTTTTGAATTGTTTAAATGATTATCTTAGGTTCAAGTGCATGTAAGGATTTGGAAACAAGCAGAGCACGTCTGTTTCTACAGCAAGCAGTGCTATCTGCTGTTCAAAACTAAGCTCAGAATTAAGAAAGAATTGTGATGTGTTTGTAAAAAAAAAAAAAAAAGAATCGATGCTGAATCATTTTTTGATTTGCGTTGCAACGATTTATCGGCCCATCCCTAAATACATGTAGCATGAGTCATTGTTTTTTATTTGAATTAGATTGTATGATTTCAAGATTTAAAGCAAAAATGGGATGGTCTGGCTTTAGATTTGTGAAATTATGCTACATAATACACCTGCACAAAACAAAAACAGCAAACGGACTGAGTAAAAATGCTAATTTATCTGACAGCAGGTGGCGCTTATAGAACAACAGAGAGATATTGTCTACTCGGTTACCACTGTAAACAAAGCAAAAAACAAATTGCCTTCGAAGCATTTCTGAAAATGGTCAGATCTTCTCAGAGATGCATTCATGTAAACCCCCACATATTTGTCTTCCTGTATTTTGAGCATCACAAGCAGTGAGCTTGATCTGCCTGCTATAGTATTTTCTCTTTACAGTGCAAATTGCATTTTGGGAAAAGCTTGCAATGCAGTTGGTGTGCAATTCTGGAATAAAGGTCAGCCAAAATAAAATTAAACATCAGTTCTGACTTACAGTATTTATGACTAATCTCTAGAACCTGAAACTTTTCTAAACTGCTGATTTAAAACAAGCATGCCCTTCCTCGAGCTCTTGAGTGCCATCTGAACTTGATGTTCTTGTTTTGGGTTGGTGCGTAGATAGTCTGTTCTTCTGTTCGCTTTCTGTTGTGGCAGTTAGTGTTGCATTACCGTACACGTCCCCTTTTGGATTGCTCACCTATGACTGACTATATTCGATGTTTGACTGCATGAGCCGAACTGTGATGTCCATGCCATGACGGTTCTGGATAACTACATGTACCGTTACACCCCTAATATTTATTTTATATATTTAAACGTTCAATTGTCCACAGGATAACTCTAAGGAGACTTACTATACCCCTTTTTGCAATATGTAATATAAGTCTCAGGTATCTCCAGAATGTGTCTGTAAAGTTTCAGCTCAAAATACCCCAGATAATTTGTTATATCAGTTTGAAAATGCCTATTTTGAGTGAAAAACATGCTGAAACAGAAGCAGAAATACTGTTTTCATGCATGTCTCTTTAAATGCAAATGAGCTGCTGCTCCCTGCCCCCTTTTCCAGAATAGGGCTGTGCCTTTACAGCTCGTAACTTGTATACTCTGCCAAAAAAACATCTGTTTGGTTTTGATTATCATGTCTATTGGCTGAAATCATGCATTTTGAAGCCATATTAGTTTAAACTTCTGATATAGGGTTTTCTAAGCACGCACATCCAAAGCAGGTACACAGAAAGTGTCTGTCACACAGGATGCGAGTACTAAACGACTCTTTCTTGTCTTACTGCGCTTAAACTGTCAAATACACACAAGTTTATGTTAAAAACAAACGGGTATTACAAAAACAGTTGGTTATGTCTGTGAAGGTAAACAGCTGGGAAAAAATTGCATGTTTATATTAGATATGTGTGGCAGCAGCGTAATATACAATAAATAAATCAATAAAACCACTGCTCTGTTGTCTCCTCTGAGGCTGGGACTCTAAATAGTGTTCTGTGCTTGTCTGTGGAATCAACGACAGAACAGTTAGCATGCTTTGCTTGAACTTTTACCAGGATTGTACTGGTTATAATATAAATAGGCAACGGTTTTACTCAGAAACATGTTTACATAATTTATTTAAAAATGTCTTACCGGATTGTATTTTAAGTTTTTTATCTTGTATTCATTTGAAATGTCTTTTGTAATTTTTTGGTAAATGGATTTTTGTTATTATTGTACATTTTTGTAATCGCCGTGAAGATAGCCCTGGTGCTGGCATGGCGTAAAAAAGACAATAAATAAATAAATGAACTTTTACCATGGCGTTACAACTGGTACTCCATTGTTGCTTGCGAAAACAAAATGGCGGCACCGTTTCAAATTTTTCCCAGACATGAAAATATCCAAATCATGTGTCATTAATAACCCTTTGAAATAATCCATATTTATGTTGTACATTTTTTTGGGAAAAGTGTGTGAAAAGTTGTGTTTTATAAGTCGGTCACAATTGTGACCGGTGGGATAATGTGTATAATGAACTAATATATTTCTGCAGTCATAAAAATGGTTACATATCTTAAGGTGCGTTCACACCGGACGCGAATGAAGCGGCAAGCGCGAGTGATTTACATGTTAAGTCAATGCAAAGACGCGAATAGCCATCCTGCGGCGCGAAACGCGCGAATGAAGCGCCGCGCATTGAGCGTTTTAAGCGCTTGCCACGCCATTCGCATGAGTTGAAAAATCTGAACTTTGGCGAAATTCCGCGCCGCGGTAACCAATCAGGAGCAATGGAAGCCAAAGGCCGTTTCTCTATATGCGTTCTTGTCTGTGTAATATTACTGTTATTTTGTCATGAAATGTAATTTTAAGAGTATTTCAGGCGAGAATGTAGTTGTTTAAATCTCAAATTCGCGGTTTAATTATAAAGACAGCACCTATTTGAAAATTTGCTTCTCCGATTTCGGAGATGGAGTTCCAGACGACCACCGAGAGCTCAGTGCTCCTGAAACCCGCCGAGAGCGCCTCACCACGGCTAGTCCTTCTGACATTTGCCACTGGTTCTGATGACTCTGTAGTGACTGACGTTATCAAGTACATTGCTGTTGCTGTACCATTTGCATTATTACCGAGTCGAACTTATGACGACCGAACTTTGCGTACTTAGTATTGAGAAACGGCCAAAATCATTGTCGCTGTATGTGGACACCCAGAGAGAAATCCTCCCACTGATACGGGACAACAGGTCCGGTGAAAGCGGCCGTCATCCAGGCATAAGCCCCTCCCATGACGCGAATTCGCGTCTGTTGTGAAGTGATTTGCACGCGAGTAAACTTAAATGTTCAAGCGTTCAACTACGCGCGAATAGCGCGTTTTATTCGCGCAAGTCGCGTCCGGTGTGAACGCACCATTAGCCCAGCTATTTGAAACTGTTTGATCACATTCTAGGGTTACTATTATTTATATAAAAAAAAATCTATACAACATTCACTAAGTTCACTGTTATCCCACCGGTCACAATAGTGACCGTCAACATGTTACTCATCCTGTGACAACACTCAACTAAACTGAATATATGTGAATTTAAATATTAATACTAGACACCTTAGAGATAATGTGTACAAAAAATATTTTCCATGTCTTTATGATAACATACTTTACTAGCCTTATGTTTTGGAGCTTTGATGCAACCATCATCGTCTCATGGTGCAAACAGTAAATAAACTGTTCTGGTCATGTGACAATTTGCACTAACCAAGTGAAACTGCACAGATTTAATGGAGACCCTTTATTTTTTCCATATTTGCAGGAAATGCACTAAAACATCAGTCAGTAAAGTGTTCAGAGCTTTTAAAATGAAAACTTTTTTTTATGGTCACAATTGTGACTGGTGGGATTAAATGGGTTAAGGGGCGGTAATATTATAAGATCCCCTTACCTCATCACGGGGGAGCGTTTTTTCACATTCTTGCAGAAAAAGGCTTACCAAAACTAAGTTACTGGTTTGTCATTTTTCACATTTTCTAGGTTTTAGCATTAGATTACAGCACTAAAAAGAAAAAGTCAGATTTTCATTATATGTCCCCTTTAAATATTCAGTCTACGTCGTATTGTGAGGCAGCTGGCAACTGAATGTAACTGCATTAAATATGTCTCTGTATGGTGAACATACTAATACATAGGCTGTGTTGTTGTCTGTATTCAGCATGGTAATTGTGTTCTGCTTTTGAGTTCTTTCATGCAGCTCAAAATCCTGCATTTTCCATTCCTCATTATGGTTTTAAATGGAAGTGGCTTTGTGTGAATAGTCATATTTGGTTAGCATATTCGCTAGTGTTTATCCATGTACTTGTTTGTAGACATTTACTGTTTTTTGTGTCTGTGTGTGCACCTGACAGAGTCATATTGACCCTGCAGCGGTGCTATTCCTGGCCTCTGACTGGACAAACACATGCACACAACACCCTTATTTTCCCCCTCTTTATTTGACCTGCATAAGTCATTCTCTGCTCGAGGTATAAAACACACACCTGTTCACTCACCCAAAATGACAGCCAAAGCTGGACCCGAAGCATGAAAACGTGAAAGTTTTGGAATAGCGTGTACATTTAATCTCCATGCAAACTCAATATTTTTTTTTTATAACTGAAGGGATAGTTTACCCAAAAATGAAAGTTCTGTCAACATTTACTCATGTTGTTCCAAAACCGCATGACTTTTAATTCTTCTGTGAAATATAAAGACATTTTGAGAAACATCCATACAAAAGTCAGCAATCACCATAAAAAAAAAATAAAAAAATGTAAAAAAACAAAAAAACAAAAATGATCTTAATTTGTGTTCATGCAGGTTTGGAAAGACATTAAAGGATTAGTTCACTTTCAGAACAAAAATGTACAGATAATGTACTCACCCCCTCTCACTCATTCAAGATGTTCATGTCTTTCTTTCTTCATTCGTAAAGAAATTTTTTTTGAGGAAAACATTTCAGGATTTCTCTCCATATAATGGATATGAATGGTGGCCCAAGTTTGAACTTCCAAAATGCAGTTTAAATCCAGCTTCAAAGAGCTCTAAACGATCCCATCCGATGAAGGAGGATCTTATCTAGCGAAACGACAATGAACCGCAAATGCTCATCTTGTCTCGTCTCTGCGATGCACACGCGTAGTCTCTGTGATCCGGGTCAATACAGTTAGGCTATGTTGAAAAACTCCCATCTCGTTTTCGTCTTCAACTTCAGAATCGTCCTACAACACTGTTTTATCTTTTTTTGTTAAGGGCGTCTTCTGCAGTACTTCTGCTTGGTACTTCTGCAGTGATGTAGGACGATTTTGAAGTTGGGGAAGAAAACAAACTTGTTTCGGAAATAAGTGATAATTTCACTAGATAAGACCATTCTTCAACGGCTGGGATCGTTTAGAGCCCTTTGAAGCTGGATTTAAACTGCATTTTGGAAGTTCAAACTTTGGGGCACCATTCATATCCATTATATGGAGAGAAATCCTGAAATGTTTTCCTCAAAAAACATAATTTCTTTACGACTGAAGAAAGAAAGACATGAACATTTTGAATGAGTGAGAGGGGGTGAGTATATTATCTTTCAATTTTTGTTCTGAAAGTGAACTAATCCTTTAAGGGGAGTAAATGATGACAGAATTTTCATTTTGAGTGAGCTATCACTTAAAGTCCATCAGGCGAATTTCAAGCCCCTTAATCACAGACAAAGTTAAATCAATCCCTCATAGATTATATAAACATGAACCTGTAATAATGGCTTTGAAATCCATTCAAATCTGTTTTAGCTTTGTAAACTTTGTTGCCTCGGTAACAGGATAATTGAGAGCACTCCCACTAATTATAGTGTCTGATGAAGGTTCCCTAATGATTGTGAAGCTGGTGGAACTAGTATGACAGTATATAATGAGATTATAATGAACATTTGGGAGGTGCATGTTCAAATAGTCAGGTAAATAAGCAGCTTTTTCTCCTCTCTTATTCCATGATATTTTGTATTATCTTTGAGTCTCTCCAAATCCATTTTGATTTTAGCAAAGACATTTGAACATTTTAAGAACATTTAGTTTTTTTAGTCAAGTGCTCTCTCTCTCACTTTTGTCATTATTGGTTTCTCCTTTTATTGCCTCTTCCTGTTTATGTCTGTATAAATCCTCATTAGAAACATGCTAGTAGTCAGCCATTCTTTTCTCAGAAATCCTGCTCACTGAAGATGATTCACTTCACTCATGGCATTTGTACTCCATTTGTGGCCACACAAGTTGATATTCATATTTATTAGGAACTGTGGATTTCTGTGTTTGCATAGTATGTATATTTTTGTCCTAAACAGTCAAGTATAATTTTTATTCATCATTCACTCATAGCATTAAGTGCTCCCATGTGTCACAGCGCTGCTAACATCACTCTCGGTGAGTGCGAGCACATGGTGGCAGTCGTATAAAGCAGACAGAAGGGGAAAGTCTAACATCAGGCACAGATGGAGGAAAGCTCCGCTTTGCTTCTCGCTCTGAACATTTCCCCCCTCCTAATCTCTTTAAGGATCTGTTTGAGATGGCAGTTTGCTTTTGCACACAGCGAGGTTTCAGCAGCGCCTGTCCCCTCCACGCTCCTCATCCAAAACAAAACAACTGTGGCATCTAATCATGTTTTGCCACATCCAGTTTGTGTCTTACAAGCTTTTGTTGGGTTTGGGGTGATTGGGGTGTATTCACCGAAGGTCATGCTTGATGTTCCATATAAATACCTGTAAAAATGCTTCACGGGAACATGTGCATCATGTTGGATGGACCCTGTATATATTTGTTTCATTATTTGTTATATAATATTAAATGCAATTTAATTTAAAATAATGTTTTAATAATTAAAAATATTTAATAATAATACTAAATAATAATAATAATAATAATAATAATATTTTTTCAGTAATAATTCATTGTAAAGATTGTAAAAAATATGAATTATTTTATCAATAATAGAAAAATAGATAAGTAAAAAGACTAGTGTGTATATATATATATATATATATATATATATATATATATAACATAAGTTATAACATTTTTATAATAAAATACATCAAATGATTAAGATATTGAAATAAAAATATTACATTAAAATTGCTAAATTATTTTATCACAAAATAGATATTGCATTGTTGATATCAAAGATTATTATTATTATTTTGTGTTTATTTAAGATTTTTATTGTATGTATTTGTATGTGCATGTTGTTATTAATAGTAATAATAATAATAATAATAATAATAAATAGATATTAGTAAAAGACTAGTGTATGTATAAATTATAACCTTTTTATAATAAAAAACATAAAATGATTAAGATATTGAAATAATGAAATAATGCAATCACAAAAAAGATTACATTATGTTGATATCAAAAAATATTATTATTAATATTACTTTGTGTTTATTGTATATTTGTTTTTTATTTTATTTGTTTTGTATATGCATGTTGCTATACTAATAATAATAATAATAACAACATATTGTTATTAATAAGTATTATAATATGTTATTATTATTATCAATGATAATTAATTATTAAGATTATAATATTATTAATTATCATATTAATAATAGAAAAATAGATACTAGACAACGACTAGTCTGTTTAAATTATAACTTTTTTATAATAAAATACATAAAAGTATTAAAATAATGAAATCTTAAAATTACTTTAAAGTTACAAAATTATTTGTATCATAAAATAGATATTGCATAATGTGTATATCAATTTTAGAATAAAATACATAAAATTATTAAACATACATTAAAATGACAAAATTATTGTTTTTTTTCACAAAACAGATATTACATAATGTTTATCTCAAAGAATATTATTATTAATGTGATTTTTATTCTTCTTTTTATACATGTACATATTTTATTATATATTTATATTTTATATTTCATGTATTTGTCTATTTATGTAATAATAATACTGATAATAATACTATTAATAATAGTAATTATAATATTAATAATTATTATATAAATAATAGAAAATAGACAGTAGTAAAAAAAGACACACCCAGTGGGCTAAGCAACATAATCTTGTTTTCGGTTTGAATTAATTATTTTGCTCACCCCATTGGCAGATTATTTTGCTTGTTTCAAGCTAAAACTCACTTCATTTTGACTTATTTTTTTCTGAAAACAAGACAATAATTTTTACTTGAAAATCCTTCTTGATTTAAGAATTTGTAGATATGTTGGCTGGAAACAAGACAAAAAAATCTAAGTAAGAAAAGCATTTTTTTGCAGTGTGTGTCCTTTAGCTTCTGATGTCCCTGTACAGTGTCTCTCTCAGTCTTTGTGATGTCTCCATGGAGTCGGCTGGCAGCATCTGCTGTATTTGGCTCAGGCTAGTAGCGCATCACTGTGAGCTGACAACGGAGGTCATGAAGGCCACAGCACTAGGCTCACCTTCCTATCCATTAATTAAAACCCTCTGCCCCATAGAGGTGAGTGGAGAAACACTTACCTGGAACCAATTTACTCAGAATGGCTGCGGCTTCTGCCATTACGACAATACTGTATGTGCACTTTATATAAAAATGACTCCACTTTTACTGTCATGTTTGCGTCAGACATGGGACTATTACATTTAGAGTTAAATTACAGTTCCTAGAAATTATGGGCATGCAATGTGTAGACTATATTATTTTATCCATATAAATATAGATAAGAGGATGGTAATGAAACACTGCTGAGCCCTCAAACAAGCCAGGAATGAGTAACATTATTTAGGGTTCAGTTCATCTAAATTGGTGGATAAGAAAGGAAGCACTACTTCCTTTTTTAGTTTTATGAAGCAGATATATCTACTGCACTTCTTATAGTGATAACTATTAATCTTCTTTGGTTAAAATATTTCTTGATAATGGCATACAAGTATTTCTAAACCATCTGAAACCAACATGAATACATAAAGTACACATGAAGAGCAAATGAGGTTTGAGGATATATGCATCTCAGATGATTTTACATGTGGATAGATGATATAAAGATGTTTGGCACGCTGAACAGTTTTCACTTTTTAAACAATGCACCATGTCAATTAAGGAGTCGAACCCAAATACCCTCTTTGCATGAGCAGATTTGACTTTCAGCCAGTCGTAAACTCAGAATGAATTGCATCTGAGCCGTGTTCCTTTCAAGACTGGTTTAACTTCCATCAGCTTTAATGTCATCTGCGTGTATGTGTGTGTGCGCATCTGTTTGTGAGGATTTATGAAAGCCCTCACTCTGGTTTTGTCACTTATGTTCCACGGTCTGTTTGCATACAAATATGAGTTTATCTCTTCTGTCTCCCTTTATTTTCATATTTATTTCCTTTCTTTCATTAAGTTTTATTGTGGATCTAAATGAAGCATGTCAGATATATGCTAATGTTTGTGTGCGTTATGAAAAAAGTTTTGCTAGACATGGTTAGGTGACTACTTTCATTGTAAGCGGGTTTGCGAGTGTGTGTTTTGTCATTTCCAGGGCCTAAATGGCTTTTGGCAGAAATATTTATGAGAGAGCGTACGTGTACGTGTGCGCATGTGCCTGCGTGTGTGAGTGAGTGTGTGTTTGTAGTCCATCGCTTTCAGAGTAAGTGCTGAAACAGCAGCTCCAGGCAGCGCTGTTCCTCTGCTATAATGTGAGTACATTTTACACATCATAATTTAGCTATAAATCTTTTCGCAGCACGCACAGTGGAGCCACCGACGCTCTGCGGCAGCCTGTCCCCACAGTCCTGTCAAATTGACACGCATACGTATGCGCAAATGCACACATACGCATAATGTGTATGAACATGCATGTACACGTTTGAGCTCATTGTGAAAATCATGTGTATGCAACAATTTGTCGTTATACTGACATGTTTTGAAGCATTTTATGTTACTGCGCTGTTCAATGCACTGTGTGTTTTATTAAATGGGACAGTTCACCCAAAAATGAATATTACCCCTTGATTCACTCACCCGCAAGCCATCCTAGTGTATATGACTATCTTTCAGACAAATACAATCATAGTTATATTACAGTAAGCTATGCATACATCCTACACCATCCGCTGGAACACCACTTTCTCGGAAGCTAGAGATTACGGTTTTCAAAGTTTTAAATATGGATATTTTTCGTACACAAATGCATCAGTTCGCTTCAGAAGGCCTTTATTAATCCCCTGGAGCCATGTGGAGCACTTTTCATGATGGATTTATGCACTTATTGATCTTAAACATTATAAAGCTTGGAAGAGCCAGAACATTTTTTGGTTTTAATATTTTTATTGATTTTTTTCGTTGTATATCACAATTAACAATACCCCAACCCTCACTAACAATTCTTTAGGGTAGCAAGCCGGAAACCTTTTTTAATGTGACTCCGATTGTATTCGTCTGAAAGAAGAAAGTCATATACACCTAGAATGGCTTGAGGGTGAGTAAATCATAGGGTAATTTTCACTTTTGGATGAACTATCCCTTTAATTTGTGCTAGTATTTAGTCCTGGGTCAAACTATACTGAAGTCTATACAATTAGAAAATACATTTTGTACATTTTCTGCAGAAAAGAGTGGATTTCACACTTACCTGGGTTATATATTAATCCGTATATAAGACGACCCTTCTTTTTCAAGATGTACCTTTTGGAAAGGCTTTTTGAAAACCAAATATTGTGTTATATTAAGATTTGTTTTTTTTCTTAAATTATTTTCATTGCATATTTTTCCTTTTTTAGTTGTATGGTAAATACTGGTAAAATGCAACCACAATCACATTAACACATATACACGTTTTGATATACTATAAAAATAAAAGGTAAGCCATCTACATTGTATAACATTTAGGCTATCGATCTCATAGTAGCCTACCAACATTTCAATAACAGCAGAAGTGAAATCTTGTTGTAGTCTTGGGTACTCTCTTACGTTTTAAAATCACTTCCAGAGGATGTTTAGTTCTATCAGGCTGACATGACAGTCAAGACTGTCAAAGCTGTAAGCTTTTCTTTTTCTTATTTTTTCATTCTCGCTGTCCTAACATTACTGACAAACATTACATTACATATTTCTTGACACACGCATTTTACGTGGATTTGCTCCACCTATAGTTGTGGGTGTATTATTGACACATCACAGCCTAGACCCTGAATATAAAGTTTTTTTTTTTCAGATGTAGTTCCAAGAAAAAAAACTTTGCGTCAATACGGTAATATAATATAATATAGGGTAAATTTACCTATTAAGCTCATCAAAATCTACATTGAGACTTTTTAGTGCACAAGATATTGGTTTCATCACAAAAGGTTATGTTAAAATAAAATATTATTATCTAACACAATAATATTTAATTTTATTTTAAATGACAGAAGTATTTCGATTAAGATTTACATCATTAAATGCAAAAAGTCTGGTGGTGCTTAATGGATACATTTTTGTACCTCTTAAGCACACCCCTGTTCCCAATAAGCTCAAATAATATTTTATTAAAAATTCTTGTTTATTTTAAACAACCTTTTTAAACGAGAATTGAAAATGTTTTATTTAAAGATACAAAGTCAATTAGAGAAGAAAAAAAAACAGTACACTAAAATCAAGCATCAAGGCATTCAATTTGATCAGTTATATATTCATAGTGAAGTGTCATTTAAGGACATTGCAACATCTAAACGTGTTTATGTTTAGCTAAGTAACACATATTCAAAAATCAAATAACAAAAAACAATGAAACATTTAATTAATGGGGATGAACACAGAAACTTGCCTCATTATGAAACCTTATTAAATGGATGTCAGTTTATTTATATTCTCTTAAGCCTGGAATGCACTAGATGATTTTTCCATGATTTTCCACCAATTCACTGTCTGATAAAGATTAACGTAAGTGACAACCATCAGGTAATATTTAAAGTCTGTTTATGAAGTATTTACATAGACGTTCAATGTGGAAGAGCTTAAAGAGAGCACATTGAGCTTAATTGGAGCAGCAATATATATATATGTGTGTGTATATATATATATATATATATATATATATATATATTTATATAAATTTCATGTAATATTTATTAAAATGACAAAATTTTGTGAATTTCAAAAATTAAAAAATGAATAATCTAGGTCATGTATTCATTTTATATGTATTTTAATATGAACAACTATTGTTAACAATATCTATGAAATTATACTTTTTTCTTATATATATCTCAAATAAATGCAGTCTTTGTCAGCATAAGAAACCCTTCAAAAACATGACACAAAATCTTACAGAATTTAAATTATTATTTAATAATAATAAAAATAATAATAAAAATCATTAGTGCTGGGTAAAAAAATATTGATTTCTTGATTTTAATCAATTCTCATTTTTACCAAACGGTATTGTTTCTTAAATCCCAAGAATCGATTATTCCTGCCTGTTTTTAGTTAATGAATGAATTACAATAAGCTTTGTGCTTCGTTACTTTTGATATCAAACAAAGTCTCAGTTTTCAAAAAACGAACTATAGATATGAGCATTTTGCTAAATATATGCAACATATAACATATTCATTAGAATTTTTATTGCTCTTAAGTATGTAGTTTATGTTTGAATAAATCTGTCAAGTTTTTATGACAACCCCCATTTAAATTTTTATATATATATATATATATATATATATATATATATATATATATATAATGAATTAGAGTAGAATATAATGATGTAATTTTAACTTTATTATTATAAAACAATGTTTTTGATTGTCAGGCAATACAGCTCTCTCATTATTTTATGTACATAGCGCAAACTGTGTAAAAAACCCTACAACACAAAGTATGAGCAGTCATAATAGTGATTCGCTAAGCAGACAACACCAGTCAAATTTTTTGAGTGGTAAAAAAAATTAATGTTTTCCTTTGTCAATTGTCTCTTGTTGGCTGAAATGAAAGAGCGATAGCAGTGCATGCTGAGGGAATTTGAACAGAGAGTTGTGTAAAGAACAGACCTACAGATAAAAAGCCAACAAGCTGTAAAACCTCTTGATAAAAGGTCTGTGTTCTTTTCTTTACTCTCTTTCTCTGGCACTTTGTTGCTCTTTTATTTATTTTATTTAGAAATGTGACAGCCCTTTTTACGGCTGTATCTGGATCCAAATAAAATTTCTGACTGGTGGAGCCATCCCATGCTATTTAAACAAGTCAATGAAAAACATTTTTATGCTGGGTCGCTCTGTAAAGGCAGCCAGTTCATTTTATAGTCTAATGGCATTGTATAATATGACACTCTGTGTGGAGGGGGAGTTTAAGGCAAGTGGAATCTGCTGACATCAGTTGTACCAGAGAAGGCTCAGCGTGTAGTGTTACAAATACAGCCATACTCTACAAATTACACAGTCATTAACCAGCTCATTAATGTGTACAGCATAAAGACATGTGACTAGATCAACATAAACAGTGTCACCTCATCATAGTGTGCAATCACCTCTGTGTCATTGTTCTGTGAAGGTGATGAATGTTCTGACAAACACCTGCATCCTTTGCTGTAAAACCCCTTAGATATTTGTTATGCAGTCATTTAGCAGACACATTACTCAACCACGGCTGTCGCAGACAGGTGTGCTATTAGTTTTGTAAGCAGTCAAACTTAAGATTTTCACCTTGTCCACAAAAAATTAGGTGAGAAAAAACCCTGTTTTTGAATCTTGTATACATTGTGCCTATTGTACTGCTGTCAGATGCAGTACTTCTCCTGGAAAATTGTTGCAATTACAAATGCTTTGGTATTCTCATGTTTATTTCTTTTGTTTGTCTTTTATTTCAAGCATATGATGGTACTTTAATGTATAATCGGTCTCACCTGTAGCAATTCACAGGCTCTGGCAATATAGAAATCACACTTGCAACCATTTAAAATAGGGAAAAATTCACTCATCTGTTGAGTTGTGTGTCTGTGAACTAGGCATGGGATGATAACCGGTTTCAAGTTTAAACCATGGTTTGGAAAAGTCACGGTTTCGAAACCACTAAAATTATAAGCCTTTTTTTACGCTTTATTAAAGGTCGGAAAGTGCCGAACCCCCTAGTTGTGTGCAGCGAAGAGTGTAACGAGTCACATGACCCCTTCTCTCCGGTTGATGCTAGCAGTCAGTGAGAATCACCTAGGTGTAGGATGGCCGAAAAATGTGAATCCCTGGAACTTTTTCTCCTGTTGAAAAAGACAAAGTCGGCTATATGGGTACAGATGATGTTTTGGCGCCGATCATTGAATAAATACTTTCAGGTAGTACATAAAATATAAATGTGTCATCTTTATTTCTCTCTCTTTCACCTCCGATCAAGACAGAGACTCATTGCCGTTTGTTTCAGTGTTGAAATAAAATCTATTTGGCTTGCTACCAAGGCAGATAACATGGCTAATTAACTCCTTACGCAGACTGCTTTTTAGAACAATAATTAAATTTAGCTGGTATCACGTCTATACTTTTAAGCCCTGCCATTGTTTACGTGATTGCATCCGTTCAAAATCACGACATATAAAACACAAACAAACTGCTGGCTCTCAGGTGTCTTTGCCACTTGTTAAGTGTTGAACGGAGAAGAGACTGTGTGTGTGCGTGTAACACTTGTGCTCTCTCTCTCCTTATGTGTATGTGCACACATCCTCATACCTCACCCTCCAAACTTAATCCAGGAAAGGTGAACATTCCTCCATCAAAACTTGGACTGAAAGATGAATGTGTAAAAAGTGAGCATGTCTCCAAAGACCTTGTTGAGCTGCATGTTTAACGGCTGCATTTTTAATTTATTTACTTACAGAAATTATGTATGATTGTTTTGATTATTGAGCTGCAGGTTTAGGATCACTTTTAATTATTTAGCCTGGCATGTTTACTGCTACCAAAATGTTGTATGTTTCTTAAAAATAAAATATATTGTGTTCAGTGGAAGAAAAGTTTTTTTTTTTTTTTTTTTTAACCCAGGCATTAAAAAATAACATATTTTAGAGTTGTAATCTAAATACCGTGATTTTTTTTTTTATCTAAGGTTATCATACCGTCAGAATCTCATACCGGCCCATGCCTACTGTGAGCATGGAGAAGAGAAAGAAGAGCAAAGAATTGTCTGAGGGTTTGAGAAGCAAAAGCATTGAGAAGCTTAAAGGATTAGTTCATTTCCAGAATAAAATTTCCTGATAATTTGCTATTGTTCATGTCGTTCTTTCTTCAGTCGAAAAGAAATTAAGGTTTTTGAGAAAAACATTCCAGGATTTCTCTTCATATAAGTGGGAGCCAATGGGTTGAAGGTTCAAACTGCATAATGCAGCTTCAAAGGGCTCTACACAATCGAGAAATAAGAATCTTGTCACGCATTCGTGACTTCACGCATTACATAATCATTTTGGAAAGGTCATGCGTGCTTAATTGTTCATCTGTGTACTCTGGTTCAAAAAAGTAGGGTAAGGTGATAAAATCCATCTCATTTTCTTCTAGAAACTTAAAGTCATTCGACATTGTTGTTTTATCTTTATGGTAAAGGGCGTTTGACTTTCTTTGCATCTCTGCTTTGTAAACACTGGGTCGGCACTTCAGCCTACATCACACGTGACCTTTCCAACATGACCACTTAAGTCGAGCTAGTGCGAGATGAGCATTTGTGGTTAAAAATATATATAACTGATTTTTTTTTTTAAAGATGACTGATAAGTTTGCTACATAAAAGCCTTATTCCACATGTAGAGCCCTTTAAAATCAGCATTGAAACTGCAATTTGGACCTTCATCCTATTGGCTCTCATTGAAGTCCACTACATGGAGATAAATCCTGAAATGTTTTCCTCAAAAACCTTAATTTTTTTCGACTGGATAAAGAAAGACATGAACATCTTGGATGGCATGAAGGTGAGTAAATTATTAGGACATTTGCATTGTGAAAGTGAACTAATCCTTTGAGGATATAAATCTATTTTCAGAGACCTTGATTAACTTCTAAACAAATTCAAGCTGACTTGCAGGCACAGAGTACAACAGTGTTAGCTCGCATTATCCATTGCCTTTTGAATGAAAAGTGACACCATGGAGACCCAGCAGGACTCCACTGCTAACACATACACATAAAAAAGCCAGACTGGAGTTTGCCAAAACTTACCTGAGGAATCCAAAATCTGTCTGGGAGAAGGAACTGTGGACAGATGAGACAAAAATAGAGCCTTTTGGTAAAGCACATCAGAAAACGAAATGAGACCTTCATAGAAAAGAACAAGCTCCCTATAGTCAAACATGGTGGAGGTTCACTGATGTTTTGGGGTTGCTTTGCTGCTTCAGGCACTGGATGTCTTGACTGTGCATGGCATTATGAAATCTGAAGACTACTCATGGGTCTTACAGCAGGGCAAAGTCAAGACAAAGTCCTGGAGATTTGTTTTGGTCAGCAGAGAGTCCAGATCAAAATCCCATAGAACACCTGTGGATCTTAAAACAGCAACTACAATAGCTGGCAAAAGAAGGCTGGTCCAAAATTCCAGAAAAGAGGTATGATGGTTACAGCAAGCAATTAATTCGTTTTTTTTTTTTTTCTTCTTTTCTCCAAAGAGTGTGCTACCAAATATTAAGCATGTGTTCAAGATGTTTTCATAAACAAATACTTATCCAGGTATCATGAATGACATGAAAAGTCAAAAGTTGTAGGAAACCTGGCAGTCATACCTACAGCAAATAGAGGTTGAATAGGACTGTCTCTCTTGTGAGTTGAAATTGCAACTAATTACCTTCCCAGAACTTACAATTAATCTAATAATTAGCAGTAATTTGGAAACACTTTCATCTAAAATGGCACGGTCAGTCTCCTCAGGAGTACCTCAGTGGGCTTTAGCCACTAGATTAAACACTATTTTTTGGACCATTTGGTTTTTGGATCTCTTTGGGTTGTGGAGAATGGAGTAGTCTTGCTTGTTCAGGAGCCTCACCTCTGTGATGCTAATCTACTTAATGAACTCTCTCTGTTGAATAATAGTCTCTGCTGCACTGTGTTAAACTCTGTTTGTTTGTTTGTTTGTGTGTGGTTTCATTTTGATATTACTGCCTGATTACCTTTAATGAGAATTGCATCTGTAATGAGAAAATGGAGCACTAGCCTCAGAGATGTAGGCTCAGATTTGTTAAAATTGTCACATTAATCGTCTGTTTAAATGCAAACTGAGCCCTGTTTATATATAGACTGTTGTAATTCCACTTAAGGGCACAATTTATCTGAAAATTGTGCTTTTATGAGTTTATGAGAGAATTAGAGATGTCCCATTTTACGAATGAATCATTCATTTTCAGGATCCAGTTCAAATAACAAATTTGAATCTTTTTCTTGAGAAGTAAAATCTGGTTTCAGGGGATAACGCCATAGTCCTTTTCAAGGAAAGTTATTTTCTTTAGTGGCCATATTTGCAATGCCCCCAATGACTTATTTGGATATATAGAAGAAATCATGAAAACCAAAATCATAGATTTTTCTTTTATGCCAAACTCATTAGGATATTAAGTAAAGATCATGTTCCATGTAGATATTTTGTACATTTCCTACCATAAATATATCAAAACCTTATGTTTGATTAGTACATTTAGAGGTGATTTATTTTTTTTCTCCCCAAAAAAAAATGTTCACCCACAGATTGCAGATTTTCAGTTAGTTGTATCTCAGCCAAATATTATCCTATCCTAACTAACCATACATCACTTAAGACTGGTTTTGTGGTCCAGAGTCACACATTAGCTAGACTTACTGTTTATATCAAATTATTTTTTTCATGATATGTCTTTAGAGCATTTTTATTGGAGGAGACTTTTTTTAAAAGTGCAGACAATAATAAAGCAAATACTTTGCAGCTGGGTTTAAATTTAAGATATTTTGCTTTGCAAATATGATATTTACCCATCATACAAATGAAGTTATTTAATTCCTTATTGTCAGAAACATTACTTATGGAAATATTACATAGCTGGTGGAACCCAGTAAGTAGGAAAGCTGATATTTGAAGCTAGAACTGTTTAGAATAAGAGCAAAAGTAGAATAAATGTGAAATAGATTCCTCTTCCTTTTGGCAGAAAGGGCAGAGTGGAGAATTATTATGGTTAAATTAATTTAGGTTTCATCAGTCCGGTCTGCGGCTTGCAACCATAAACATCTGTGTTTAACTTCATAGGGTGTCTTAGACGATTCTATATAAATCTTTTTTGCATTGCGATTCTGAAATTTGAAGTCAATTTTTCTCTTATTTGTGGATTTTGCCCATTTCCCTCCACTTGTTGCTGCTGCAAGTGACGTAACTATGACGTCTGCTCACAAACGGTCTATTGTGCTATAAAAAGTAATACAAGTGAACTATCTTAGTGTATATATAGTCTTCTATAACAGCACAATGAAAGAGAGGATAATCAATGAATAATGAAGTTTGGTCTGTTCCTCACATGCTAATTTTTGAAGACTTTAATGGACTACTTTTACTTTCATAGTGCTTTCGGGTCTTTTTTGAAGCGTGAAAGCTTTGGTTTTCATTGAAGCTTTCATTGTAATTATATGGGGAAAAAGTCTCCAATTTTCCAATGAATGAGTAATTAAATTACAGAGGTTTCATTTTTGGCTAAACTATCCCTTTAAAAATCTTCCTCTTCCCTTTTTTTCTGTTTTTCTCTGTCTCCTTTCTTCTCTCCAGCCTGCAGATGTAACAACCACGCCAACGTGTGCCACTCCAGCTCAGGGAAATGCTACTGTACCACTAAAGGGGTCAAAGGGGACCAATGCCAGCTGTGAGTATGACTGCATTTCCCATCACCTGGCCTGTCAGTCAGAGAGTGATAGCCATGAGACCTTCAACTACACACAAAGTTTCCTCACATTATCACGCTCTCATTAGCATCATAGCACATTTTATTCATACGTTTAACCCTCTCGTAAGTTCTCTGTTATTAATTCCCACCTAAGTGTCTTTCTAATCCCAGGACATTAATTTTAATGGCAACCTCTACTGTGCTGTGTCAGCGAGCCCCTGTTCTCAGAGGCAAAGGGAACTTATCAGTGGCTTAAATAGCACTTTTGGGGCTGACACTGTGCCCTGTGTGTGTGTATGTACTGAGGTCCATAAAGATAGAGTGCTGTGTGGATGTATTTGTAACAGGCTGTACCACCGCCATTGGCACTGATAATGTATTAAGCAGTAATGAGTTCCCTAGGACTTAAGCATAGTTCTGAAAAGTTTCTCTTTTCCACAGACCCTCTATCGTTTTTTTAAATTATCACTCATGTGACCCGCGGGTAAAGAGTTAGATGGCACACGAGCAATAGAACTTCAAACGCATACTTGAGCCACATGGATGGATTTGGTTTGTTTGTTGGTTCTGGTCGGGGTTGATGTTCCACACAGCACATCACACAGCAGTGGAACTGATGTACATGTAGGTGCATTTACTATGTTACAGTAGACTAATAATGACTCATAGGCCCCAGTTAGAAAATAGTATTTTTAAATGCTGGTACCCGGTTAATAGTGTTATTTTGTTCCCATCATTTGTCATTATACCAAAAGAATTTTCTCAGTAAACTTTGAGAATTACATAATTTCCTGCTGCTTGACTTCTGTTTAATTGCCCATGCCCTCTTATAAGAAGAAGAGTTAACTTCTAAGGGCTGACTAAGACCATGCCAGATTCCTTACCATGACGGCTGTACATGGTAAGATGAGTTATATAACATCATCCATTTTTATACTTGACATTTTTTAAAGTAAATATATTAAGAACAAAGAACACATTCCAATTTCATTTACAGTATCTCACAAAAGTGAGTACACCCTTCACATTTCAGCAACCATTTTAGTATAACTTCTCAAGGGACAATACTATAGAAATGAAATTTGGATATATTTTAGAGTAGTCAGTGTGCTGCTTGTATAGCAGTACAGATTTACTGTCCTCTGAAAATAACTCAACATACAGCCATTATTGTCAAAAGAGCTGGCAACAAAAGTGAGTACACCCTAAGTGATAAGAGTACTATGTTGTTTAACCATGCAAAGCCACATGTCTATTTCATCATGTTCATGTTTTTGTCTGCTTGACAGGACAAAGTTGTGTATCTTGTATTAGATCAGTTAAAATTTTTGGTGCTTTGAGTACAATTCTCTAATACTGACCAGTGGATGTTCAACACGCCACTTCGTGGCAAAGACACTCTCTGAGGATTTGAGAATTAGAATTGTTGCTCTCCAACAATGGCCTAGGCTATAAGAGTTTCAGTAGGCAGAGTTTCGGGGGCAGCCGTGGCCTAATGGTTAGGGAGTCGGACTTGTGACTGAAAGGTTGCAGGTTCGAGTCCCAGGTCCGGCAGGGATTGTCGGTGGGGTGAGTGATTAATCAGCGCTCTCTCCACCCTCAATACCACGACTGAGGTGAGACCCTTGAGCAAGGCACCGAACCCCCAAACTGCTCCCCGGGCGCCGCAGCGATAGCAATATGGCTGCCCACTGCTCCGGGTGTATGTTCACAGTGTGTGTGTGTTCACTACTGTGTGTGTGCACTTGGATGGGTTAAATGCAGAGCACAAATTCCGAGTATGGGTCACCATACTTGGCCACACGTCACGTCACGTCATGTCAGTAACACCCTAAAAAAAGAGTTACACTACAGTAGCTGGGGTCATACAGAGCTTTTCCAAGATGGGTTCCATTTTAAATTCGAAAGTTAGAAGGTCAGCTTGTCAGGGCTCAGACCATACGATGTACACTGCAACAAGTCGGACTGCATGGGCGCCATCCCAGAAGGAAGCCTCTTCTGAAGAAAGATTGCAAACAGTTTGCTGAAGACAACCTGTCCAACAGCATGAAATACTAGAATCATGTCCTATGGTCTGATGGGACTAAGAAAAGCTTGTTTGGCTCAGATGGTGTCCAGCATGTGTGGCGATGCCCTGGTGAGGAGTACCAAGAAAATTGTGTCTTGCCTATAGTGAAGCATGGTGGTTGTAGCATGATGCACTAAAAAAACCCAAAACCAAATAAATTTACTTAAAAAATGTGTGTACAACAACTTGCCAAATAAAAATTAAGTAAAATTTAAGTATGGAATTAAGTAAAATCTACTTAACTAAGTTAAGTAAAATTAGCAAAGAAAATAAGTAAATTTAACTTGTACAGTTAGAGTTTAAGTAATTTCTACTTAATTATTTTACGTTTAAAAATGTTACGTTTCAAATTTTTGAATTCTACAAACTTAAATTGAGTAATAATATTGAATTTTACTAAAATGTGTTCCCAAGAAAAAATAAATGCAAACTGGTGATGGAAATAATATGTGGGAGAAAAAACTTCAAAATTCCATTGGTTTAGCAAGAAAACACAAGTTTCTTGGAACACAAACACATTGAAATATACTTTTCCCTCCCATTAATTTTTTTTCATATTTAATCTAATCCTGGTAGGCCTACATATATTTTCTGCACTGATTTTCAAGGGGAAATATGCAAGATTCAAATATGGTAAATGTTTTAAATGGAGCTGTACTGCACTCTTGTCACTCTGTAAAACTAGGCATGCACGAAATTGGATTTTTGCTCATATACGATATGCCAATATTTTTCAACTAATTTTGGCCGATATCTGATGTTCATACCAGTCACCATTCAGGCAAAAGTTCACTAAAGAATCACCACACTGCTGACATGATCTTAGCGCTACCACACCCTTAACATGTGAGCTATTCATCTTATCGGCAAGGCATATAGGCATGATTTTTTCTAATAATATTGGGCATCCCTAGGTAAAACCATTAGTCATTGTCAAATTGGCCATCTAGCTCATTTGACCAGTAAGTGTGACTTTACCATCTAATATAATAGAAATAAATGGAGACACTCATGGAGACTGACGTCTCCAAACTTATTATTTCCAATCATCCTACTACCTGTCCGCTTGATCCTATCCCCACTCACATTCTCCAAGCCATTTCTACCTCTGTTATACCAGCACTTACTCACATCATAAACACCTCGCTCCACACTGGCACATTTCCTACAGCATTTAAGCAGGCTCGGGTCATACCACTGCTTAAGAAACCCACTCTAAATCCAGCACTTTTAGAAAACTACAGACCAGTATCCCTTCTCCCATTCATCGCTAAGACACTTGAGCGAGTAGTATACAACCAACTCTCTATCTTTCTTGCACAGAACCATCTCCTGGACATAAACCAGTCTGGCTTCAAAAGTGGCCACTCAACTGAGACTGCCCTGCTCTCAGTCACTGAAGCCCTAAGATTGGCAAGAGCAGCATCCAAATCCTCAGTACTCATTTTACTGGATCTGTCTGCTGCATTTGACACAGTCAACCACCAGATCCTCCTGTCCACCCTCATGAAGATGGGCATCTCAGGAACCGCACTCCAATGGTTCAAGTCTTACCTCTCAGGTAGGTCCTTCAAGGTGGCTTGGAGGAGTGAAGTTTCTGAGTCACAACATCTTGCTACTGGAGTTCCTCAAGGCTCAGTGCTTGGACCACTGCTCTTCTCCATCTACATGTCATCGTTAGGTTCTGTCATTCGGAAGCATGCTTTTTCCTATCACTGCTATGCTGATGACACGCAACTCTACTTCTCCTTCCATCCAGATGACCCCACGGTTCCTGCCCGCATCGCAGCTTGTCTGACCGACATCTCTGGCTGGATGAAAGAACACCATCTTCAGCTCAACCTTGCTAAGACTGAACTGATTGTGATCTCAGCCAACCCCGCGCTTCATCACAACTTCTCTATACAGCTAGGAATCTTGGAGTTGTGATGGACAACCAGTTAACCTTCACAGACCATATTGCTGCTACAGCTCGATCCTGCAGATTTGCCTTGTACAACATTAGGAAGATCAGATCCTTCCTATTAGAGCAGGCTACACAACTTCTTGTCCAAGCTCTTGTCCTCTCCAGACTGGACTATTGTAATGCACTCTTGGCAGGCCTTCCTGCATGCACTTCCAAGCCTTTGCAGATGATTCAGAATGCAGCAGCAAGAGTGGTCTTTAATGAGCCTAAGAAAGCCCATGTCACACCTCTCTTCATCAGACTGCATTGGCTGCCAGTAGCTGCTCGCATCAAATTCAAGGTACTGGTGCTTGCCTACAAGACAACCACTGGCACTGCACCAGAATACCTAAACTGTCTAATCCAACCTTATGTCCCCTCCAGAAGCTTGCGTTCTGCAAATGAACGACGCCTTGTGGTGCCATCCCAAAGAGGCTCAAAATCACTTTCACGTACCTTTTTGTGGACTGTTCCCAGCTGGTGGAATGACCTACCCATCTCAATTCGATCAGCTGAGTCATTGGCCATCTTCAAAAAACGTCTGAAAACCCATCTTTTTCGGCAGAACTTGACCAATTGACACTAGCCCTTTCCTACTCTTTTCAGTTTTCTATATTTATTAAAAAAAAAAAAAAAACCCTTGCAAGACTTATCGTGTTTATCTAACTGAAATTTGCCACAGCACTTATACACTGTCGCTCTCTTGTTGCTCTGATTGCTTCTATTGTAAGTCGCTTTGGATAAAAGCGTCTGCTAAATGACTAAATGTAAATGTTAGTATGTCTTTCTCATGTGCAGGGTTGCTATATGCAAACTCCTAAATCTGCTTTAAACCAGATTTTTTTGTGATTCAGAATGCTTCTTTTGTACATAAAATCAATGGTGAACATAAAATGGAAAAGGTCTGCTGGGTAGCCATTTGTTTTGCTGTCCACATGTTGTTGTGTACAGTCAAAGATAAGTTTACCTGCATGAAGTGGCTAGCACTTACATGTACTTTCACATCACTATGGGAACCGCTGAAGTGATTAAAGACAGTGACTCAACCAACCTGAGCCATGTCAGATGAGCATTTGAGACGTACAGCCTGAGTGCTGAATCACATGTCTTTAAGCATGTAACAATGCATCATCCTTCCTTCCTGATATACATGACATTTTTAATCAGACTGCATGTAATAGTGATGAAACATGCAGCGTTTGTTGGACACACAGGTGGATTCATCTCAGACTTGGTGTTGGTGTAGCCACTACTGTCTACATACAGATTTATAAATGGATATAAAAATGTATCTGCTCTGATTTTGGTTTGTATTTGGGTCTGGATGTTTACATCTGGAGTTCTGGGTCTGAATGTTTATCCGTGCTCCATTTTATCTTCTGATGTGCCTGTTTGTGTGTTCAGTGAAATGAGCCGGGTAAGCTGGCCCAACAGCTGTGAATATATGTGCTTTGAGAGACTGCTTGTCCTTTTTGCTTTTGTTGATAACATGCTTTCAGTAGTTATGTTGCAGAGTAGCCTACTGCAGTGTACCACACAACCACAAAACAGTAAATACAGAGGTCAAAACTTTACATACACCTTGCAGAATCTGCAAAATGTTAATTATTTTACCAAAATGAGAGGAATCGTGTTTTTAGTACTGACCTGAATAAGATATTTCAAATATAAGACATTTACATATAGTCCACAAGAAAAAAAATTAGTTACATTTAGAAAAATGACCCTGTTCAAAAGTTTACATACACTTACTGTTTGTTACCTGAAATATGATCCACAGCTGTTTTTTTTATTTTTTTATAGTGGTAGTTGTTTATCCCTTGTTTGTCCTGTTAAACAGTTAAACTGCTCGCTGTTCTTCAGAAAATCCTACAAAAGGTCCCACAAATTATTTGGCTTTTTAGCATTTTTGTGTTTGAACCCTTTCTAACATTGACTGTATGATTTTTAAGATCCATATTTTTTACACAACTGAGGGACTATTACAGAAGGTTCAAATGCTCAATGATGCTCCAGAAGTAAACACAATGCATTAAGAGCCGGGGTGAAAACTTTTGAACGTTTTTCTCATTTTGCCTAAATATCTTTTTTTATTTTATTTAGTACTGTCCTTCAGAAGATACTTACATGTTTCCCAGAAAAAAAGTTAAATTTACCCTGATCTTCAAATTCAGAAAAGTTTTCACCCCCTGGCTCTCAATGCATTGTGTTTCCTTCTGGAACATCAGTGAGCATTTGAACCTTCTGTAATAGTTGTATATGAGTCCCTCAGTTGTCCTCAGTGTGAAAAGATGGATCTCAAAATCATACAGTTAACAGAGAGAAATCATACAGAGAGAAATCAACTGTAAAATTCATGTTTAATTGAAATTAAGAACTACATGGCTAAAATTTGTTAAAAAACAACACTCATTTGCTTTAGTCTGTTGATATCTTCTGAAAGTTTTTGAAAATCTGAAATATAACTGAAATCTGAAGCAGTGTCAATTTGTTCTCATTGTGCAGCCGTTTAGAAGAAACAACTGAGATATTAAAGCTCATAAATCTCATTTGTTTTGTCCTATGGCTCTGTAGGGTCACTGTTATTTTTTTTTCAGTGCTATTTTGAAAGCAGTCAACCCGACATGACAAGGAATCCAACTAGTGTTATATATAGAGAGATTGACAGAAAGTGAGTGAGTCTCTAAAATCTGCGAGACAGTGAACACCAAGGTCCCTTTCAAGGTTCTTCTCTTTGTTGCTTTGTGTCTTTGTGTTTGAAAGCGCGAGGAAGGGCGAGAGTCAGAGTGAGAGAGTGTGAGAAAATAAAATGAGAGAAAGGCAGATCAAGAAAAAGACAGACTGAAGGGAGAAAAAGAGGGAGCTAGCAGGTGGCCCATGGCCTGTTTTAGCCTGTTTCCTGTAATGAGCTGAGCTGTCTGTTGAACACGGCGGGAGAGACGAAGATGTGGTACTCGTTTAGAAGCTGGTAGAGGACGGAAAGGTAGTGCTGTTGGAGCAGTTCATAAAGACAGACTTCCTCTCGACTGAATCCTCCCGATCTGGATGTTGCATTGGGCTGCTGATAGTAGTGTGTTCCAACATATGTATGTGGTAACACAGTGGATTTTAAATTAGACTGTTATATGCATCATACTATTTTTGCTGACCTGTGATATATTTACAATAAAGGACAACCTGCATAATAAAACATATTAAATCCACAAATTTAAAACTAGAAGTTTCAAGATACTTAAACATAATAAATACTGTGATAGAGATTGTGCAGTGCTGGGTATTTTTCAGTCACTCTTTCTGCAGGTTACATGTTTTCACCAGTAGGTGGCGACAAGTGATTGTTTTTATGAGGGAGTCCTTTGAATCATATATTCAACTGATTCTTTCAAAAACTTACCTATCTATCTGTCTGTGGAGTGGTGTTCTTAAATGGCACAATTTTCTTGGTTAAATAAACATCACTTACACTATCAGAAAAGAAGAAAACAAAAATCTATTTTATATTTTTTCATTAACAATGTAATCATGTATCCAAAATAATAACTCGAGGCATAACAGTTTAAACAATGGATACTAGTGAACTTATGTTCAGCTATTCTTTTAAAGGGGTCAGATGATTCATATTTTCCTTTGTCTTTGGAGTGTTACAAGCTTTTTGTGCATATACAAGATCTGTAAAGTTGCAAAGATTAAAGTCTCAAACCCAAAGAGATGATCTCAAAGAGATTTGTATAACACCGCCCAAAAGTACACGCAAAGGAAAAAGGCGTAACTTTTATTCTGTAGTATTGTTGCAGCCGCCATGTTGTGGAGACGCTGTGTATTTCATAGAATAGATTCCAACTTTGCAAGGATAATCTGATGCGTCTGGCTCACAGCCTGTAAGTACACTTTCATAGATTGGCTATTCAAATGCAAGTTTTGAGCAGTGTATAGTAGTGCTGCTTGCTTGTTGTTTTTATGTTTTTAACGTGGTGTTATGTTTACACAGCGTGATGTGACACAACGTGTAAAAGACAGTATAAGTCATTATAATCAGTAATTGTGTCCTCACTGGATGCATCAAATGCCTTATTTAGAATGGGTTTTGTTGTTTTTGTTTTGTCGTGTCGGGACACAGCATCACAACATGGTAAGGGGCGTAACATTTCTGTCACACGCTTGAGGTATAAAAAAATGTGTTTTTGAACCTTAAACCGCATAAACCCATTGCATTGCACCAAATACACAAAATAATGTTCTTTTTAGCAACATCATATGACCCCTTTAATAATTAACTTTAATAGTTTAAGTATTTTTTTTTTCAGATCATCAGTCATCCAAGCTCTGTAAATATTGGTCGCAGACACAGATTTTCTAAATTTCACTAAGCTGATTACTCCCACAAATCATGTTTTCATGCCATTTTAAGTCTTATTTGGATGGTAAAAATTGGTTATATCTATGTGTCTGAGTTGTTTACTAACATTTTTTAAATAGTCTTCCCATAAATGCCATTATATTGTTCATTCAGACTGATTCATGAATGCGGAACACGCATGAACACGAGGCAGGATTTATCGCATGAACCCTATCACAGCTGATCATATCCAGTCATATTTTGCGATGGAGGCATTGCCTCCTCTCACGTGACTTTTCCCCATTTATTCTCAATTACCCCCACCAAACCTGCTGCATACTTTAGGGAGTCTGTTAAACTGAGTGGGCTGAGGGGATCTATCTAGCTATCTATCTATCTAGTAGGGATGTAACGGTATTATCAATATCGTGGGAAAACTGTATCATCGTGGTCACATGACGATATGAAACCTTATGTTTTGCAGGCAAAAATTGTAGTTTTTAAAAAACATTTAAACTTCTTATTCTAACATAAAATGTCTTTAAAACTTGTGTCTTTAAAAATGTCTTTTTAATTTGCCGCAGTATCTGTCAAATGAACTTAAACTGAAAGCACACTATGGCCTAATCCCTTTATCAAGGGTGTTTTTCGCTGCTTGTTTCAAAGCGAAGCTCGCACTTCATTTAGGCGATCAGTTCGTGATCCCATGTTTTCCACAACTCAGAGCAGCTCAGTTAACAGTGAATGCAGTGAACACATTTGTTTCATGTGCTGTGAGTTTAGCATCCGTTTGGGAATGTAATGGCCACCAGTTATGCTTTATTTTTTTGTGGCAAATATCTCTTTCACGTGTAGAAATTAGGAAAGGAGCATTGTAATTTTCATACTGTTGTGTAAAGCAAAAATAATATACCTATGAAATATTCATATTCATTTATTTTACAGTGCAGTTGTTTTACAATATATGGCTATTACTGTCATAGGAAAACCAGTAATGTTGTTATTATATTCAAACTTGTTAGGCTTCCTAAAACACCAGTGTGAATGTGATTTAGACCCAGACAGTATACCACAAATAAAAAGAGGGTTGAGTCCCCTTTAAAATTCAGGTACAAGTACCTTGTACCTGAATTTTCTTAGTTAAGAACATGGGTTGGAGCTTTTAATTATGAACTCAACATTAGATAGAATAATTTAACTAGAACATGTACAAAATTGTATAATGGTCTTTTGGACTTCATATTCATATTATCGCATTGTGAGATTTTGATATTGTTACATCCCTACTATCTAGCTATGTGAACCTTTAGAATAGGTTTTCTCAAGGCAACAATGAAGTCTGTTTACAAACTTTACTCATCTAGTTATTATAAAGGCTATTTTTGGGAGTTTTCCATTCACCACACCTACACTCATCACGTTAATGTTTGTTTCATTTAAACTTAATATGGCTTTTTGTAAAGTCTCGAATTGTGTGTGTTTATGCGCTTTTGATCCACGAGGAAGCTGCTATTTAATTAGACAGGCCCTCCTGAGGAGCACTCAAGCGAGAACGCTTAAACCCTGCGAGCAACAACTGCGTATGCTTTTGAGAGGCACGCACACACAGAGCTGTCTCAGTGTGAAATGTGGCACTCTGAGGATTTATCTGCTAATTCAGTCTCCTGCGAGCAGGCGCCACACACATTCTGTTTATTTAGTCAGGATGAGGGCCTGTTAGCGTGTGGCTAGAAGGATCAACACAGGGCAGTTAGTGTACCACTCTCTCTCACCTGTTTGTCTTCTTTCTTTCCTTCAAACTAAGAGAGCAGTAGGACTAGACAGATGACTAGAGGGCATGCCCACTGTCTGACACCTGCTGTTTTCATTTTCCATCCCTTTATTTGTTCTCTCAGTCCCTGTCTTGTTATGTCTTGCTTTCACACTTTTTTTGGACCTCATGTTGTGAGGTGCACTTGCTTTAATATGTTGCCTGATTGACTGCTGTCATTCAACAGCAAGGAGGTCAGTAATACCTGGAGAAAGCTTAGCTATGCGTTAGCATTTCTATTCATCTCAATGCCAGTTGCTTGGCTTGCTGGTGCAGGACACCTGCTGTTTTCAAACATCATGTTGTTCCAAACCAGTATGACTTTCTATCTAGAAGATCTTTTGAAGAATGTTTGTAAACAAATGGTTTTGGGTTCTTTTGACTTCAGTTATGTGGACAAAAAGCATTATGGAAGTCAGTGGGAACCCAAAATCTTTGATTACCAAATCATACATTCTTTACTGTTTCGCATAAGAAAGGAAGTCATACTGGTTTAGAACAACATGAGGGTGAGTAAGTGACAGAATTTTTATTTTTGGGTGAACGGTTCCTTTAATAAAATAAAAATACAAGAAAACAGCCTTAACGGTAGGGGACTGTATGGCGCAGTGCAGTGTAAAGCCAAGGAGGAGAAATATAAGATTTGAAAGCAGGCAGAAGTTAAAGAGAATTAGAAATATTTGAACTATAATAAAATGTTTTGTTAATCGGAGCACAGTGTGTATGGTTGTCCCACTGTGCAAATGCTCCTTTGGAATAATATCATTTTATTAGAGCCCTGAAGGGCTCTGTCTTTCTTTTTTATGCCCATTTTTGCCTTTTTTATGCCTCTTTTTGTCCTGAAGTGGTGTCATGCAAAATTTTACACTCTAGCAGAATCCTCCTTCTCAGAACCCAAAACAATTCTACTGGCTGAAAGAGGTATTTTTTTCAGTTCCAGATTTAAAGTCATACAAAATTGCTTCATGATGTATGTTGTCTGAACTATAACTGTAACGTGGCAATTAATGTTAACGCTCCATTAACCTTATAGTCAGTATTTATTTATTTATTTTTTATATAAATTAAAATAAATGTAAATAAATTATAGAAATTAATACTTTTATTTAGCAATGAGGATTTAAATTGATCAAAAATTATGCTAAACGCATAATGTTACAAGGGATTTCTGGCGACTGGAGTAATGATGCTTAAAATTCAGCTTTGAAATCACAGACATTAAAAATTCTAATGTTTTTGCTGTATTTTGGATCAAATAAATGCAGGCTTGGTGAGTTGATAAATTTATTTTAATTTATTGGTGAGTAGAAGACACTTCTTTAAAAACATTATCTATATATGAAGAGTTCAGATGCAAAAGCCTCTAAATCCATCTGACATCTTTCTTTAAAAAATGCATTTAATGTAAATGTAAGGTCAGTATGATTAAATAAATGAATAAATACTTTTATTCAAATGTGACTGCAAATACATTTATAATCCTACGAAAGATTTCTATTTTTTTTTTAGTTCTCCATTTATCAACCAGCCCTGAAAAATAAAAATGTATGACTGTTTCCACAAAAGTGTTGAGTGCACTGTTTTCGACATTGATAATAATAAGAAATGTGTCTTCATCACATGTATATGTTTTTGTCTTTATTCATATTTTATATCTTTATTCATATTTTAATCAGTCATGTGTCTTCAGGACTGGAGTAATGATGATGAAAATTCAGCTTAGACATCACAGGAAAAAAAAAAAAAGTAAATATATGGACATAGAAAAGAGTTGTGTTACATTGTAATGATATTTTATATTATTACAGGTTTTCTTATATTTTTGATCAAATAAAACTTGCCTTCTATCCTTTTTTTTGTGAATGATTTCAATGCAGTGCTCTTTCTCAGGCCCTCAGCCATTTCTCCACTTCAAAGGGCAATTTGGTGATTAATCATGCTTGTTTGCCCTGCTGGTCCGTCCATCCATCTGTGTGTTTATTGAGCTCTGAATCCACACACATGAACTCACTGCTTCAGTAGCATGAGGTGAATAATAAACACTCAGTGTTTACATGCCACTAATGAGTATTTGCTTTAAACTGAACCAGACATGCCACTGCGTTCTTCACACAGGCATCCTCTCTCTCCACGTCTGTCGTCCTCACAATCGCTTACAATCCTGACTGAATATATGGATATCAGGAATGCTCATTAAAAATAAATGTGCTACACAAAAACGTATCAACATGTTGACCTTGATACAAGAATGTCCTGAGTTTTTCTTTTCTACTATGAAAGCTTAAGCACTCTGACTCACTGTTTAAACAGATACACGCATAAAAAAGTGTATTTGTGCTGTATATTCCACTAAGGGTTTTTTGCTCGTCTTTCTGATCCTGAGAGAATCAGTGATAGTTTTGTGCTTTTGGCACAGAATGAAGGCTTTTGTTTGGTTTGTCAGTCTGAATTGATCAGAAGTGTGGTCTCATCCTCCTCTTCAGGCCTCAGAGGAGCGGGGCACCTGACGGCCCGTCCACTATAATCATCTCAAGCTCAGCTAAGAATATACTACCTGCAGCATAGGGAGAAATCACCCTAAAAATACAACCACACAGCCATTTATAGTCCCACAAAACCAGAAACAGCAGAATAGTTTCTGAGTTTGGTACCAACAAGTTTTTATATATATATATATATATATATATATATATATATATATATATATATATATATGGTATATACACTACATTTTAAAAATGTTTTTGAAAGTCTTATATGCTCATCGAGACATTTATTTGATAAAAATACAGTCAGTAATATTGTGAAATATTGTTGCAGTTTAAATTAACTGTTTTCTATATGAATATATTTTAAAATATAATTTATTCCTGTGATGGCAAAGCTGAATTTTAAGCAGCCATTACTAGAATCTTCAGTCTCACATTGTCCTTCAGAAATCATTCTAATATGCTGATTTTTAATATGAGCACAGCACATTTTTAAACATATTTTAAAAGAATAGCTGAACCATTTATAGCTATTGTCTTGTTGTATACTAAATAATGACTGCATTTTCATTTTTTTGATTAACTATTTCTCTGTTAATGGGTCAAAACTAGTTCCCAAATCTAGTTTGCTTGTGTACATGCATTGTGTTTTTCAAAACTAATTGTTTTTTCTTTTAAATTACTGCAGATGTGATTCTGAAAATCGCTACCTTGGCAACCCACTTAGAGGAACATGTTACTGTAAGTAACCCTTACTGGTACTCTCTGCCTCTCTCACGCACAGACACAGAATTGTAGGCCAACTAGTACATCTTGCCATTTTATAAAGTTAGTGTTCTCTGTATTCTGTCTGTTTTTATGTATTTTCTCTAAAATTGCATCATTTTAAAAATCATCTGCGAATCAAGCCGATTCAAAATGTAAGAAAAGTGCAACAACAACAACAAAAAAGGAACAGCAACACTAATTTAATGACACAGCTATTAGGAAACTTAATGGCCAAATAAAAAGCACATTAAATTCATTGTAATAGTCACAATGTTGCTTTGTTTTATGTAGCCAAAAACAAACAAGCAAAAAACATTGCACATATATTTCTGAATTCAGTTTAGCATCCAGCACTACACACTCACACACATTACCTGTGTCAAGCCTACATTTCACCCATATACTTTCAAACTCTATATCCAGTGTTCACAAAGTAACATTTACAGCACCTTCTAGAAGCACAGCAGATGGAAGTGTTTCCGTCTAACCCCTCATCAGGACTCAATCACACAAGCATTCATCTGTTCTCAGCGGTATAACACTACTTGTGTTGTTCATCTTGGCTTCTGTCTGCTGTATCTTTGTGTATATTGTGTGTGAGTGAATCTTTTTTGTCGACCTTGTCACTAAAAGCCAAGAGCTTGGCCTAAAGCAAAACACGTGCGCTCTTGGCTTTGCTAACAGCTGAGATGTGCAGTTCACATGTTGCTTATTTGGACAGATTTAAAGAAGTTAAGGATACAGTTATACAGAGTTAATATGGATGAATCTCTGAAAAAAAAGAGAACTATGAGACTTGTTTTGCATTAAAAGGGCTGTGAACTGCTTTTTTAAATATTTTGTACTGTTCTCTGAGGTCCACTTATAATGTTATCAAGATTTTTACATCAAAAAACATAATTTAGTAGTAATAGGCTATTTTTCAGAATGCTCTGTTTGTGGTGGATTGTAAACTCAAAAGGAAACGCTCACTGCTATGATTGGCTAACAGTTGTGTATGTTTGACAGCCTATATCCTTCATAGATGGATGCTGTTGTGATTTGGGTTAACAGGGTTCCCATGGGTCATGGAATTTCTGGAATATCATGGAATTTTAAAAGGTCTATTCCAGTCATTGAAAGTCAGGGAATTACATTTTTTTTGGTCCAAGTCATGGAATATCAGGGATTTTTGTTTGTTGCTTTAAATTTTAGTTTTTTTGTTTATCAAACTGAACTTTTCTGTACTGTTTTTATTTATTTATTTATTTGCCTATTTTTATGGTTAGGCTATTTTTCAGTGCCATTTTATTCCCTTGCCGCACGTCAACTGGCAATCACTGAAGTCAAATGCAGTCACCAGCTTAGATAACTAAGGCAAACATGCCAGAAAAAAAAAAAATATTTTCAAGAGCTTTGGCTACAAAATGACCACTTCAAAGACTGGGTATGAAAAGTAGATCATAGAAAAGCAAAAACTAAATGTGCAGAAATAAAAAAACCTGAATGATGAACTCGATTACAAATCCTTACAAACCCCAAACCCTTACAAAAAGGGTTTATCATTATAATTATTGATATTGACTGATATGAAAAATATATATATATATATGTTCTGGCTCCTTCAAGCTTTATAATGGTATTTCTCTTCATCAGTCCAAAACTAGTCCAATAAAGTGCATCCATCCATAATAAAAAGTGCCTCACACAGCTCCGGGGGTGAATAAAGTCCTCCTGTTGTGAATCGATGCGTTTATATAAGAAAAATATCCATATTTACAATATTTTTCTCTAGCTTGTGCCGACAGTTTTACACAGAAACAGCTCCGGGCAGATGGTGTATGAAGTGTCAAACGCAGACACACAGTGAAGACATCGAAACAAAACAACGGTCACAAATTTGAAGTGCAAAACGAGGAATTGTAAAAAAAAATTTGGAGGGATTTCGATACAAGCCAAGAGGAGACTGGTTTTCCTTTGCTCAAGTCAGGAAATTCTGCTTCCTTTGCTCCTGTAAACAAAGATTGGTTTTTACATGCCTACGTCCTATGTCATCTGCTGGAGCTGTGTCCGTGTACAACTGTTAGTTCAAGCTAGATTAAAGTAATTATTTCATTGTAAATATGGATTTTTTTTTTCTTTTTACAAAACACATTGATTCGCCACAGGAGGCTAGGGATATGACGTATCAGATTTTCATGTTGCGATTAATTGCTAATGTTTTTTTAATCACAGTATATGGTATAGAAATTTAGTTATACACAGTATAACAGATTTAATAATGTTTTTCTTATAACAAAAATATCTAAACATTTAAATACAATAAAGCAATACACAAAAATGTATAAAGCTAAATATTTTACACAAAGTGCAAAAGAATTAAAAGACCAATAGGTTTCATTTTACAGTAAGATCTCATTAGTTAACCTTAGTTAATGCATTAACATTATAAATTAGCAAAATCTACATTTGTTACAGAAGTTTTTGTTATTATTATTTGTATTATTATTATATTATATTATTTTTAATAAATAAAAAAGAGTTATCTTTGGTATTTTGAAGTGCCCACAATAACAATACCATGCATATTCATTATCGTGATATATCGCATTACCGATTACCGGCACATGTCTATAGGAGGCCTTAATTCACCCCTCGGAGCTGTGTGAGGCACTTTTTATTATGGATGGATGCACTTTATTGGACTTGTTTTGGACTGATGAAGAGAGACACCCACCCATTGCATTATATGGAAGGAGCCAGAATAATTTTTAATATAACTCCGATTGCATTTGTCTGAAAGAAGGAAGTCATATACACCTAGGATGCCTTGAGTGTGAGTAAATAATGGGCTAATTTTCATTTTCGGGTGAACTAACCCTTTAATATAGTGTGTGGAGGAATTATGTCTAAGTGCTGTCAGTACTAAAAAATAAGACACTGAATGTTATTCAGAATCATTTTCAGCAGCCATTAAATGGACATTCACTCATGTATTCTGTTATCCCACCTTAAGTACAGGCTTCTGTTCCATTTTCGAAGAAGTGGAAGAGGCCAGCATGTCCTCAAGCCACAATCACTGATTCTGACTTAAAGTGCCTCAGATAGATATCTGAAGGTCAGAGAGTGAAGTGGGCAAGCAGTCAGGTTTGATTCACCTCCCGTATATATGCTGCTATAAAATGCAGTATAAATATGTGGCAAGCTACAGAGTTTACACACAACCTTCTGTATGATTTGAAAGAGGACTGGACTGACTTTCTGCTTTTTTTATAGCAAAAATTTTGTTCTCTGTAAAAGAAGCTTTTTTCACTTTTAAAACAAAAATGATTCTGTTATCAAAGCCTCTCATGTTCTTGAGTAACAGTAATGTTCCCTGATGATAATACACTTTAGAATTTAGATACAAATTCTAAAATATTTTTCTGTTGTGTTTTATAGTATTTTACTTGTTTGTAACATTTATTTTATTTCATAGTGAAAAATCTTGATATTGTATTCACAGGTGCTATAATGCACATTTAAAATATGTACACTACCAGTCAAACATTTTTGGACTGTATGATTTTTAATATTTTGTAAAGGTCTCTTCTGCTCACGAAGCCTGCATTTATTTGATCCAAAAGCTTTTGAAGTATTTTTACTTTTTAAAATAAGATATTTAAAAAATCTTGAGCACTGTCACTCATGTTGTTACTACATGTTGTGAGCATGTACACTAGTTATTATAGGATTACAAGCTAAATTTTAGCAGTAATCCTTGATGTTTATGTCAAAACTGGCTGTGCTTTGTGTCTCTGGCTCTCTGTATTTAGCATTCTCTGTCTGTCACAGAAAATCTCAATTTACACACACAGTTTAGATTTAGTTTACATTCAGAGCACTAGATGGCAGCCTTACAGCTCTAGTACTAGTCCAATTGTTATGATTGACAGTTTAGAGCGGTCATAACTTCCTCATCCATCCACAAAATAAGAAAAGATGTACAGGAAATGACACGGCCACAGAACAGAACCATCATCTTTCAGGAGCAGCAGACATGGGTTCTCTTGAAAATGACTGTGAGCTTTTCCATACAAACTTTGCGCAAACAGGAAATTAAACAAAGTCAGTGCTCAAATAAAATAAAAAAGCCTGTTCTAAATCATTTTTCTTGTCACTACCACTTTCCCAGACCAGATCTGACCAACCAAACCAGGCTTATGTAAACAGCCCTCAAATGCCACCAGTGAATGTTTTTAAAACTAAGCTCTATTTGATTACAGTCTCAGAGATAAGCAGAGCACATCCAGACAGCCAATTTGTTTTAATGGACACAAAATCATCAGTAGGTGATCCATTCTGTTCTTTGCAATTTGTGTGAGTCCTGCTTCTAAACACTTTATTTTTCTGTTGGACATCTGAGGTTTATGTTGGTTACCTTAGACATTTGTGTTAAATACTGCATTACAAAAGAAAAAGGTGCCTTATGGCAGAAAGGTTCTCAGTACTATGATTAATCAACACACATAGAAGATGCCTGTGTGTCAAAAGAGCGTATGAGGCGTTTGCAAGGCTTTTATGAGCAGATCAGACTCACGTTCTCTGTATATAGGAGGATTTATTACCAATGCATTATTTATAATTGACCTCCCCTCCAGTCTCTGCAGCACAATACTGTTATATCACTTCATGATTGATAGCGCACTGCATCATATCCTCCTGTGGTCAACAAATCCTTTCCAGCATCCCGCTTCTTTCCAGCTGAAATGAAACACGCATTAGAAAGCGAATTCCCATTGGATGTGCTGTTGTAAAATGCAGATAAATACACACCTGTGATTGTGCATTCTTTATTGTACACCAAACACAATGACAATTTTGTAATTTACTCATCTTCATGTTGTTTCTTTCTTCTCCTGAATACAAAAGAAGATGTTTATTCCATTTTTGTATGTACAATGAAAGTCAATAGGGTTCAAAACAACATTAGACCCCATTGAGTTGCATGGACCCCAATGACTTGCATGGAAACAAACAAACTAAAAATATAAGTTTTGGATAAAGCTTTTTGCCTTTTTTTTTTTTTTTTTTACTACAACTAAAACTGCATTTTAGCAAAATTTAGCTAAATAAATGAATACAATAAAATAAAAGAACTGCTAAAAACCAGCCAAAAGCAGTTGGCTTACAAAAAGGGTAAAAAAAAAAAATAATAAACCAGTTAAATCTAGCTAAAACCAGCTGATTTAGGAAAAAAATGCTCAAAAAAACTGCCAAAACCAGTTCACTTACAAAAAACAGGTGATTTAGTAAAAATAGCTAAAACCAGCTAAACCTAGTTGATATACAAAAAAAAAACAGCTTAAATCAGCTGATTTAGCAAAACTAACCAGGTAAAACATGTTAATTTGACGAAAAACAGCTTAAAAAAAAACTAAAACCAAGTAAAACAAGCTAAAACCAGCAGCTTAAAAGTTAAACCAGTTGAATAAGAAAAAGAAGAAGCTAAAAACCAGCTTAAACCAACTGATTTAGCAACGAACAGCTAAAAACTAGCTAAAACCAGCTGATTTATGGGGAAAACATGCTAAAAAAAACTGCCAAAACCAGCTGACTTACAAAAAAAAGCCAAAAAAAACCCAACTCCTAAAACCAGCTGATTTAGCAAAAACTGATAAACAGTTCAATCCAGCTAAAACCAGCTGATAGCAAAAAATAAAAAATAAATAGCAAAGACAAAAATCAGCCAAAACCAGTTGACCTACAAAAAATGGTCAAAAAACCCTAAAGCAAAAACAGCTAGTTAAATCCAGTTAAAACCAGCCAAAACCAGTTGACTTACAAAAAACCCCAGCTGAACTAAAACCAACTGCTTACCAAAAACAAAAAAACATCTAAAGCCAGCTAAAACGAGTTGATTTATTTTAAAAAAAGCTAAAAATCCTGCTTAAATTGTTTTAAAAAGTGGATTCAGCAAAGAAGTTCAAAACCTGCTAAACTTAATTAATTTAGCAAAAAAAAAAAAAAAAGTGCTAAAACAAGTGAAAAAAGAAAAGAAGACCAATTGAAATCAGCTAAAACCAATGATTCTGCATGCTGCTTGCATGAATTAATTCTAAGATCTAAGAGGAGATGGTATTTACATTTTGGCTCACAAGAATGATAATAAGCTTAAATAGCATATCAGTAAGTTAGCTTTTCCAGTGAACTATAATACTATTTTAGTTTTACACTACAAATTATAGTAGTTCATAATAACCTTGCATCAAGCCTTAAGTTTTGTTTTTGTGAAATATTAGTGAAATGCTGTACATTTCTGTCCACAGTAATGTTAGAAATTATGCAAATGTGTAAATAAAGAGAACCTAGTGCACACTGTATTCCCAAATGCACGTTAAACTCACAGCACATGCTGTAAGGCATTTGATGTCAGTCATGGTTAGTTGAAATAACCTCTGTGGAATCTATGATTATATTACACTTGAGTTCAGAGTAAAGCAACTGTTCCTCTCCATTTCATACTCCTTGTATGGTGTACTAAACGCTGAAGTGTACACTGTACTTGGCCTGCAGTCTCTCTCACAGACAAACACATATAAACACACACACTCGTCCCAGCAAACACAAGTAGCACCTCACACTCCCAGCGTCCAGCTGTTATCTCATACTAGCGCTGCTCCCATCACTCTGTCACTATGGATTTCATCACACATGTGCAGTGATTCAGTTGTCCGGCTTCAAATATATGGGGTGGACGCACTTGCTAATTTGACCAATTAAAGCCATGAAGACAGTGCTAGTCGGAGCACGACTCTAACTCCCCAAGGCAACGTCAGTGACATTTACCCACTGAGTGGGATTGATGTTTACGCTTCGTCTTCGTAACAGGCTAATTCAACCAGCCCTGAACAAACTAATGTCTGTTATCACAAGGAGAAAAATCAAGGGCCATCAAACATGATAATATTAATGATGACGATAAATGCAACTTACCATAACAGTAATTGAATATCTCCTTCACTAACGCAACAGATTGTTGTTACAGTCTGAACTCCAGTGTCAGGGTCATATTGCAATCGCAATATACATGATGATGAATGTTGCACAGTCAAAACTATCATCAAATCATTGTCTTTATTACACTATAGGTCATATTTACCATGTTGTATCATATTCTATTAATACAGAGCAGTGGTGGACTTATAACATTAAGGTTGCATCACTGATGTCATATGGACTATTTTATCAATGTCCTTGCTACCTTTTTGGGCCTTAAACATGTCAGTTGTGTTGCTGTCTATGCAGGGTCAGAAAGCTCTCGATTTCATCAAAAATGTCTAAATTTGTTTTCCGAAGATAAACAAAGGTCTTACGGGTTTGGAATGACATGAGGGTGAGTAATTAATACCAGAACTTTCTTTTTTTATGATGAACTAACCCTTTAACCATGACCCCTAAAAATTATATTTATGCCTTATGCACCAATCGATGGCTAACTTCCCTCAGCCTGAATCGAAGCTGTAAACACTGCTTTAAACACATACCCAAATGAGCATCCCACCAGCCAGACAGACACTACCAGACGTCCTCGGCCCCTCATCAAAAACTAATCAGGCATTCTGCCTAGACGGCTAAATACTTTTAGTCAGGCTGTTTTGTGCTTGCGCAAAAAGGCACTTTTATTTGGACATCTAAGGGCTTATCTTATTTTCTTAAGATAATTGTATTGGCTTTAAGCTTTAGATGTAGATATCTTTCTCCAATCAAGACAATGTTACAGTGCATGAGGACGAATTAGGATTTTCATTTCTTCATTGCATTTTGGTCATGCTGATGATACGGAGAGAAAATTGATGTTGAGATACATCTATGATGTAATCAATATAGAATCTCTAAAGTCAATTGATTCTTTCTATTTATGCCTCTTTAAACTATAAGTGCTGTAAGTCACTGCAGATAGTTGGTGATAGTGGAGATGTTGGTTAATACTGTCTCCAGATTATTTGTCACACTAGAATAGTGTGACAAGTCAAGTTAAGCAAAGTCAAGCTGCACAGAAAAAATTACATATCATGCATGCACAGTGCATAATGCAAAAATAGTTGTATGCCATTCTAGACATGCAACATTTGTAGACAGACTTAAAGCATTTAACTACAGCAAAAATGCAAAATAATTTGTAAGCATGAACATCTGACCTTATACAGTTGCAGAATCTGCAAAATGTTAATTATTTTACCAAAATAAGAGGGATCATACAAACTGCATGTTATTTTTTTTTTATTTTGTACTGGCCTGAATAAGATATTTCATATAAAATATGTTTACATATCGTCCACAAGAAATAATAATAGTTGAATTTATAAAAATTGTCCTGTTCAAAAGTTTACATATGCTTGATTCATAATACTGTGTTGTTACCTGAATGATCCACAGCTGTTCTTCAAAAAATCCTTCAGGTCCCACAAATTCTTTCGTTTTTTAGCATTTTTGTGTATTTCAATCCTTTCCAACAGTGACTGTATGATTTTGAGAAGGTTCAAATGCTTAATGATGCTTTAGAAGGAACACAATGCATTAAGAGCCAGGGGTGAAAACTTGTTAAATTTGAAGATTAGGGTAGATTTAACTTATTTTCTTCTGTAGCTTATGAAGAACAAAACTAAATTAAATATATATATATATATATATATATGTACACTGCCGCTCAAAAGTTTGGGATCAGTACGATTTGTAATGCTTTTTAAAGGAGAGTTTTCTGCTTATCAAGGCTGTGTTTATTTGATTAAAAATACAGAAAAAAACTGTAATATTGTGAAATGTTAATGCAATTTAAAATAGTTGGTTTCTATTTTAATATACTTTAAAATATAATTTATTCCTGTGATGTAAAGCTGAATTTTCAGCATCATTACTCCAGTATTCAGTGTCACATGATCCTTCAGAAATCATTCTAATATACTGATTTATTATCAGTTTTGGAAACAGTTGTGCTGCTTAATATTTTTTGGAACCTGTGAGACTTTTTTCAGGATTCTTTGATGAAAAAAAAAATAAAAAGAACAGCATTTATTCAAAATAGAATTTTTTTCTAACAATATAAGTCTTTACTATCACTTTTTCTATCACTTTTTATCAATTTAACACATCCTTGCTGAATAAAAGTATTAATTTCTTTCAAAGAGAGAAAGAAAGAAAAAAAGTACTGACCCCAAACTTTGAACGAGGTGTTTATTGTTACAAAAGTTTTCTATTTTAAATAAATGCTGTTGTTTTTAACGTTTTATTTATCAAAGAATCCTGAAAAAGTATCACAGATTCCAAAAAAAATATTAAGCAGCACAACTGTTTCCAAAACTGATAATAAATCAGTATATTAGAATGATTTCTGAAGGATCATGTGACACTGAATACTGGAGTAATGATGCTGAAAATTCGGCTTTACATCACAGAAATAAATTATATTTTAAAGTATATTAAAATAGAAACCAACTATTTTAAATTGCATTAACATTTCACAATATTACAGTTTTTTTCTGTATTTTTAATCAAATAAACACAGCCTTAATGAGCAGAAAAGTCTCCTTTAAAAAGCATTAAAAATCTTACTGATCCCAAACTTTTGAGCGGCAGTGTGTGTGTATGTATATATATATATATATATATATATATAGATTTAGGCAAAATACGAAAAATGTACACTTCATTTTGTTCAGAAGTTGACACCCTTGGCTCTTAATGCATTATTTTTCCTTCTGAAGTATCAGTGAGCGTTTGAACCTTCTGTAATAGTTGCATATGAGTTCCTTAGTTGTCCTCAGTGTGAAAAAATGGATCTCAAAATCATACAGACATTGTTAGAAAGGGTTCAAATGCTGAAAAATGTAAGAATTTGTGGGACCTGAAGGATTTTTTTCTGAAATGAAAAATAGCATGCGTTTTGTATAATCTGTTTTATTTTGCAGTTTCTGCAAGGTGTATGTAAACTTTTGACTTTTTATTATCAGGTATAGCTAAATCATGTGCTTTGTTATGCATACATGGTTGTCTACAGTGCAAAAAACTCTTAAATTCAGCTCATTGGATTCAAAAGTACCGTGTGAACCAGCGTATATTTAGCTTCGACTTATTATTTAAGGGCAGTGTGCCATTTTCTTCCCTGCTTCTAAAAAAGATGACTCCAGATGTCCCTAACTCTCCCCTGTTCTCATTACCACCAGCAAGGTGTTCCAAAATTGAGGATGATAACGTTTATGGTAGAAGACATTAAATAAAATACCTATATCCCATTTGCCAAGGATGGCTTTCTGTTATTGCTTCATTTCAGACCTCTGAACCTGGAAATGAAATGTGTTCTCCAGGATATTTCGAGGAAAAATACTTTGGCTTGATGAGACTGTTATTTGAGATTCCTGCAATAGCTTTATTGAATAATGTATTGTAAATAAATGTGTGTATTTCATAACCAGAGCACGTTACAACCGACAATGCTGTTGTCGGTTGTAATCAGAACGTCCTCTTTTGGCTTCTTATGTATGGTTTGTTTTATTAGATAATGGTGAAAATATTCCCGAAAGGTTCAAGAAAGGTTAATAACCTCATATGTTAATAATTTCATTCCTCTGAAGTAGAATAGCAGCACATGTTTTCATACAATTTCGCTAGATTGAATTACCACATAATAACCACATTATTTAGTGTTCCCTCATTTCTCTCAAGGGGAAATATGATTTACTGGCTAAATTTGTACGATTAATTGGCTTATTATAAGCGAATGAATGCAAAAATGTTGGAAGCGGTGAACACATTTTAAAGTATTGTTATTTATGTCCATTTATTATTTGCATTGTGCTTGATAAATTCTTGACACGCATTTACTCACGCACAGTCATCCAAGTGAACACAGATGCACACTCAAAAGTATTAATATCATCACAGTAGGAAGTCTTAGAGAGCAGGGAATAAATAGCTGTAAGTGTTCTCTCAAGCACCATAGACGTAACTACATGTATATTCTACAACCCAAAAAAGCCTGTTGATCTCCCTTTTAGATTTTCATGGGATGTAAAAACTCTCTGAAGTATTCCAAAGACCCTTATGGGATAAACATAGCTTTGCTGTGTACCTGGGGCTAGAACGAGGAGAGTAAGCAAGAGAGAACCAGCAAAAATCTCTCTATTTCTGTGACAACGGAGGGTACTGAGTGGTCAGAGGAAAAGATAAGCTCAAGATGGCTGCTTTGATCTGATCTGCGGCAATTCTCCATCTCTCTGTGGTTGCGGAATGAACACGGCTATTTGTTGAAGCTAATATCCTTTAGTTTCGCCCGCTTTCTGTGAACATCTTCCAATCTGGTGTGGTTTAGTGTGAATTTGCTACATCATGCATGGATATGGTGAGATAAACATCTTGGCCTGGAAGTTTTTCTTGGGTTAGTTTTGAAATTAAATGATTTGAAATGCTTATTTAAAGTCTAAGGTTGAGTTGAGGGTTGATGATGTGTTCTCAGGGTCGTGATAGGTTAGATTAGCAATAAATTGAACTATAAACACAAAAGCACCGCTATTTTTGAATGAAAAACCTACAAATGACTCATTGTTAAGTGTTTTTAATCTATAAAAGGTTCTGTCAATTTCTGAAAGGTCATGAATGATAACTAGAATCCAGCGAAAGCTTTTTCATCTTTTTGTGCAATAATGCCAATGACAGTTCAGTGTTTTCTTCCCTCGGCTGAGTTGATATTAATTTTGACCCGCTGGACAATCAAATCAATCCTCAGCCTTCGTCTGTCTGTTGCTATTTAATCATATGCCGTCTTCACAATTGAATCGGACAAGGTGACCTTTAGTTGCTCGTGCAGATGTGAGCTGTCAAAAAGTCCTTCACGTCACAACTGCATCTCTCTCCCAAAAAGAGTTTGTTTTACTTTGAAAAATAGCTGTGATTGCTATGATGTTTTGATTTTAACATGATGTGAACATGAAGTTTTGACAAGCAATCACGTTCATAATGTTAAGAAATCTCATGATTTTATTGCAGAAATTATTTGACATAAATTTCAAATATAATGTATGTGTTTTTTTTTTATCTCCGTCTTAGATAATCTTCTGATAGACTACCAGTTCACCTTCAGTCTGCTTCAAGAGGATGATCAGCACTACACGGCCATTAACTTCATGGCGACTCCAGAAGAGGTCAGTGAATTTGCATTGTGTTAACAAATGAAAGCTTTTGTATTTCATTTTCTTCTTTGCAGAGACCAAATTTGTGTCCTAAATCCTAATTTTTCAGGATTCCAGAATTAAAATTTCCTGATAATTTACTCACCCCCATGTCATCCAAGATGTTCATGTCTTTCTTTCTTCAGTTGAAAAGCAATTAAGGTTTTTAAGGAAAATATTCCAGGATTTTTCTCCATATAGTGGACTTCAATGGGGATCAACGGTTTAAAGGTTCAAATTGCAGTTTCAATGCATCTTCAAAGAGCTCCACTCGATCCCAGGCGAGAAAAATTGTCTTATTTAGCAAAAAGATTGGTAATCAAAACAAAAATCGTATTTTTTTTTTTACCACAACTGCTCATTTTGCACTAGCTCTGTCATGTGCATTCATGACTTTACACATTATGCAATCAGGTTGAAAAGGTCACAAGTGACAAAAAAAAAAAAACCCCCGCCAACTTCACAGCCGTCTGACATTTGTTGTTTTACCTTCTTTGTAAACACTGGGTCAGTAGTTAATCTACTTTGCGCACAACCTTTCCGGCATGACTGCGTAATGCTAAAGTCGTAGATGCTAGTGCAAGACAAACATTTGTGGTTAAGTATACCATTTTCATTTTTTTTTAGAAAATTACCAATCATTCTGCTAGATAAGAATTTGGGCCTTCAACATGTTGTGAGAATAAAATGATATATTAAAGAAATTAGAATACAATATTAGAACCTATTATAGACAGCAGTTAATTTATTTATTTTTGTTTTAACTTTATTGTCACTGTACATGTACAATGAAATTCTGATGTTGCCATGTTGTTTGTTTGCTTTTCAGACCAATAAGAACCTTGATATGTCAATTAATGCGTCTAACAATTTCAACCTCAACATAACATGGTCTATTGGCTCAACAGGTAAAGTATTTCTGCTATTGTATTTCTTGTAAAATTTTAGTTTAAAATGGAATTCCAAAAGAACGAATGAACAAAGTAAGTATATAGGACAGCTATGTGAGTCCATTTGTCAGGGCATTCATAAAATGCTTTTGATTTCAATTAAGATAAAAAGACAGTGCTCTTGCACAGGCAAATGCCTAAGTGAAATAGTTTTTCATTTTGTTGCTGTTTGAATAAACCTCTAGGACAAGCAGATATGTGGAGAAGTGTTATAGATTGCCCTATAGACGCAGATAAACCACACTCCCAACGGCCACTAGAATATTTCAGATGGTGTTTGAGTATAAGTGTCGTTGTCATATGACAAGTATTAGAGCATATTTATAGAAATTTTTAAGACTGAGCTCAGAAGAGTGACTAATGAAAAAGTCCTTCCTCATCTCATGATGGAAACATACCAATAAGTACATATCACTGCAGTTTCCAACAGAAATGAACACTAGAAGTGGTAAAACAGCACTTGTGATCATTTTTGTACACAGTTATGATTACAGCTCCATATGTTTCGCTTTTCGGATGTAACAAGCTTGCTCGGTAGCTCAGCCGGTGCGGCATTAGAATGCGGAATCCTTGGGTGAAAAACATGATTCACAATGAAAGAGCTGAAAGATGAGAGATCGAAAAACAAGCTAAAATAGCATGCTTGCGATTGCGTTTTTACATCACATCACTTTTGTTCATACTATATGGTAGGTTTAGGTCAGGGGTGCCCAATCCTGTTCCTGGAGATCCACCTACCTGCAGACTTTAGTTCCAGCCCTGCTCCAACACAGCTGTCTGTAATTATCAAGTGCTACCTAAGAGCTTAATTAGCTGGTTCCGGTGTGTTTGATCAGGGTTGGAGCTGAACTTTATAGGATGGTAGATCTCCAGGAACAGGATTGGGCACCCCTGGTTTAGGTGTAGTGCAGATGGTACATTATTTTAAAAAGCAACGGAGCATTAGAGTAATAGCGCCACTCAACAGACATTTTAAGTCAAAGCATACAAAACCAACGTCACATAAAGCGTACCATACAACATTCATTTATTTTCCGGGGGAAAAAACAAACACACTTTTAGCACCATTCAGGGGACATTTCTCATTAAATGTGTCACAAAACATACATGGCAGTATGTATTTTGCATCTTTTCGTTGTGAGATCAGGTTGAACAAGTCACATTTTGCATTGTGATGAATTACTAATAAGTAAAATCAGTTTTGTCATACTTAATGGAACTCATCTGAATGGGTCATCTGGGAATCATCAGTATAGATAGACTGATGTTCATTTTTATATGTGGTTTGAGATTTGCTATATTATGATAGACAATGTATTCACTATTAACCATTAAATCTGTTCAAACGTTTTGAGAAGCAGCAAGAAGCTTGAAGTTTTTAGGCTTTTTCACTATTGATCCTGTTGGTATTCATGTATAGCTCCTTACAATGGCTTTATTCAGCTGCATTATTCAGATGTTGAAGGGTTGATCAGAATGTTATGCCATATTTAATCTTGCAGAGGATTTTGTATGCAGGTGTTGTTGTTGGCTGACATGCACTTTGCTGACGCTGTGTTTTGTGTCCCTGCAGCGGGTACGATATCCGGGGAGGAATTCCCCATAGTGTCCAAGACTAACATCAAAGAATACAGAGACAGCTTCTCCTGTGAGACATTCTCCTTCCTGGCAAATCCCAACATCACTTTCCATGTTTATGTCAGCAACTTTTCATGGCCAATCAAAATACAGGTAAGATCAGCTGCCAGGTGTGCGTTTAATTTAGTCTGGTCCAAAACAGCCTTTTTTTGTTTTTTATTTATGAAGTACAGGGGTTGGACAAAATAATGTAAACACCTGGAAAAAGGGGGGGATATATAGGCTCCCAACATTCATAGAATTTCTAAATAGTCTATATTTGAATGTTGTCTTATATACATGCATAAAATTACCAAAAAAAAACAATTCTGGTTTAGTTTAGCTCCATTCTTCATCTGCCTTTCTTGAAGCTAATATGACATCTTGTTGTATGCCAAACTGTTGGCGAATGAGCTTTTTTGTTTTGATATATTGTATATGGTAAATGATAAAGTTGTAAAATGATTACATTTTTGTTCAAATTTCCTGACTTTGATCAAAACAGCATTGTGATCATCAATACCTTCATCGTAACGGACCGCCACAACAAATTACTGTAAATATCATCCATGAAATTTGTTTTTGATTTCAAGTCAGGCTCTCTAAGCCCTTATATCTAAATAGGGCAGCAAGCATAAACCATTATGAAGTGTGTTATGCAAAAATAATATGTTTAATGATCCATGAGTCCGCTTTGTGCTCATCAATTATTTTCGAGTGCTTTAGAAAAGCTCTGACATACTGTTCAAAATATCTTCATTCTCTCAGTGTTCTCATTTATGAACTATTAAGTTTTAAATACTAAATACTTGTGCTTTTAATGTCCATATAATTCTGATTTTAGATAATCCTGAGATATCTGGTTTACTTAAAAAAAAAAAAAAACTCAAAATATTTTGAGGTCATGTTGTTTGAGGTCATTGTCTGTGTGAGAGGGAAAAAAAAGATGTGCCTTTTCACAGCCTGACAGTATCAGTAAATTTCAGGCCTGCAAAAGACACTAGTAAATTCTTTAAAGGTCATTACAATGTCTATGTTGAACATATATATTTGGAAAGGGTTCAAATACACAAAAATGCTGGAAAACCAAAGAATTTGTGGGAGCTAGAGGATTTTTCTGATGAACAGCAGACAGTTTAACTGTTCAGGACAAACAAAGGACTCATGAACAACTATCACAAAAAAACAAAAAAAAACACAGCTGTGGGTGATTCAGGTAACAACACAGTATTAAGAATCAAGGGTATGTAAACTTTTGAACAGGGTCATTTTTATAAATTCAACTATTGTTTTCTCTTGTGGACTATATGTAAATGTCTTTTATGTAAAATATCTTATTCAGGTCAGTACTAAATAAAAAATAACATGCATTTTGCTAAAAAAACCATTTTGCAGATTCTGCAAGGGGTATGTAAACTTTTGAGCACAACTGTGTATATATATAATTATTATTTTTTATTATTATTATTATTATTAATATTGTTTTTTACACCTCTGCATTACACTATATTGTTTTGACTATTAGGGTTTTACATGAAAACAACAACATGTGTCAATTAGGTATGTTTATTCTTTTAATGCAAAAACGTTGACAGTCTGTGTAGTTGGGATAGCTGAACTCCAGAAGATCAATAATGAGCCATCTTTTTTTAGTGTACCATCTGTTAGTAATAAATAAGTAATAATGAAAAAAAAAGAACAATATTGATTATAAATTCAATGTCTCTGTTACTTACTTAGTGGAGAAGAGGAGCAAACCAGATACAATTGTAAAGTTAAATTTGAAACTTTAAAATTGAGAATGAAATCAGTTACCTGAGAGTGTGTTGACAGTCTGTAGTTGGATCACTGAACTCCAGAAACTCAGTAATGAAGTACTTTGACAGTTAAAGATTTGAAAAACAAAAGGGCGGGAATAAGAACCCTAAACTCTAAAACAAAGAACCATTTCAGCATTAAAAGGGTTCTTCAGGATGCTATGGTTCTAATAGAACTGTTACTACATGTAAAGAACCATCTTTTTTCATGTAGGTTTAATATGTGCACTTTAATTATTTACGTACATGTAGGTTACGTCTGTAAATGCTGCTACATACAGACAGTTTTCGTTTACATTTGTGGAGCATCTGAAACTCCATCTCTGCATATTGCTGTGAGTTTGGCTTATTATATATAAATTATCTGAGAACGCAGCATCCACCATTTCATCAGATTTGTAAGGTAAATCATATTAAAGCAATGCAAACACAGGAGAATTCTGTTTGATTTCAAAATAAAAGCTCAAACCTTCACTCTGAGTTTACACGTTTTGATGTCCACGCATTTCAGTGACTATGGATTTTCTGTCATAAAGAAATGTCATAAATTAAAGATTAAGTGGACATTTGAATTAATTATTGTTTAGCTAAACAAAGATTAGATTCTGCAGTAAAATGTTAACTGTTAGCGCCCTCTACAGTCATTTGTTATAATGCAAAATGTACATTAGTTCTATTGTTTATAACACGTTATGTATTTTAACAGTTTTGTTCAATAAAACCATATGATTTCTGATTTTGATACTTTATTTGAACTAATTATCATTGCAATTATATATGTATTTAAGTAATTTTAAAGTCTGTTGTTCACTTAGGTCTATTTTCATCCCAAAAATTATTAGAATAATTTGACTACTCAAATAATTGTCTGAATAATTGACTGATTACTCCATCACCAAAATAATTTTTAGTGACAGTCCTCATAGAAAGTTCCAAAGAACAGCATGTATTTGAAATCTTTTTGATAAATGTAATGCTCCTTAACAATACAAGTTCATTTATATAGCACATTTAAAAACAACTGGTGTTGACCAAAGTGCTTTACAAAAGCTAAAAGAAAACGGTTAATAAAAACACATACAGATGGTACTCAACCAAAATAAGAATTCTACCGCTGCGGATCCCGCGGCGACAACATTAGTGGCGTGCATTGCTGCCTTTTACCGCCTAGTGGTGCTGCGTTCACGTGTCAGTTCATTCTCTCAAGAATTCGTCAGCCACGCTCTGCCTTTGGCCTCGTTGCAATCTATGGTAGCAGATAAATTCAAGGGAAACGTTGTAGAGATACAAATTAATTATCAAAAAGGCAAATTTTGTTCTGGTTGTCAAAGTAAGTGTTAAAGACCGAATTTGGACACACTAAATGTTAGGTGAGCTCATGCTTAGTTTTCAGTATAGAAAGTTTTACATGTCGGCGCCAACTGTCGCGTGGACAGTGCGCTTACATTGTGCTCTGGGCGACTCGAGTTCAAATCCTGGTTCCTGTGTTGTTATCTTTGTGCTCTTTTAATTGTTAGTAGATTATGTTAGTAAACACAAATTCATTTTTGGCCATAGAGTTAAGTTTTATCTGTGTGGCCTACATTCACAATGAAAACAGGACTTTGTGCTTTTGATACGCCCAACATCAGACTGTCTGACACCAGCCAGGGGTACTGCTAGTGAGAATGCTGGGAGCTGTGAAATTGTGTCTTCTTCCCAGCCCCCAACACCCATAACAAGCTGCCATCCCGAACTCCCGTTCACTCCTCCCACTATGGAGCTTCTTGAGTCGCTCATGCTGCAGAGTCGAGGGCCGGCCAGATCGTTTGGTTGCTTGCTTTTCCGCACTGTGGCTTTAGCTTCCACTTTCCGCACAAACTAAGCGCACGTTGGTTAACGTTTAAACCAATATTGTTTTATACTTTAACCCTTTTATATCTATAGATTTTATTTTAGTCAAGTCGTGATGATTTGAGAAGGCAAATTGTTTAAACAGACTATGAACAGTCTTCCGCTGGCGGCTGTTCGCTACTTTAAAAAAAACAAAAAATCCTCCCAACAGCTTCCCAAATTAACTTAATAAAAAAAACTAAACGAAAGATATGCCTAATCACTTTGCCATTACATACAAAAACTGAACTATTTTAATAGCTGAAAAAATAGCTAAACGATCAATTTCATTCAGAATTTCACATGCCAAATAAACTCATACAGTAGTCTATGCTTTTCAGTTCAAATTACAGTGCTAATTACATTAGAATTAGTAACCTTAAATTAGTGATCCTTAAAATATTTTAACATTCTCGTGTCTCGTTCTTTGTTATTCGATAGTGCATTTACTGAATATATTATTACACAAATTGCGTAGTATAGGGAAATGCAGGGACTTGAAAAAAATGTTATAAAAACATTTTCACAAGTCCACGATCCTGCATGCTCTCAACATTTGTCCTAGCCTACATTTCGTAAGGGGGAAAAAAACTGACCTTATGATAAAAAACAGAAAGCCTAAGGAATAAGATAAAATAGAGGAGAAAAACTTCTTTGCTGACTAAAACATTTCTTTTAATACAAACTCTTTCCGACCCCAAATATTTAAACGGTATATCCGTCAAAAAGTTTACCCAACTTTTCCATTCCCAATCTACTTTAGATACTAAATGTGAACATTTTGGACAGAACAGGTGGTGCTGCATGTAATCGGGCCGCTGAGTAAGCCAACAAAGTCATCCGTCTTCCCAGCAACTCTCAGTCAGATCCTGCTGTGCCCTGTGTGAGAGTGCAACTGCACTGTGGCCTGTTAGTATCAGCCGTGTATTGATTGTGGCTGTGAATCATTCCCATTAATGCAGTTTTACCTTAGCCACATATAGATGAGATAGTAACACGAGCCCTTAATTGTTCTCATCAGGAGCCCAGTACCACAGTCATCTATAGACTGATCTAAGTAACCTGAGAAGAACCGCTTCTCCGGCGCTGACCTTCATCACATCTGATGGACATCCAGTCAAACTGCTTTCAAAATAAAATAATTTATCCCTCCGATTTATTGCCCTGTTTGGTGCATAAAGAGAAAATAATATTTCCTCCTGCCAGCCGCAGTGAGAGACGTTGCATCTTCCTTTTAAATGACTCTTTTATTGACTAGAGAAAGAGATGAAACTGCTGCCGCTCTCAGCTAGAGCACAGTGTCTTTCTGTGTTTGCTTATGAAAAGCTCATTTTGTTCATACAAAGTGATACTGAAAGATTGACACAACGACTAATGCTCAAAATGTGTTTTCTATTACTGTCTCTGTGCCTCGTGGCCCATGTGGGCTCACGCCTGTCAGTGAAGGTTACGCGTGGTCGCGAGCATCTAATACAACAGAGTATTTTATGTAGTCCCATACTTCATGTGGGTTAATCGTGTAGGTCAAGGCTGTGGCGACCCGTCCACAGGCTATGCGCAGAGACACGCAGGAAGAAGCGAATGTGAGAGATGTGTCGCTGTCTGCCCTGTGGCTGAAGAGAGCTGCTGACATACGAGTGATTGCTATCACAGTTGGAGTTGTGCGCTGCATTCATCACCCTCAGTCTTCACTTTTCTGCTGCCTGCAGTCACTCTGTTGCAGTCACTCACTCCTCTTTCACTCTCTTTATCTCCTTCATGTCAGACTCTAGCAGAGATTCTCCATTTATAACATCTTACCCCATGTTCAGTCTGAAAGAGTTGATCACACCGGTTGATTTGAATAAGCAGATGCATAAATTACGTAGTCTCGGTTCTTTTTTAGTACTTTAAAGGTGACATATCATGAAAATGTGAATTTTACCATCTATAAATGTGTCCCCGGTGCTACCAATGCAGAAAATGAGAAAAAAGGACAACCCAGTAACTTTGTTTTGGTAAGCGTTTCTCTGCATGCATGTGGAAAAAATGAGCGTGTCAGATTTTGCTTCCCCCGTGAAGTAGAAAAGGGATTTTATTATAATATTACCGCCCCTTAATCTGCAAGTTTCCACCGATGGTGCCACCATTGTGTTTTCGCAAGCAATGCCATTGCATAAAATTTCAAACGAAGCATGCTAACTGTTCTGTCGTTGGCTGTGCAGATGATAACAGAACACTATTTAGAGTCCCAGCCACAGAGGAGACAAGAAAGCAGTGAATTTATTGATTTATTTCCTGATTCTTTGACAGCTGTTTACCTTCACAGACATAACCGACTGTTTTTGTAAACCCTGTTTGTTTTTAACATAAACTTGTGTGTATTTGACAGTTTTAAGCGCAATAAGACATGAAAGAGAACTTGGTTTAGTACTCACTTACTGCATGACAGCTGCTTCATATCAGAAGTTTAAACTATGGCTTTAAAACGCATGATTTCAACATGATAGATATGATAATCAAGACCAAAAGATGTTTTTTAGCAGAGTATCTGAGCTATGAGCTTTATATGCATAGCCGTTTTCTGGACAAGGGGGCAGGGAACAGCTCATTTGCATTTAAAGAATCTTACACAAAAACAGTGTTTCTGCTTCCATTCAAGATGGGCATTTTCAAAATAATACAGTTGAAGTCAAAAGTTTACATCCTCCTTTTAGAATCTGCACAATTATTTTACCAAAATAAGAGGGATCTAACAATTATTTATTTAGTACTTACCTCAATAAGATATTTCACTTAAAAAATGTTTACATACAGTCCACAAGAGAAATTAATAGTTAAATTTATAAAAAATACACTGTTCAAAAGTTTACATCCCCTTGATTCTTAATACTGTGTTCTTACCAGAACGATCCACAGTGATAGTTGTTCATGAGTCCCTTGTTTGTCCTGAACAGTTAAACTGTCTGCTGTCCTTCAGAAAAAAACTTTCAGGTTCAACCAATTCTTTCCAGCATTTTTGTGTATTTGAACCCTTTTCATCTTTTCACACTGAGGACAACTGAGGGACTCATATGCAACTATTTCAGAAGGTCCAAATGCTCACTGGTGCTCCAGAAAGAAAAACCACGCATTGAGCCAGGAGGTGAAAACTTTCTGAAATTGAAGATCAGGGTAAATTTAACTTATTTTGTCTCATGGGAAACATAACTATCTTCTGTAGCATCTAAAGGGCAGTACTAATTGAAAGAAATATGATATTTAGGCAAAATAAGAAAAATGCACACTATCAATTCTGTTCAAAAGTAATGTTCCTAATGCATGTTTTTTCTTCTGGAGCATTAGTAAGCATTTGAACCTGCTGTAATAGTTGCATATGAGTCCCTCAGTTGTCCTCCGTGTCAAATCATACAGTCATTGTTGGAAAGGGTTCAAATACACAAAAATGCTGAAAAACCAAAGAATTTGTGGGACCTTAAGGATTTTTCTGAGAATTTTATTACATGTTGTTAAAAGGGGCATAATATGTGTATAATATCTCCTTTGATATGAGTAAAGAGTAAAAATCTCTGTTATTTTCAATATTCACACACACACACACACACACACTTCACATTTGGCATTCTTACAAATTTCTGCACCCAATAATTATAAACCAATTTTTAATAAACAATGCAGTATGTATTAATTACAATAAAATTGAGATTAATCACATATTCCCAGCATTGTTTGCACACGTTTCTGCCCTAATGGGTGCCATTATTTGTATCTCTTCCTATTAATCATGAATCTGTGCTCATGGTTTAACATTACCTGGTTATCAGGTTTAATCCAGATCAAATAAGTCCGGTCCTTCAGGCTCATTACTGAGTAACAGTAGGAGAATCAGGATAGTCATGTCCAAAGGAGACTGCTCGGATTGGGAAAGGCTACCCCAGTGATGAAAGCATTTCCTGCCCTCGTTCTGCTCCCCAGGGTTATCGCCCCAGTCTCAGGATGACATCAGCTTAGAGCTCAGGGCTGGTTAAGGGGCAGAGCATGGGGGGGGATTTGCCCATCCTACTGGAACAGACTTATATTTAGTTTGTCACTGTGGTCCTGTACCTCACCCCTCCGGTATTTTTCAGTCCACATCCAAAATGGGCTTCCCTACTCACCCTTTTATATTTATTTATTTATATATATATATATATATATATATATATACAGGGGTTGGACAATGAAACTGAAACACTAGCCAATATAGTTTCATGGCTATATTTGTGCATAGGGATGTAACGGTATGACATTTTCTTATCACGATTATAGTGACAAAAATGATCACGGTTATCAATATTATCACGGTATTGTTAAAATGTGCTGGAAATGTTTAAAAAGTACTTACACACAAATTGTTTCACCAAGTTTTATATTTAAAATCAACAAACAACATATAAAATGACTTCTGTTTGCACAAACACTAAAACAATATATATATTATAACATGACTGACAACAGTTCTCTTCAATAGTTATCTAATAACATGTTTGAAATGTTCAAATAAAGCTTTGAAAAGGTTTTATAAAATGGTAAACCTCACATTTCAGCCTTTAAAGTGTTGCAGTTTCATTGTCCAACCCCTGTGTGTGTGTGTGTGTGTGTGTGTGTGTGTGTGTGTGTATATATTCATTTATTTTTTATTTAGGAATTAGTGCTTGCAAATGCGCAAGTAGATACTCAGCAGGCAAGATTTTGTGCTGAAGTTTAATATCTTGTTTTGTGTTGGTTTTAATCACCCATTAATCAAATTTAATGTTGTTCAGAGGAAGAGTAGTGACTGTCATTTATTGCCAATAATTGGATTATGTCAATGGCTGAACATATAATAGCATATGAAACCATAAAGATGATTGTTGCTGTTTATATAACCACTATGTATGAGTGAATGGGTGCTACGTCAGTGTCAATATCATTTTAAAGGGAACCCCGGGTATTAAGACTTATTTGGCTTAATACAACGTAAATGATGCCTCTTAATAAATATATAGTAGAAAACCCATGAAAGGCGGCATTCTTTCAATGACTTGGTGAGCTACTGGCACTACCTGCTGCTATTTTTACCATAACACAACTCTGAATACAAACTATACTATACTAAAATACTCATACGATGCTACACTGTATGGCTTTTGGTTGTAAATGTCATTTGAAGGACAACAAGAGAAGCGTTGCAAGTCTTCACTACTTTTCGTAGCGATAAGAGGAAGAGAAAAGAATGGGAAGATGCCTATGAAGGAACAAAACTTCCTAAAGACCCGAGTCTTTGTTCTCTCCACTTTAGCCCTGATGCCTTTGAGGCTTTTAGTAGATCACAGCTACTAAAAGAGATTACAAATTGCAGATGCAAGAAAAACATGCCGAAGGAGCCACTGAAGGAGTTTCTCAGTGCAGATTTCACTCGACATTCGGAAGCGTTTATATTGATGGTACAGTATTTTGTTTATATCCATCGCCACATGTAAGCTCTTCAGTAGGTGTGGTCATCGTATTAGTATTTATTTTCCAAGTTGTGTTGTGGTAAAAATAGCAACAAGTAGTGTCAGTAGCTTACTGAATGCAAACGTTTTATGTAATTGAAATAATGGCGAAAATATGTATAAAACATTGTGGATTTTTTAAATAATGTAAGTCTTTCATGGGCTTTCTACTAAATATTTCAGTTGTAGACACCTTTTAAGTTATATTAAGCCATACAAGTGTTAATACCTGAGGTTCCCTTTAAAGGAACAGTGCACAGTGTAATGTTTTAACTATCTGCGAAACCTGGTCTAGTTTTTAGTTTACTAAGGATAGCAATGCCAATTTAGACAGGAAAAGGATTCTCAGTTCTCTTCCTTTCTTTCTGTGAATAAAAACAAGGATTATCTCAATTGATTTAAAAAAAATTATAAAAAAAATGTTTACAATACAATAAGCAGCAATACTTATTCTGACTTATATCTAAATGGATAGCTTTCCGTGTTGTGTAGCCATTTTGTTGCAGCCATTCTGGACCGAGGAATGGAGGGTGATTTGATTTTCTCTACACACACGTCGCTTATTTTCCCCAGTCTGGTGGACATCATTAAATAGAATGCCTTTGGTAATCTCATTTCTGACAGACAGTTTGCGGTCTACCTCAGCCTCTGTCCATCTCGGACATCTGAGCAAGTCTCTTTGGATAAAGGGAAAATTGAAACGGTTAGCCAGAAACACAGTGGTGCCATATCTGTTGATAGCTTTATCACAGCAGATTGGCTTTCATGGGGTTGAAAGAGGATAGGTAAAGCTAAGTGCTCAGTGCTTCTGAATACGAGAAGGCCATGACAGCAGAGATTACTTCATATGCTGTGTCTGTTCTCACTCCGTCTCTCATTCATATTACCTATGTAGTGAATGCTCTATAGTTCATTTTGTGGAGAAGGAATGGAAAGAAAGGGAACAAAACTGGCACTGATGTAAATATTGAGAGGGCAACAGTAGCTGTCACAGATTTACCTTTTTTTTTACCTGTACATTAGTTTAATCATAATGATTTACAAAATTATGTTGTTGTTTTTTTCATTTTTAACTTCAGCAGTAGTGTCAGTCCAATATAAACCAAAGATTCAAGGTCTTATATCCCCAAAACTTGACATTGTGACTTGATTTGATGCCAGATGTATGTTGTGAGTGTGTATGATTTAGCATCATGTCATACAAGCATACGATTAGTTTGTTCCACCTCAAATGATATAAGTGAGCCACATCACTGCATGTGACTGCTTATAAATGTGAAGCTCATTTGAATATTGTAGGTATGCATAATATTCAACTAATATCTTACTGCAGTCATTAGATTCTGTCATGAATATGATAATGTGCCATCTGCGGATCTTCATGCTCTCTCTCTCTCTCTCTCTCTCTCTCTGTTGCTCTGCTATCGTATTGTCCCATACGTCAAGTTCAAAAAGTCAGATATCATACTCATAAACCTTTTGTAACTCTTTTAATATTCCTGGGAAAGGTTGAGGAGCATCTATTTTTACCCGTTCCCATGCACTCAACCACAAAAAAAAAAATAAAATAAATAAAAAATTCCCTCCGTTGTAACAGCATGTTGTTCACTGACCAATGCTGAGGTTAGCGGTGTCCTCTCCACATCCCAGCTTTTGATATTCTCCTCAGAGAATTGTTGTCTTTGCCATTAACGGATCCCTGTGCTTTTATGTGCAGGCCTCATAGACCCTCTCTGATTCACCCTGTTTCTGTTCTCCCTTAGAGTTCTTGGTCCTCAAAGGTGATATTGAACTTTAAAAAGCACATGCACTCAATAATCACTTAGCTTCTGATCTCTGTATAATTATGTGTAGTGGCGGACACTTTTAAATTTACACTGAAATGCTTCTTCCATCAGATCCCTCCAGATGGTCTCCGTGCTTCTGAACTACGGTTTCAAGCTATTTCTATTGTCCTCTGGTCCTCTGTTACATTTTACATTAGAAATTACAGTATGTAAGGTTAGGTGTGACAGTGTCTGAAACAGGTGTAGAATTTGACATTTTCATTGTTTCATCCTTCATTCTAAAGAAAATAACAAGATATATTTTATTAATTTTACCCTGTTGACAGCCAGAGTTTAGTTTCTCTTTAGGTTTACATCTAACATTAGTGGTAGGTAGAGCTGAATGCAGTGGAAGTCCATTACTGCCACTGAATAAAAAATATTAATAAAAAATTGTGACTTTTTATCTAGCACTTTTGACCTTTTTTTTTGTAATTGCGAGTTTACTTCTTGCAATTCTGACTCTTTTTTTCTCAGAATTGTGAGATATAAATCCTTATTTCTGACTTTGTTTCTCAGAATTGTGAAAAATAAACCCGCAGTTCTGACTTTTTCTTAGAATTGTGATATAAACTTGCCGTCCTGACCTTCCTCAGAATTGTGAGATATGCACCCACTTTTCTGACTTTTTTCTAAAAATTGTGAGATGATAAACCCGCATTTCTGATTTTGTTTCTCAGAATTGTGAGATATAAACTCGCAGTTCTGACTTTTTTCTTAGAATTGTGATACAAACTCGCCTTTGACTTTTTTCTCTGAATTGTGAGATATAAACTTGCAGCTCTGACTTTTTTCTTCAGAATTAAGATATAAACCCACATTTCAGACTTTTTTTTTTCTCAGAATTGTGAGATATAAATCAACTTTTCTGATGTTTTTCCCTAGAATTGTGATATAATCTCGCAGTTCTGATTTTTTTTTCTCCAAACTGTGAGATATAAACTCGCATGTCTGACTTTTTTTTCTCAGAATTGAGACATAATCTTACAGTTCAGATTTTTTCCCTCAGAATTGCGAGATATAAACCTGCATTTCTGACTTTTTTTTTCAGAATTGTGAAAGATAATCTCACAGCTCAGATATTTTCCCTTAGCATTGTGCAATATAAACCTGCAGTTCAGATTTTTTTCCCCTCAGAATTGCATAATATAAACTCGCAGTTGCAATTATGAGGAAAACTTGCAAAGATTTAAACACAATTGTAAGTTAAGTCAGAATTGTAAGACACAAACAATTCTGAGAACATATATTTTTTTTGCAAGTTTATATCTTCACAATTGTGAGAAAAAAGTCTGAATTGCAATAAACAAACTCGCATTTGCAAGAAAAAAAGGCAGAATTGCTATTTTTCTTCTGGCAATTCTAACTTTCTTGCACCTGCAAGTTTATATCCCCCTAAGATACGCATTTCCATATTTTTGGTCTCTATTTATTTTAAAGTTCTCCATATGATTTGTTAACATTCTGTAAAGAATCAACTTTTATGTCGCTACCTGTATGCACATGAGCTTGTGTAAGAGTGCTATTTAAGATTATTCTGTAACTACAGTCAAGGAGGAAAAATTACCTCCTGAATGATGCCCTTAGTTTGCAATTGGTCATGTAAAGTATTCGCCATTAAGTCCACAACATGACAGAAAACAAGAAACAAAATTGCTTAATTTGCTATTAGCTCCTTTTTTGTAATGTGCACAAGGCATTTGCATGCACAGCTCCATTCTAATGCATTAGCAAACATATTTTTTGACAGATTTAAAGTTTCATGAAAGTGGGTCTGCCTTCAGGAAACTTTTCTAGTGTTTTTCCTGCCAAACTGTTCCTACACATTGCACTGGGCAGCAGCTGAAAATGTAATTAGATGTATAAGAAAGCATTTTAGGATAATTGTATGCTAATGCAAAATTAAATCAATACATTTAGTATTGAGGGATTTGGTCTTGGATATTATACTTTTTTTTTTTTCTTCAGTAAAAAGAAAAATTATGCTAATACGATTTGCTTCTGTGATACCTGACGTCTGGCATGGTGTTCCACCACCTTCTTTCATAGTCCAACACACTTTTTTGTAGCCTAGCACCCCACTGCCCTCATGTCAAGTTCATTTTCTATATGTGATTGGAGGATGTGTGTTTCTACTCTCTGTGGTAACTTATAGCTTGATCAATATAAATAAATTACAAAAAAGACAGTATGATACAGTATGTACTTAAAACCTCTCCTCACCCATCTGCAATAAAGTATGATTATGTGGATACTGTGAGAGCAACTGACACCGCCCTACGAGCCAGAGGTCTGGCACTAACAGAGATGTGCGCTCGTTCATAGACCAACGTGCTTCTGCTTTAGTGGACTTTGGGCCTAAACTCCTGAGCCCGAGCATCAATCACCATTTTCAGGTTGTTAAATCTCTTCTGTGGATATCTAAAATCTACAAGGTCAGGGAAAAAGGCTTGAGCTTAGAATCTGCTAGCTGGCATACCCATAATGTCCTTTTATATCCTCAAAGAGCTCTTTAATGGAGGTGGCAAAGTCAGGGTTATTAGCCAGAAGCTGGAGTGAGATGGAGTGAAATATGCTGACGCTAAGTAAAGACATCATGAGAAATTCAGTGCTTGTTAGGGTTTTTATGATTTTAATTGACAAGGAAACAACAAACCATCAAAAAGAATGTGTTGGTGTCTGCCAAGACTTAGAAGCCGCTAGGACTGTGTGGCCAATGATCAGCTGTCCTTGGGTGTCTTAAAGACAAAGTGTGTCAAATCTGTCTAATACTTTGATGCGTTCCATTACTCTTCAAATTAATGCTTGGATAAACCCATGTTGTCTAAACATTCATTACAGTGTAAACACTATTACTTTTATATTGCATCGGTTTCTAGAACATTAAAAAACATCCTGGCATCGTAAGACGTTTAGATACAATGAAACAAAACATACTTTATAACGTTTCACTTGATGTAGCCAGGAATTATAGTTTGGAAAAAAGTCTAACTAGTAAAATTTGTACAAGTTAGCCTATGTCACAGTTGGCTAAAAAAGAAAGACTTACTCATGTAAATGTTTCCTCTGCTGGATCAGCCGTGTGTCGAATCGCATTCTTCTTCTTATCGAGGTAAATATAAGTCTTATTCCTTACAGTGCGTCTTCTTCCAGAAACAAACAGTAACCAAGATGAGCTTGACAAAGTCTCACTGCTGAAGAAAAGTCTCGCTGAAATCACCCTTAATGGATGAAAGGTTATTAACGTTATGACAAAGATAGCACTTTCCTCTGTAACAAAAGTTATTAATTTAAGCACAATAAACTATGTATAATTAATGGTTATTAATTACACATACTTTATACACTTCTCTGAAACAGCCGAGTCAAAAATAAACCGAACTAATGCCCTCGTCCAGTGAGTATTAGCCGCTTTTATTCTAACTCTAAGAAAAATCAACTTCCTAGCCTTGAAAATTAATCTTTCCCACTGTAATTGGCTAAGTTACAGGACTGGATCAGTTTCGTAACGAAATCAAAACAGTTTAAGTCACGTGATATTTGTGAGCAATGAACACAGCAACGATTCAAACGTGAATACAAAATGTTGGTTTAATGATTACATAAAGGGGAAAATAGACACTAACGAGCAAATGACGAACACTAAACAAAAACACATTAAACATAAACGAACAGAGTGAGAGAGTGAGTGAGAGAGAGAGAGGGAGAGAGAGAGAGTTGCAGTTTCCAATCAGCTATTCACATCCCAAATCATCAGAAAAACCTGAATCTCCTTGACCTACAAGGGGCACAGCTTTCTTATTGCATCTAATAGTTAAATGGTTACTTGCATTGGTTTCCGTTTGTGTGGCGCTTACGCAAGGGCCCAGCTCAAAGGTAGTCCTGATGATTTCATGGAGATGGAGCCTTCATTGTTCCATTGATCGGCTGATCGGATGGTTACAAAGGGGCTGAGGTGTAGATGCCAGGATAGAAAGAGAGAGAGAGAGTCCGACCTCATGCTGTACTATACATCATCAGTTCAGAAATGGAAAGAGAATTACATGGATACCAAAAATGCCAGGTACTGTACAATTTCACAAGGGTTAGACACAAAAAGCAACAAAACTCTACTAGTGTACAGTTTTGTCATGATTATGACTTTGTGCTTGAACAATGGTGGCTGTGAGCCTACACACAAATTCAGGAATACGCTATTTACAGTCTGACTATGGTTTTTCTAGCTTGAATATAACTGTCCTTTTAGGAGTGGAGTCCATGTGTGTGTGTGTGTGTGTGTGTGTGTGTGTGTGTGTGTTCATGGGTGAAAGTGGGGGCTGCACCCCCCCCCCCCCCCTTTCCTTAGTACACCCTTTGAAGCAGATAAGGACAAGGGGATGTTCAGCATCTTTTGAGGCCTAAAACTGCCAGGATAGCAGACTCGTTGGAGCCATAAGCAATAAACTAGTGGGGGAGGTTGACCAAGTTTCTCAACTGATCATCTTCTACCACAAATACTCTACACCTCAGTGGATATTCAAACAAAATGTTATTGTGAATATGAAGAATGAATGCTGTATCAAATGCATGTAATCACGATTCTGTTACTCTACATAATACAGTGAGCTTTTAATGCAGTAATGCAATAAGCTTTCAATGAAGCAACTCAACGTTCTAAAGTGACGTTTTTGAATTAGTGACTTGGGCTCCGCTGTTAAACTGTCAACCTGAGACTTGAATTTGTGGCAGAATTAAGTTGTTCTGCACAAAAGAGGGCTTTTAAAGACACCCTGTTTTTATTTTGTTTATGTATTTACACACTTGTGCCATTGAACTGTTGTATAAACTCAATATAACCCGAGTAGACATGAGATATGGCTGTGTATCGGCAGACTGTGATTACCTATGGCACTGCGGCCGAATATACAGCCATATCTCACGTCTACTCATGTGATATTGCTCATATATAACGACTTAATATCGGCCATCAGCCACCCTGCTCTCTTAAGATATCTGCATTGTCTGTCAAAAAAAAACAATGTCGGTCGACCACTAATGGAAACGCGTTCATTTCGCAGTTGTTTTTAATCAACATTTATAAAATATCACAAAAACAGCTGTTGTTGATTAAATCAGGTGAGAAAATGGCAATGTTGTATTTTTATTCTTACTAGAATAAAAAAAAAAATGCAATGTGATTGTATGCAGTGCAATAGAAATACCCATGAGGGAGCGACTGGCTCCATGTACAATAAATCAAATAATATGAGTCTTCATCTCATATGCGTACATTATTATTATACCATATTTCTCAAAATCAATGCTAATTCTTTATGCCATGTTTTTTTACAGACAGGGATTAGATTAAACCAGGATTAAGCCATAGTTCAATTAGGACATTTAATTAATTTTTATAAAGTGCCTTAGAAAAAAAAAACCTTGTGTCCATTTTGAGATAAAACTAAGAATATATGTTTCTTTCAGTTGAAACAGCTCAGAATTTTAGTCTTGCCTGTGACACCGAGGGTATATGTTTTTTAAATTAAAAACTGTCTATACCTTAATACAGGGGTGCCCGCACTTTTTTATGTGATGATCTACTTTTAAAAGGATCAACTCAACCAGATCTACCAACAAAAACACAGTTAAACAAAGTTTAATTTCAAAAAATACACTTCAGATGCTAGCTTAAAAATTTCACGCTCTGGGCCCGGTTGCATGAAAGTCCTTAAGATAAGAAATTCCTTAGTTATAAGGTGAAGGGTACCCTTAGTGAAACTTAGGTAGCAAGAAAAAACCTAAGGGTCAACTTAAGGAACTTTATATATATATATATATATTTTTTTTTTATGTTTTAATGTTATGACAATAGGCTGTTTTCCTAAAATTTCTTCTCATTCATTGAGCCAGAAATCTCCACTTATACATACACCAATACCAATTTATTCCTTTTATTTTTTTGATGGCTATTGGCTGTCTAATTTATGGGATGATAAAAAGAGCTGTCCAAAATCCTTTCTGTTGTTTTTTTTTTCTTATAGTCTAATATGTCAACAAAGGGAAACTAAAAACTTTTAACCTGGTTTCATCCAATGCTTGATGTTCTTTTATTTTTTTGTACCCTATTCACCCTGGGGTGTCTTGCCGTAAGGACTGAAATGCATTTACTTGCAGTGATTTTCTCAATTTGCGTGTTTCCGCTCTCAACCCAGCATGATGTTTACAGTAAAGGGCTGAATTTAGGAGCAGGGAGGAGTTGAGAGCACTTCAGTAGGGTACCAGCTCCAGCCACCAGCTTGGCTCGCTTAATGGCCAGTCCCTCTGGCACGAAAAATCAGCTTTTCTCAACACTTTCTTTCTTTCAGTTTTTGATTGTCATGCACTTTCGCTGCAAAAAGCAAATGCCAGTAAATCACTTAAGGGCTGACCAACCCCCTCACTTCCACCTGCGCACACACACCTCCCTATCCTCTCCTCGCCATCTATCCTAATGCTCCTTCCTTCCATCCAGAAATAAAAGCACATTTATGACGGTCGAAAATGTCTCATAGATGTATTAGTCACCTTTCATGATCATCGGCTGTGCACCCCGGCACAAATGAACACAGCTGTGGAGCGTGACTGAGAAGGTCCACATGTAATGTCTGTGTGTGTGTGTGTGTGTGTGTGTGTGTGTGTGTGTGTGTGTGTGTGTGTGTGTGCGTGTGTGTGGAATTGCCTCGCTATATACCAGCCTGTGTTTTTGCAGTCAATAATAGTGTGTCCTCCAAGAAAAAGAAATGTGCAAGTCCAAAACTCATTCGAACTAAGTAAACACATTTTGTCGCCTGAACTTTTAAAGCACGCCACTTCTTGAAAAATAAATCACTGTGATAACATCTGACATTTACAAATCAATCATAAAATGACATTTTCTTTTATCAGATGGTCGATTTTTAGATGGAGATGGAGGGCGGATTAAGATTTAGATAGGTTTAGTTGGGAGAATTATGTATTGGATTCTCATAAGCAATCGATGTGAGTGGCCTCAGATATTGAAAAGGCAAATAATTCGGTCATGTAGCTGAAGCAATCAGCGAATGGACAGGAACACAGAATCTTATTTGTGGGCTTGACTGCAACAGCTGAGAAATCAAATGCAGTTTATATAACACACTGTGCTTATTGTACTGCTTATGTAAGGGAGGACAGGGAGAAATGTAAATCTACTGAACCCCAGTGATTTCAAACACTAGTTATGTATTGGCATGTTATGTAATGTAATGAATTAGCCATCATAGACCTTCATTCCCAGTGGCTTTTGGGGTCTTTCATCCTTATGTGAGTGAGAAAATTTGGTAGTGTGTGGGACCCATGACGTTTATGCACCATCTTAAAAAAAAGTTTGTAAACCCTAACAATTGTCAGGAATTGATTTCTTTAAGTTTATTTACATTAATCAATTTTTAAATACATTTTAAGTTGAAACTGGGTTGAAATTGATCTAAGAATGTTTTTTTTTCTAAGTGCACTTCAATAACCCTTTATTTTTGATGTGTTAGTTTTAATAAGGGATAAATTTTAAGTATGATAGCAGTTTCAATATTGTACTAACACTATTAGTTCTAACTGCTTAGTAATGATGTGAATAAATGTTTCCCTGCATAATTAGTTTACTTTGAATTGCTTTCCATTATGTGGATTATAATATTCTGTAATGCAGCTAGTAGCAAGTTGTTATCTTTGTACAAGTACTTGTATTTTTAAGCCTTAGAGTCTTTTCCAATATTTAAGATTGTGGAATGAACTTGAGATATGTATAACAGTGGCAAAATAAATAAATACAATCAATCAATGAATAAAATTCCATTGTAAACTCACATAATTGAGCATCCGAGTATTTCAAGTCCCTCTTCGGCAGTTGAGGAAAAATTCATGGTGCTTGTTTTCTAGGAAACCTTGGCAAGCTGTAGAAAATTAATATCCCATGAATATGTAATAAAACTACTTGCATGTCAAGGAAAAATAATTTTGATTAGAAGCATTTATTATTTCACAGAAAGTTTGCAGAGTAAGGTGTAAAACAAATTTGAGTTAGATTAGATCAACAACATAAACACTTGAATAAATTATATGTCAAGTTTATTACAGGCCATCTGTTTTTTCAGAAAGCTTTTAAACATGGTTCAACAGCAGTTTATTTTTTGTCGCCTAGCCCAGCATTCATAGCGTGTTGCTTGTTTTCCTTCAAATTTGAAGCCATTTGGTGATTAAAACATTTATTGAATTAAGACATTTAAACTGCACTGTAAACCAGTGCATGATGTTTGTTACCTAAGCCACACTATCCCTGTTTTTGAAAACATTAATGCAGAAATGTAGTTTTTTTGCATGATATTTTACAGGGGTAATAATAATTCAATCTCTAATACCTTTCTTATTCATTTCTCACAGATATCCTTCTCTCAACACAGCAGCATCATGGACCTGGTACAGTTCTTTGTCACATTTTTCAGGTATGCACACTTCATTAATTTAAATTAAATGTTCTGTGTAATTAAACTGAATAAAAGTTGTGGCTAAGTTAAACATTTACTTTCTTTCTCTATAATACGCATCGAATTCTAGTTTTTGGAACTTAGTGAGACAAGTTTGCTGAGGATGCAAAGATGCATTAACCTCACCATCCAAAGCCATTAATGAAGGCTGGCCTGATGAATAAGCACAATAGGTATAATTGTGTTGGCTGTGATGAAGCCAAACACTACCACTCTTGCTGTCTCTGCAAATAAATGTGTTCTATGTTGTTTTAGGGGATGTTTGTGAAAGACACATTCTTGCATTTAGAAATAGCTAGACACCTTTTTCTTTAACACGGAAGTAGGGATGCACGGTATACCGGTAATGGAAAAATACCGGTATATACAGGGGCGTAGTTTGGGTATATATTATATTTCAAACGGTTCGATATCATCATTTTGCCCAGTTCAGTATTTCATATGCCGCTGTTCACCTGTAGGGGGCAGTGCTTCCCAAATTGCTGCAAAACCGGTAAATATGACAACAGAAAAACGCGATGGATCATCAAACAGATGAAACTCCATAAACGCGCTCAAACTAGTAAATAAAGACAACAGTAGAAGTGAAATATGGCATTATTTTGCATACAAAACAGATGATAAAGGTGAACGAACTGACCTTACTGTATCGGTATGCAAGCGTTGCTATAAACTACATTACATTTGTCACATTTGTCACTTGCTCATCCTGATCTTTTCCACGCATTTAGAGATCGACAGGTGAGTTCATCATTCATCAATCAAAAATTCAGATTTTAATAACATTAATTTATTCACAAATGATAGTGGACAGTAGTGAAGTATTTTTACTTTACTCAAGTAAATTTAAAAAGTATCTGTAGTTTATCAGAGTGTTTTTCTTTGGAAAATTTTTACTCCATTCCAAAGCATAATGTCATACTTTTTTATAAACTACATTTCATAAATAAAAGTTGTTGTTTGTTTTACTTTTAATAATTAAGAATATTAACAATGTAGTATTTTCTTGTACTCAAGTAAATTTTAGAATTACTGTTACTTGAGTAAAAGTAAGAAAGTAATACATTTCTAATGTAATGAAGTATTAAATATTTAATATGAAACGTAGTGCAGTAAAAAGTACAATATTATGCTTTGGAATGTTGTGAAGCAAGGTTTTCTAAAGAAAACACTCTAATAAAGTACAGACACTTGAAAAAAAATAATTGTTACAATTCTGCAGGTAAGCTGACCAGTATTACAGCACTTATTAATCTAGGTCAATAATTATTTATAAATGATAAATAAACTAAAACATGTTTAGTATGTTAATATTACTTACTACAGTATCGATTTAGTTTCGATACCGAGGTATTACATTCTGGTATCGTACCGAAGCCAAAATTATGGTTTCGAGCCATCCCTACACGGAAGTACAGGGGTTGGACAATGAAACTGAAACACTGACCAATGTAGTGTTGGAGGTTTCATGGCTATATCTTCACTTATTGCACATTCTACCACTAAGAGCAAAGTGTGAAGGTTGACTATGTGCACCCAATGGTTCAGACATTGTACCCTAAAGGTGGTGCCATGTATAAGGATGATAATGCACTAATACACACAGCAATACTGGTGACAGAGAGGTTTGATGAACATGAAAGTAAAGTTGAACATCTCCCATGGCCTGCACAGTCACCAGATCTGAATATTATTGAGGCACTTTGGGATGTTTTGGAGGAGCGAGTCAGGAAACGTTTTCCTACAGCAGAATCACATAGTGACCTGGCCACTGTTCTAGAAAAGGAATGGCTCAAAATCCCTCTGGCTACTGTGCGTGACATGTATTTGTCAATCCCAAGACAAAATGATGCTGTATTGGCCACAAAAGGAGGCCCAACACCGTACTAATTGTGCTCTAAAACCAAGTGTTTCAGTTTCATTGTCCAACCCCTGTAAGTCTATGGGTGAGACTTACTGGTTCATTATCCGCCATAGAACCCAGTGTGTTCATAATTAAGATGATACATTAAAATTATATGGTAAGAAAGACACACCAATTTGCAACATCAAGCAGCAAAACAAGCTGTTTTGTACAGCTAAAAATACCTGGATGCGGATGAGAGCGGAAGCCAGACCCATAAAATTTACAAATGGCCGTGCCCACTTGTATGGGAAGAGAAAAGTGAATATGGTTGTTGAAGTCAATTTCCAAATCAAATAAATAAAAATGTACAAAAAACAAAAAAAACAAAAACATATTTTCATTGATAGTGTATGTATTAAATAAGTTTGCAAAATTATGAAAAAAATCCACTTGATGGTAGACGTACACTACTACTTAAATTTTCCTCTTGAACAGCAGCCAGAACCGTATGCACATATTTGCAGATGATGGAAATCATCCATTTCTGTGACAGCACATGATGTTTGCAATTGCATGGTTTCATTTTCAGTTTTCACTAGTCATATGTGTTCAGAAATGCCATACTTGTTATAGTTCTGGACAGTCAAATTACAGAGCTGAGTGACCGCAGTTGTGTTTAAAGTGCCTCAAAGTGCAGCAAAATAATTACATGCCACCTACTCTGTATAAATAATAACATGCCGCCTGCTATGTATAAATATTGAAGCTCCGTTAGACTGTCAGCCGCCTCTGTATTGTGTTCTGTGGGATTTTTAACTGTCAGGTCAACACAAATGTTGTGTAACATCATTCCAGCCTTTACATATCAATTTGTTTAGTACAGAAAAACAGAATGTTGCTATAAATGAACTGATATGAAAGTAATCTGCTTTAGTTTAGTCATGCCTTTTTTTAAGTTATAAGAGTATTTAATCATTTGGCTTTATTTGATACACAGATATATAGGTATTATTAATGGATTGTGCTGGAAACTGCACCACTGTAACTTTGACATTGGCCATTTATCTTGTATGTATCCCTATTTGTGTGCAGTAATTTCAAGCGGATATGATTGTGAGTGTGCACATCCTGACATTCACAAAGGTTAAGGTCATGGCAACAGGGATTCAGTGTTTGCTATACAGATTCTTGAGGTTATTATCCAGTATGTATAGCAAGAGCTTTTTTTGTTGTTTTGCAATTGTGGGCATGGGAGTGTGTTGATAGATATCAAAGTTGAAGCTAGGGGCTGTAGGGCTTTGTTGTTTGGTGTGCATTTAGTCCTCTGCAGGCGAGGGACACGTCTGATGTAATTCATCGTGGCATTTGAGGGAGATTGGTGCGTATACTTTGTATCCCTCCTATTTTATATCTCTTTCTCTCTTTTCCTCACTCCATCGTATCTTCTGGCTGTGGATTCACAGTTCTGGTTCTCTGTCGAGAGTATACTTGTAGTTCAAGCCAAGTCGTTCAAAGCCAAAGTTCAGTCAAATGCCAGACTGCTTTACAATACCAAAACAGACATCAAGCTCTGTGGAAAATGGTATATCGTGGTTAATTGAGTGTGCTGCATTGGCACACTTAAGTTATTTTAATTACACGGATGAATAATGGTGTTTGTTTGTGCAAAAGCTGTAAGGAGCATTGAGTATTGATTTGAAGCACTGTCACTTTATGAATGTGGATTAGCTGACAGATTGTTTATTTATTTGTGTTTTTTCTGGGAAAATAAATGAGAAATTTGTCTCCAATAAAACAGGACAAAGTGTCCAGAAATGTTGAAAGTCAAATTAAATATATATATTTATATGTGACCCTGGACCACAAAACCAGTCATAAGTCGCTGGGTTATATTTGTAGCAATAGCCAAAAATACATTGTATTGGTCAAAATTATACATTTTTCTTTTATGGCAGAAATGATTAGGACATTAAGTAAAGATCATGTTCCATGAAGATATCTTGTAAATTTCCTACCGTAAATATATCAAAATTTAATTTTGGTAAAGTAATATGCATTGCTAATAACTTTATTTGGACAACTTTAAAGGTGATTTCCTCAATATTTGTTTTTTTTTTTGCACCCTCAGATTTTAATTGTTGTATCTCGGCCAAATATTGGCATAACATAACAAATCATACATCAATGGAAAGCTTACTTATTCGTCTTTCAGATGCTGTACAGTCATGGCCAAAAGTTTCGTCAGTGACATAAATCTTGAGTTTTGAACGATTTGCTGCTTAAGCTGTTGTGGTGTTCATTCACATTGTTTCTAGATTATTGTGTGGAGTGATCAGATGCATTTTATATAATTGCTAAAAGCTTCATTGGTTAAAAAAATTAACTTTGCACAAAAAAATCTAAGTTCGCTGTTTTTTGATCCTGACACAAAATGATCTGCTAACACCAGTTGACTAATATCAGCAGCACATGTGAAAGTGTGAATGAGCACTGAAATCACTATCATGCCAATTAGATTAGAACAGCAGACTGATTGCTATAAAAGAAGGGAAGAAGAGCTTCCAATCATTGTGTTCTTGTTAGCAATGGTTACCTCCAAAGAAACACAAGCAGCCATCATCCCTTTGCATCAAAATGGCCTCACACGCAAGGAAATTGCTACAAAGAATAGTGCACCTGAAAGAACCTTTTACCAGATCATCAAAAACTTTAAGGAAAGAGGTTCAACTACAGTGAAGATCCTTGGCCAGGCAACTCCCCGTATCTCAACCCCATTGAGAACCTGTGGTCAGTCCTCAAAAGGCGAGTGGACAAGCAGAAGCCCACAAATTGTGGTCAACTCTGAGAACTAATATGGCAAGAATGGATCGCCATCAGTCAGGATTTGACCCAGAAGCTAATATCCAGCATGCCAGAGCGAATTACAAAGGTTATGAAGAACAAGAGTCAACACTGTAAATATTGACTCATTATAATTTTTTGCCAATAAAATCCTTATCATTGTTTTTCAGTATACCATAGAAACATGTGGAAAACAATCTACAAATGCTGAAGCAGTAAACTTTGCAAAACACACAATTTGTCACTGCTAAAACCATTGTCCATACCTGTATAAATCTCCAATTTGAAAAATTGACCCTTATGAATGGTTTTGTGGTCCAGGGTCACATATCTATTTATAAAACTTTCTCACTTTCTCACCCTCGAATCTGATTGCCTGAGAGCCTTTTCCAGCAGTACAGTATTCTAATGATATTGGAACTTCAAATGTTTCACCATTTGTATTACTCTGCTTATGGTATTACCCATAGCGTGTCATGTCGGACGCCAAAACCCCCTTTCCTGTTTGTGTGTCACGAAATGTAGTTTTATATAAAGAATGTAGTTGTTTAGACTTCAAATTTGCAGTTTGTTAATAAAGATAGCATCTATTTGAAAATTTGCTTCTGTGTTTTTGGAGACGTGAGCTTCATGGCATCTTCTGGAAATTGCCACTGGATCTGAAGTCTCTATAGTGGTTTCATTTTGGGTAAACCTAACGGACAGTCTATGGTCTTGTTCATTTGTTGTTTGTTCCGGAGCAAACAGTTTTGTCCGAGGGTCCGAGCGACAGAGACCCTGCAGCATGATGTCTAGGGCCATATTTCCATGAAAACACGGTCAATTTATAAAAATTGCTTTGTAACGCAGAATGCAATGGAATTTGTTAATTTTTGGATGAATAAATGTAGGTCTGTCACTTAATTTGAATTGCGATATAGACTAGTGTCTGTGAATATTAAAACTCAAAAAGACGTTTTAAATATGAATCCTGCATGTTCCGATTGCCTCTACATATGAATAGCGGAGACACAGATTTGTGTACATCACAGAACAGCAACAGGAGTCCTGTTTGTCAAGTGAGAAGAGTTGAAATGGCTGACAAGTAGAGTGAGGTTTGAAAGACGAGACGATTGCAAAAGAAACAAAATGCATAAGCACCTATTCGGCAATATTTCAGATTTCGAAAAGACTTTTGTCTTAAGCTGTATATCTAAGGTGATTTTGGAAGTTTTTTTTAAATATTTGTTTCTTATTTTGGCTCCACAGCTGCTTTTTACTTTATTTAAACTCAACATGTATGCCGTGCCTCCAAGCTTTCTTATTCATTTCGCTAATAAACATTCTAAGTTTCTTATTTATTTGGTTCCACAGTGTTTGCTGACTTTTTTTGTTTGTTTTTGTTTTGTAGGTATACATAGGCTATTTAAGATTTGTGTAGCCTAAGTAATTTCTTATTTTATGTTATATTTTTATAACAAAAAGAATAAAAATACTCCATGTTTTATGCTAACATGGTGTATTTTTATTCTTTTTGTTAATAAAAGTTTAAATTTGACGTTGCATTTTCTTGTTGCTTGAATTGAATCCAAGGATTTCTGCTAATTTGAAAGTTAAAGTAAAATGTGCACAGTGCTTTTACAAGCTATTCAAAAACGAAGGAAAGTGAGGAAAAGAGGAAAAACCCAAATGTACAATTGCTTGATACAGAATTGCAGCTAATTTGAAAGTGAAAGCAAAATGCGCACAACGCTTTTACAAGCTATTTAAAAGAGAAGGGAAGGAAAAGAGAGAAAACTCAAATTAACTAACCTGTTTTGGGCTTATTTTTTCACTAAAACAAATATTTTTGTTATTACACAGAGAGTAAAGTACTGAAAAAAGGTACCAGTGGGTACCGGCACCAAATTTCAGGTACCAATACCGATACCGTACCAGTTAAAATGTGAACAGTACCCAACCCTGGCAACAAGAGACTGTATATAAGAGAGAAATCACTCTTGGAAAATGAAAGGACAGTACGATAAAGATATTGCTTTCCTCAGCAGACATTTAAACTAATCTTTTATTTTTGAATATGAGATGAAGAATGAATGCTGTTTCAGATGCAGGTAATCACACTTGCTCAGTCCATCTCTCTCATAATACTTTACATAATACAGTGAGCTTTTAATGCAGTAATACAGTAAGCTTTTCATTTCTTTAATTTCTTTCTTTAATGAATATTCATATATTATAGAATAGTATAGCAATTCTCAAGTAATCAAGTAATGCTGCAAAAGTAAGTGAAGTTACCACATTTACCTCATAACATACCTTTCAGATCATTCGTGTTTCTTTTCTTACACCTTTGTATTCCCTTCAGATTTTTTTTCCCCTTTGAAACATTTTCTTTGTCTGGATGTCACAGTAACCGTGTAACTCTGACTCCCTAACCTGATTGGCTGTCAGGATGATGGATATACCACCGTGTACCAAACACGCTAAAGAGGTAAACAAACACTTCTCTAGCAGAACACAAGTGGGCCTGGTAAACTACTTACAGAGATTAGAGCCAATTATATTTCATATCAACTTCATTCTGCATTCAGAATTTGTTCCATTCAAAGTTGGATGTGGGATAGTCCCACTTGATATCTTTATCTATAAAGGCATTTCATTGCTCGCGGAGCATTTTACTTTTGAGGGGTTTCCTAGCAAGTAAATTTTAAGGCATAAACAAGGATGTTTTGCAAGTTTTAAGTGATCATTTATAGTGTTTTACGTGTCTGTCTCCACAGACATCTGAAAGAAATCTGATTTGCATTTGATGTAGCATATTCATGTAATCTTAACTGACTGATGCATTTTATTTGCTTAAATGTGAATGTTTTTATCCTTGAGTGCTGCCACGTTTGTGTTGCATCAACATGTTTTGCAAGACAGACTTAAAGTGACTTTTAAGAACTTTTAGTGTTATTGTCCCAAAGTCAATATGTTTTGACTGCATTTTTTGTTAAATTCCTGAAATAAGAAATGTGGTTAGCAAAAGCTTATAGGGTGAGTTCACCCAAAAATGCAAATCCTGTAATTATTTACTCACTCTCATGTCGTTCCAAACCTGTAAGACCTTCGTTCATCTTTGGAACACAAATTAAGATATTTTCTATTAAATCCGAGAGCTTTCTGACCCTGTATAGACAGCAATACATCTGACACATTTAAGACCTAGAAAGGTAGTTAGGACATCATTAAAATGGTTCATGTGATCAGTGGTTCAACCGTAATGTTATGAAGTTATGAGAATACTTTTTGTGTGCAAAGAAAACAAAAATAACGACTTTATTCAACAATTTCTTCTCTTCTTTGTCAGTCTTCACAGGCCGTTCAAGAGTGTACAATGACGCATGTGTGTGTTATGATTCTGTTGACACAGGAGCCAGTGTTCTGCTATAGAATCCAGATGTGCTGCTCCTTGTTTACAAGCAGAAGATGTGAGACATAAAACAATCTTCATAAACATGTCTGAAGATTTCGACAGAGAGGATGACTTACCATTTTTTTGTCCACCCTTACTTATTTGAACCAGAATATACAGACGATGAACTAAGGGTGCATTCACACTTCAAGCTCAGTTCTCATGGTTCATTTGGTCTGGACCAAATAAAGAAAACAACACATTTGGTCCTGGTCCGCTTAGAGTTCACACTGGCATTTTTGACAGCAAAATGTTTCATGATGTATATTTCATGACAAAAGAACACTCCAAAGAAAAAGTGTTGTGCAGACCAATCGGTATATGACATCAAAGTACCCATTCACAGATCGATCAGTGTTGCTTTAAGTCGAATGCACCTAATGCTGTCTGCTGAACTAAGCACGCTCATTGTTGTGTGCACATATGATTTTATTTTCACCACTTGCGAACTCACAGAAAAGCTTATAAATAGCACTTTACCTTCTTGTTGCTCCACGTTTGCCCTCTGCTCATTTTGTTTTAGATACACCGCTCGTTCTGCGTCATTAAACCATGTTGCATAGCATCGCATCATGTTGTTATATTCTGTTTGTGTTTGTTTATTCGTATTGTATAAGTATTTTGTCCGGGTTGCATTCATATTTCATTAGAACCGAACCAGATTACATTTGAAAGCGTACTGAGACGCATTTTTTCAGTGGTGCGCACCAGGGTTTGGATGACAGACAAATAAATTGCAGAGCAATCGCATCAGAGTTAGTTTTTAATCAAACCAAACATGACAAGTGTAAACACACCCTAAGAGAGACTGATGTTCTACATCAGAATACCAGCTCCTGCATCAGCAGCACCACACACATGCATTGTGGTACTCTAGTGAATGGCAGCAGAGACTGACACGGAAGAGAAGAAATTGTTGTATAAAGTTGTATATATTTACAAAAAGTATTCTTCAGTAATGACAGTAAGCTTTATAAAATGGCAGTTGAACCACTAATGCCACATGGAGTAGTTTATCGATGTCCGTACTACCTTTCTGGGCCTTGACTGTGTCAGTTGCGTTGCTGTCTATGCAGGGTCAGAAAGATCTCACATTTCATCAATAATATCTTAATTTGTGTTCTGAAGATAAAAGAAGGTCTTACAGGTTTAGAATGACAAAATTTTCATTTTTGATTGAACTATCTATCCCTTTAAGATATTTTCACATTTTATTCTAGTATGTAAAATACATCAGTTTGTTTATAGCTTTATAACTTTACCTTTCATCTTTTTATTTCTGGCAGTTGTATTCAGGCTTCAAAATGTATAAAAGTTTTTTGTTTTTTTTTTGTTTTTTTTTGTGTGACTGTTTTTATAATGAACAAAATCAATGTAATGTAAAAAAAAAAACAATAATCTAAATGCCAGTTGGAAAATTCAGTTGCCTTTTTGTTCTGGGTGGGAACCCAAGGTGTTGCCTATAAAAATACCTACCTGATCTAATGACAAAAATGTACTTTTTCGTGAAATGCGAAATACGTACCAATAAGTATGTATCACTGTAGTTTCCAACATAAATGAACGCTAGAGCTGGTAAAACAGCACTCGTAATTGTTTTTGTACACTATTATGATTATGATTTTTCGCTGGACGTAACAAGCTTGTTCAGTAGCTCAGCCGGCATGGAATTGGACTTGGGATGCGTAATCCTTAAGTATGAATTCTGTAAAACACATGACTCATGGGGAAAGAGCTGAAAGATGAGAGATCGAAAAACAAGTTAAAACGGCATGCTTGTGATTGTGTTTTTTACGTCACATTCACTGCGATGACACGAACAAAACCAACATCACATAAAATGTACCATAGGCACGTTCATCTGTTCCAGTGGAAAAAAAACGAACACCCTCTTAGCGCCACTCAGTGGACATTTCACATCGAATATATCACAAAACGTACATGGTGGTATGTATTTCACATCTCACGAAAAATTACCCACAGTTACGTTTTCGTCATGAGATGAGGTTGAAAAAGCACTTTAATAGAAGGCAGCATTACAGTACTTACTGAAAAAATAAAATAATTAAAGTTGGCCAGTTTTTTTTTTTTGTTTTTTTTTTACACCATCTGATTCATGCATTTGATTAGCATATTACCTCCAGCTCTTACCGTAATCTTAATTAGAAGTGCGTTTCTCAAAATCTTCCTAAAATTTCAAAACATCCTCCTGAGAGACAGTGGGCTGCAAGCCTCAAGCAAGTAGATGGATATTTATCTCTTTCTGATTCATCTGGCTTTGATAAAGTTGATGAGCTTTTTAATCAGACCGTAAACTGTGCTGTCTATCATGCACATCCCAGATGTGTTTTAATGTATTTTAATCCATTCAAATATTTGTGCCTTTCTAAACAAAGAGACCATTATGCAGATTAGGTAGAAAAAGTATAATAAATGGGAAAATGGGAATAAAATGATAATATTGTATGTATATTTTGGAAGAACTACTTTTAGTTATACAAAAACTGGTGTGTGCTTAAAGCAAAGTCTGTACTTTTGAACAGATAGGTGTTTCGATGTAGTCCCTCATTAGCTTTGAAAAGTCCTTTTGAATATGTTTTCTTTGAAGAGAAGAGATTTATTTATTTTTTTGCCGTCTCTGCTTTCTTGGAGCTCCACTAAATGAGCAAGAAAAACAGTAACAATTAAAGAGCGCTTAAGCCTTTCACCCACTCCTCCAGCTAATTGGTGACACCGCAATTCGGTTTAGCCCAATTACACACACTTTTTCTCCCTTGTGTTGATTAACATTTATCCACCTCTCTTTTTTCCTCCTCCTTTCTTCCGTCTGGACCAAAGTCGTCCATGGAGCTGAAGTGTTGAGTGAGCGCACTCATATCAGCGATGATGTTATTAGCGTCCTGAATGCCTATGCTTTACTGGATGGTGACTGGAGGCAATTCATTTGACTTGTGTAACTGACTAAAGCTTGTTCTCTCCCACTCATGATTTGAGCGTAATGGGGCTTTTGTCCTTTGTACCTACTAGAGCGAGTGAATACAAGATTACGCATTATTGTGACTCATAAACATAAGCAGGACTGGGCGGGATGACAAATAGTTACAGGAAGTGGCTGTGATGGTGTGCATGTTTCTATCCTCAGCTCAGGTTGTCTGTATTGATTGTGTAATCCTTGTAGGCTGTTTGCTCTCTCGGGCGGCGTTGGTAGATTGGCTCTTCTCATTCATCCTTCAGACTCTTGTTGCTACAAAGATCAATACTACAAACTCACACGCTGCAAAAAAAGTGACTACACATACACAATGTATCTTTTTTAATTTATCTATGCATCATGTATGTGTGTATATATATATATATATATATATATATATATATATCCAAAACCAGCTAAAAGCCATCTTGGCCTAAAATGAGATAATGATACTGAGTGAATGCTCTCAACAAATATTATACATCCATCAAATACTGTTACTTCAAACTTTCTAAAATCCCACCCTCAGCCCAATCAGAATTACCATTACTGCATAGAAACCTATACATAGGAGCCTGATAAAAATGCATTTTTTAAAGAAAAATGTCAGATGGATTTCGAGGCTTTTGCATCTGAACTCTTCATATATAGTTTGCTTGAAATGTTTTTTTTTTTTCTTTTTTTCTATTTATTTGTAAGTATTGGCTAAATTGATAAAATTAAAAATGAAGTATTTTATTTAAAAATAGTTCTGACTATAAATTGTTTATTTTATTTTATTTTATTTTTTGGGACATCAAAAATTGCTCTGTGAAAAAATTACCAAGTTACTAACTATAAATTGGTTAAAAAAAACATTATTTTATTTATTTGTATTTTATTTTATATTTTATTTTATTTTATTTTATTTTATTTTATTTTATTTTATTTTATTTTATTTTATTTTATTTTATTTTATTTTATTTTATTTTGACATCACCAAAAATAGCTCTGTGAGTTTTAAATCATTACTAAGTTGTAAAATTACTAAGTTAGTAACTATAAATTGTTTAGTTTAGTTTAGTTTTGGACATCACCAAAAATAGCTCTGTGAAAAATGTAAATGACAATTGTAAATCATTACTAAGTTACTAACTATAAATTAGTTTAAAAAAAAACAACAACTCCAAATTAGTATATATTTGTATATATTTATTTATTTTATTTTGGGACAAATTGTACGACAATTGTAAATCATTACTAACTAAATAACTAAGTTATTTTATTTTAAAACTAAATTGTTTATTTTATTTTATTTTGTTTATTTTAAAAAATGTATGTTAAATTTGTGAAAAATAACAACAGCTCTAAAGTACTAAAAAAAAAAAACTTGTCATTGGAACTGTACCCAACTTTGCACTATATTTGCAGGGTTCATTGTAGTACCTTAAGGGTATATATTACTACTGTAAGGTAGTAATGTGTATTAATTTAGGGGTAGATAAGGTGCAGAGTTGCCCCTTTAAAGGCCAATTCACACTACACCAACAGACCAACAGACGCCAGCAAACGGCAACAGACACATTTGTCTGGTTTTGTCTGATCAGTGCATCAGCATCTGCTGCCGTTGGTCAGTACAAATTGGCCAATGGCAGCACAAATCTGTAGGTACAAATCACTTTTGTTTCCTGGTAAAACATCCACTGAACATTCACTGCACCCAGTAAGACACTGTACCTCTCACAACCTCAGTTTCCGTCAATAAGGCAGCAATCAAGACGTTCGTCCTAGAACTTAAAGGATTGTGCTTTTATAACTTTCTCAGTAAAAGTGCTCTAGCATTATTGGGCCTCATTCTCCGCCCATTAGAACCATTATCCAGCTCGTTAAGAATTAATTGCCCTCATCATTAATAGATTTAATAAGGGACCTCTGACTTGTGCTGATTGGGTTTTGAAATATGGTAGATGAAATGGTTGAAAAGGCAGTTTCAGGCTCTTGCATTACCTCAACTACACTCTGATTAGTCCAGTGCTAATTTTAGCGTTTGAACAGCTTCAGATGTAATGAGCTCGGCCTCTTAATATATGATGCTTAAGCAAAGAGACTAGAAGAAGAATATTAGAACCCAAGACGTCCCCAAGCTATGCAATTGCAGTAGGATTTAAACCCTTCCCATGGTGCAAATTCAAATTTCGTGAATGTATAATACTTCATATACTTATATTATACACCCCATATTTTTGCAGAGCCTCACAAAGCCTCAGATTGTCTCATTTGAGAACATTCTTCCTCTAGGCAATGTGTCTGTAGAGATGATGGTATGTATTTGTAATAATGCTGGCTGAATGAAGGCTCTGTTTGAATGTGAATGATGGGTGGATGACATTGTCCCTACATGCCCCCTGTTCCTCTGATGTTCATGTCAGGATACTGAGCCTTAGTCAAACTCTGTTCTCTTTGGTTACTGTGGCTCGGTCTTACAAGGTTTGCAGAATGTCCCATAGGAATGAATTGGCTTGATTTTCAGTAAAATATGCTAAAAAAAAAGGGGGTCAAAATTGAATGGATATTCTTATTTATAATCGTGGGCTGGAATGAAGTGTGTCATTACAGAACAACAGATGAAAATGCATTGCAAAGAAATTGTTGAGTGATTTAAATTAAATATTTTGGATCAGAATTGAGGCAGTTCGAAAGTGATAACCACTGATAGCATTACTTTAGTGAAACATTGGTGAATTTCTACAACAATAGTACTAAAATCACTAAAATGCTAAATGAATGAAGGGTAAAAAGTTGACATTATATCAGTAAAAATAAATTAATGATAATATGCAGTGACAGTGCCTAAATCACTAAAATACTAAATGAATGAAAAGGGTAAAAAGTGAAGTTGACATTAAACTAGTAAATGTAATTTTTAATAATAAATAAATAAATAAATAAACCATTAATAATAATAATAATAATAATAATAATAAACAAACAAACAAATAAACCATTTATTATTAATAATAATAATAATAATAATAATATAAACATGACAGAATATACACCATTACTACTACTACTAATAATAATAATAATAAATAAACAAATAATACTTATTATATAATACTTAGTATAATAATAATAATAATAATAATAATTATTATTATTATTATTATACTATACAAAGATAGTACCTATATCACTAAAATTCTAATAGAATGAAACGGGTGAAAAGTAAAGTTGACATTAAATTAGTACAAATACATTTTAATAATAATAATACATAAATAAAATTTTAATTAATAATAATGATGTAGAAACATAACAGAATATACACCATTACTAATAATAATAAACATGGCAGGATATGCACTATTAGTGAAACATTTCTACAATGATGGATAAAAGGATAAAAGGATAAATAGTGAAGTTGACATTAAATTAATAATAATAATAATAATAATAATAATAATAATAATAATAAAGTAACAAATAAAATAAAATGAATGGGGGTGAAAAGTAAAGTTGACATCAAATTTGTAGTAGTAGTAGTAGTGGTAATAATAATAACCATCATCATCATAATAATAAGTAAAGGATAAAAATGAAGTTGACATTAAAGTAATAAAAATTAATTAAATTAATAACTAAATAAATAAATAAATAATGAAAAGTTAAATTGACATTAAATTATTAATACTACTACTACTACTACTACTACTACTAATAATAATAATAATAAAATGACAGCATACACTAAATAAATGAAGGGTGAAAAGTGAAGTTGACATTAAATTATTATTATTATTAATATTATTGTTTATTATAAATATACACCAATGCTAATATATTTATTTTATTTTATGAGGGAAACTAATGTAAGAACCTGAACTTTTGTTGGCCACAGAGCTTGTTTATGCAGTCATCCAAAAGCTAAAGAAAGTGTAAATGTAAAAGTCCTGTTGGGGTTTTGTGATGAAAAGAAATTAAGTTAAAAATTAATCCCAGCAGGAGTTTAATAATAGGCAGCATGTACATTTTTGTCTTATTTATTTATTTATTTATTTATTTATTTATTTTATTTATTTTTTTGGTCATTATTGATAGTTAGAGCTATTCCAACAGACTACGGTTGCCCACAGTCCAGGAAACATTACAGTACATGAACACAATTTATAATCAAGCACTCATGGGCAATAGAGGTGATTGTGTTCTTTTTATTTGATTTGATTTGATTATTTTATTTTTTGGTGACAATTTGTCTGCGAGTAGTGACACTCGGTCCTCCCACATTGTAGGCAAGCATTCTGACACTTGTTCACCAGTGCTTCATCATAAACTGCAGCAGCAGGTGCTGGCCGTGAACTTCCGATGGAAAAAAACAACAACAAAATGGATTGTGTATAACTACCAAATGCTTTTTCCCTTTATTTTAGCTCTATACATTTGTCACTTTCTCAAGTGAATTCTGTCAATTGCAGATAAAACACAAAGAGGCATTTCTGCTTTTATATGTACTTTTACAGCAGCTATTCCTACTGAAGGCCAGCTTTCTCTAACATCACACATCTTCTAAATGGCTCAAAATAGCCACTGCGTACAGTATGTGCGCAAGAGGAAATAAAACCTGTTGGAGTGCAGATGTGCTTGTTTGGCATTGCGTAAATGATTGACGTAACAGTCGGTTCCATACGGCATTGATTCTTTCATGCTGGATGAACTTGTTTATCATCGATTGTATGATTGAAATACAAATACGCAACAGATGTACTCAGTCCAGCCTCAAAGGTTAGAGGAATGTTATCCACGATTGCAATTACAAACTCATGAATCTTATTTGATTGACTGATCTATTGATTTTCCATGTGTCCCGTCTCCAGCTGTTTCCTGTCCCTGCTGCTGGTTGCTGCTGTGGTTTGGAAAGTCAAACAGACGTGCTGGGCATCACGCAGGAGAGAGGTAACATCTGCACAATAGCACTTCCTGTGCTCATTGACGTGTCCATACTTGCCTGCGGTTTCTTTATATGTTGCCTGCGATTTCTGACTTAATCAGTTTGGGGCGGGACTTTCGGTGCGACCAGTGATACACTTTAGCTGTAATGCGTTTGAGCGCCCGTATGCAGGTTTGTGTTAGTTGGGATGTTATTGCTTTTACCATCTGTGACCTCCCATGATGCTCCTGGGTATGGTTGATCTTTGTAAACCGGCTTATGACTTTAACCTCATTATAGTTTATGAAACTCGCTGTCATGCGACGTTGCTGTGCTCAGATCGGAAGACACCGGGTAAAGCTGATCATTTTATAACGTGTTCCTCCCGGTGTGTGATGGGTGCGTAAATGTCACCCGCATGCCAGCCGAACTGCCTTGTTTTAATGAGAAAGGCGCAACAATAAACATCGCCATTTCCCTTCATTACCCATCTTCACAAACCAATTAACCCTGACAGGGGCTCATGTAAAAGGAATGGATTAGTGTGATGTATCCGTCTAAAAGCCCCAACAGATGCTGCCTTCTCTCACGTCTCTCTCTCTCTCTTTTTATTCCTTCTTTTGTGTGTCATTTTAGTGGCTACATAAATGCAAATGGGAATTTGCAAACGAGTTGTCATCGAGCGTTTTATAATCAATACAATAATCGAGGCCTGTGTAATTGAAAGCATGTCGAGAGCCGTAAGTGTGGGTTTATGGGAGTTAAATGTGTGCTGTTTTCAACGATGGCTGTCACAGCCGTTGTTTTCCCTTTTTTTTTATCATATGTCTACGAGCATTTAGATAATGGAATAGTTTAAGCAACATAAAAGACTTTCATTCAACACCCCAAAAGCCATTTTGATCAGAGAAATAACAGCACAATGTGATTTGATGGGAAAGCTACAGTAAATAATGAATCTATTCAGAGTGCACTTTATTGTTGTGATTGGCATGAGAACCTGAACCTTAATATCTTCATCTTCAAAAGATTTTACATCAGCTGAACTTAAGTAACCGCTATACATGTCCTGATATTTGCTTTTGTGATGATTTATGCTACGTCTTTTGGTGATACCTTGCAGACCGATTCTTCAGACAGCAATTTGTGTCAGAACTGTGTGACTTTCAGTCCAGGTCAGTACTCAATGGGACGTTCGCAGAGAGCACATTCTTCCTTTCAGACAGCTAGATGGAGCACAACTGAATGGTACAAAACGCATGGGTTTTAAATGTATTTTTTTAGAGAGAGAAAGAGAGGGAGAGAAACTTTATGAAAGTGCTCATTTTAACTTGACAGCACTTTAAAAATGAAGCGATTATGGCGTAAGGTGCTGAACAAAAACAGGGTGATGTGATGCAACAACCAAACATGGGCGTCTGACATATAACTGCAATAAGTGTCATTTTTTTTTAAGTAGAAAAGTTTGTCAGGACAAACTTCGAATGTTGACTTCACCACGTCTCGTGAAAAAGTAAAAAGTTTGGATTTTTAAAGATTTTATAGGCTTTACAGACAGAAAGGAGCAGAGAAGATTACAGATTTGAAATATCACCTATAGAAGTGTGTACTATTTTTATATTTAACAAATGTATGAACTTGGAATTATTCTTCATTTACTAGAATGCCTGATTCACTTTAAATTGTAATTCAGTAAATTCCAGTTCAACTTCTGTCCAACTAAATTTAAATTACGGCTCATGAATTGAAAGAACAAGTCTTTAAATCTGTATTTTATAGGACTGGGTATTGACACGTATTTCACAATTAGATTAGATTTAGATTCAATTCTGATTTCGATTTGGATTCATTTAGTATTGATTATTTTGGATATATACTCTATTATGAAAAGTATTGGGACACCCCCTTCTAATGAACAGGTTTGACTACTTTACTAATCTTAATGTTTAAGCATATAATGATATTCTAGGGAATTGTGTCATAAACTTGTGTAAAATTGTGTCTTAAATTACACTCAATTAAGTTTTATAGTAATAATGTATAATATTCAAACTTTAATTACATATTGAAGAACAGTAAAAATTTTTATTAAAATGTTATATAGTGCATACATTTAGTGAAATGCTTCCCTCTAGAGTTAATTTTTCTAGCTGACTAATGAGTTTATGGTCATCAAATGTTTTTTTTATTTTACAAGCTGTTATTTTGACGTCTCCCCAAGCTTGAAACACTAATTGAAGCGATTACATGACACACAATACAGATTTACCTTCATACCTTCAGATGATCTTTCATGTTTGTCATGCTGTAACTGTAATTTGTTTCATATCAAAAATAACAAAGCACAAACGTACTGCAATTTATTTAATAGTGTACAATGATCTATTCATTATATGAAAACAGGTTAGACTAATCGATTCTTGGGATTTAAGAAACAATATTGTTTTGTAAAAATGAATATTGATTAAAATCAAGAAATTAATATTTTTTACCCAAACCTGTCGTTCCAAATCCGTGAGACCTTCGTTAAGATACTTTTGATGAAATCTGAGAGCTCTCTGACCCTTCATATACAGCTAGAGTCTACCACATTCAAGGTCAAGAAATGTACCAAGAACATCAACAAAATTGTCCATGTGACATTAGTGGTTCAACCGTAATTTTACGAACAACTAAAATAGCTTTACTCAACAATTCTTCTCTTCCTAGTGTCATTTTGGAGAGTACCACAACATGCAGATCAAAGCATGCACATGCGTTGTCAGTGTCAGTTGCACTGATGTCTATGGATTTCATCAAAAATGTGACCCTGGACCACAAAACCAGTCACAAGGATACATTTTTTAAAACTGAGATTTATACATCATCTGAAAGCTGAATAAATAAGCTTTCCATTGATCCATTTGTTAGGATAGGACAATATTTGGCTGAGATATAAATCTGAGGGTGCAAAAAAATCTAAATACTGAATAAATTACCTTTAAAGTTGTCCAAATTCAGTTCTTAACAATGGATATTACTAATACAAATTTTTTTATATATTTACAGTAGGAATTTTACTAACTATCTTCATGGAACATGATCTTTACTTAATTTCTTAATTTCTTAATTTTTGGCATAAAAGAAAAATCAGTAATTTTAACCCACACAGTGTATTTTTGGCTGTTGCTACAAATAAACGACTGTGCCCAGCGACTTAAGAACGAAGGTCTTGCGGGTTTTGCACAACATGAGGGTGAGAAATTAATGACATAATTTTCATTTTGGGGTGAACTGTCCCCAACTTTAATGTTAAGTATTTGAAAATGGAACCTGAATGTGTTTGTTTATCTGTTTACCTGTGTGATACTAGACCTTGTATGTTCTTCACATCCCTAGTTAGCAAACACCACCATACTGATACACACACACACACACACACACACACACACACACACACACACACACACACACACACACACAGATCTTAGTTAGCTGATACATCTACATTATTTATGATGTCTGTCCCATATCGGCCAGGCACTGCTGTTGCTGCTGTAGTTCCACTGAACCTCTTTCTTCTTCACATGATCATTTTTCACATTCCATTTGACACAACAGAGCTCAGGTGTCAGGTAGTGATGATGTCAGATCCAGCAGGATCTCTCCCACACCGCACCAGTCACATCCATAAACAGCCAAGTCGCTTTTAGCCGGCTGTGGTGTCTGATAAAGATCTTGTAGCGAGGGCTTTATCTCTGCCATGCTTTTATGGTTATGTGGAGGCTGATAAGTTGTGATCTCTCAGAAGTTTTATGGAGAGCTGCATCACTCCGCTCCCCACTGCTGCTTAATTGTGTTGCCTCATTGTCAAGCCTCATTGCTGACACAGGCTATCTTGTGATTTGCCGTGTTGGATACTTTAAGCTCGCCATAGCGGCCCCTTCATCACTCTCTCTCTCTGAAGCCATCAAGTGGGAAATTAACAATGCAAATCAATGGAGCTGAATGGTGTATTTTTTATGGTCCCGTCTTTCTGATGTATTTAGAGCATGAATGATTATTTCTGAGATAGATTACGGACGGACGGCGCCGTGAGCACTCAGGGAATCAGTCAATATCCTCAAATGGGCCTAATTCATTATTTCGTCCCTCGTTCTTTCTAAAGTGCGGAACGTTGAGGGGGGGGGGGGGGGGGTATTTTCATTTCATTCCACCAAATGTAATATCATTTCTTTGCAGCTGCGATCGGGGGATATCAGTCTCAGTATGTCCGCATGCGAATGGAAGTCGTCATATAGAATAGCTGTGAGGTGAAATGTGTGTTGTGTCTGGCGAATCCTAAAAACAGCCACTCTGAGACTTAAACTTTTTTTGCGTTGGCGCAGTGGGAGAAATTCCATATGGGTTTCTCATTCGAAAAGGGAGAAATAATGTAATCTCGCCAGTATGGTTAATTATGGATCATAACCGAGAGTGTGGAAAACAAATTTAGAACTGGGTTTATGATAATGACTCTCCCAACAATAATTTCTGGATATGAGATCAAACAATCAAAACCACTTTGAAATTCTAATGATGATGCACAAGACGTCTTGTACAGATGTCTGTGAATCTCCTAATAGGGTCTCCCCCCAGCAGACAGGGATTTAGCCGTATTTTGACAACTAACCTCATTAAGTTTTGCTGTTGTCTTGCCATAAATGTATGAATAAACAAAAAAAGACTCATTTCAGGCTTATTTCAGTTTTTCATGCTTTTTTCACTCTATAATTTATGCGTTGGTTAATACAAGCTGTCAGTGGCCTTGGCAAACATGGAAATGCTGAACACCAAGTGATGTGGTTGTTAAATATGCTTAGCCTGGTCATATTGAACATGTATTTTCAAGATGAATCTAGAGCGCTACAAAAAGGCAGCACCACCGCCTCCAAATGACGATAATTCCCAACTGCTTTCTCGTCGCCTGTTCAGTTGTAAACACACTGCGTCCCCTGTCAGCCAGATGTTGGCTAATTTTATCATTTGACGCTGGCTTTTTGTACGTCAATCGGCCAAACCCCTATCCGCTTGCATGGAGTACAATGAATTGATGCTAATTTATGAAATACCAGGTTGTTTTGAGGCTTGAAGTGGGTGTGTTTATTTGACCTTTCTGGCACATTATGGTAATTAGTATAATTCCCTGTTACAGGAATTAATTATTTTGAACAAGATAGTCCTATTTACTTCAGACAGTGATTAGCATATATTTAAGGGTTTTATTTATTTAAATTGTTTCCGTTATTAAATAATCAGACATTGTGGTGAAATTGCGTTGATTTAGATTTTGTTTAATGCAAATTTGAGTTATTTTTCATGAGCGAGATGATCTTTGACACTGTTTATTTTTGAGGCCAGTGTTTATCTGGCCTGTTCTGCAGTGTAAATATCATTTCATATCATGTGAATTCAACAATAGCCTAACATCATGACATTAAAGTTCATTATTATTCAGTTACAGTTCAGTTTCATGATAAAAGCTTCATGAAAATGCAAATCTCCCTGCAATGTTTCTATCATGAAAAGACACATATAAGCCCACTCAAATATTGACCCTGTAATATCTCTATCAAACATCTGTAGGAAAACTGTAGTGAGTCCCACTGTACATATTTGTGAAAACTTTGAACCAAGGTTATATAAGGTCTTAAAAGATGGTCATCTCTTGGAGCTGAAATGAGGATGTTGAAGTCTCAATATTGCTACATATAGAGGTGGCTGCTCTTTACAATGTTGGCTAGCGGTGCCATGCTATCAGCTCCGAGCAGGTGAGCGTCTTTATCATCTAAGGCTAGATTAGCCTGAAGGTCTTGTCTGCTTTTCAGAGGCGTCTTAAACACCAACATCAATCTTCAAAGCAGCAAAATCAGTCTCACCCTCTGCTTTTTGCTCCTAGGGACAAGACAAGGACTCCTCTGAGAATGCCTCAAAATGGTGTCAGAGATCTTTTAAGCACAGGTGTGGGTGCCTGTGTTGAATTTCGTGTGGCGTTTATTGGCTTTATTTTTACTGTTGGCACACTCTGTCTCTGGAGGTGTATAATTTTATGTAGGGGAATAAAGATGAGATCTCCTGTGTCATAGTGATTGATAGCTCAGACTCACGACAGACTGATGCTTTGGTGATCAAATAAACCAATGATATCTGTTACCACCCCTGACAAACCTGGCCAAGCAGCATCTGTTTATTAATTTTAAATATTTGCTAGGATTTTTTTTCTTTTGTATAATTCATCTCTTTAATTATTTACCCCAGTTTAATGCAGTGTTTTGTCATTTTTATTATAAGTTTGTTAGTTTATTTAAAGGAGACCTATTATGCCCCTTTTAAGTCCCCAGAATGTGTCTGAAGTTTCAGCTCAAAATACCCCACAAATCATTTATTATATCATTTTGAAAATGCCCATTTTGAGAGGAAGCAGAAACATGCTGTATTTGTGCATGTCTCTTTAATTGCAAATGAGCTGCTGCTCCCTGCCCCCTTTTTCCAAAGAGGGCTGTGCCTTTATAGCTCCTACCTTAGACACTCTGCCAAAAACATCTGTTTGGTTTTAATTACCATGTCAGTCGTACTGAAATCAAGAATTTAAAGCCATATTAGTTTAAACTTCTGATCTAGGGTTTCTGAGCGCACACATCTGAAGCACATGCACAGAAAGCGGCTGTTACACGGCATGTGAGTACTCAACTAAGTTCTCTTTCATGTCTTATTGCGCTTAAACTGTCAAATAAACACAAGTTTATGTTAAAAACACACAGAAGTTGCAAAAAAATCAGTTGTCTGTGAAGGTAAACAGTTGGGAAGGAAGTTGCATGTTTACATTAGATCTGTGTGATAGCAGAGTAATATACAGTAAATAAATCTATAAATCCACTGCTCCCTTGTCTCCAGTGTTGGGGAAAGTTACTTTTAAAAGCAATGCATTACAGTATTGCGTTACTCCCTAAAAAAGTAACTAATTAAGTTACTTTTTATGGAAAGTAGTGTTACATTACTTTTGCGTTACTTTTTAAATCTGGCAAGGGCTTGCTTGTTTGTTTTTAATATAAAATCGTTAGATTCTTAGCAAATGTAAAAGCCCTTTCACACCAAAATGAATTTAAGTGAATAAACCTAAGGCTAAAGAAAAATTTAATTAATGTCTGTACAGTAGAACTGTAGGAAAAGAAAGTTCAATGCTCTTCAGCAATGAGAAAAAAAGGCACAAATGTTAGTTAATCTAAAGTAAGTTCCCTTTCGATACTTTCACTCGTACTGCGGCGAAAGCCGCTATGGGGAAAGCCTGTTTTTCTCCGAAGACTGAAGCACTTTTCAATAACGCAGTTTAACTGCAGGGCTGTTGGCCGAGTCAGTGATAACTGAGCAAACCAATAGCCAAGCAGCGGTGCTGCACACACCTATGGCAAAGCATCCCGCCGAAATTCTGCGTGATCCCGCCAGAATGGGCGGAGTAATCAGCTATAAAAGCCGGTGCTTTGCGGTGTGAATCAGATCCTTTTTCTTCAGCGACGGACTTCTGATCTTCGCTCAAGACAAGCCTTTTCGCAAGCTCTTCTAGACGGCGATCCGTTGAACAGGCTCTCGCAGCGGACGACGAGACTTCCTGCTCGGCTTCTGCCTCGCCGCTTCGCGACTCAGCAGACGGTCCCGTTCCCTGCAGCTATCCGGTTCGCCACAAAAGAGCAATTTCCACTAAAAGAGCTCCGGCGTTGTTACAAATGCCGCGCCGTCGCTGTCACTCTTGCAGCGCTCTGCTGCAATCCGCTGACGGTCACGGCGAGTGCGCTTTATGCTTGGGCGCCGCCCACGCTGAAGCTGCGCTCACAGAGACGGAATGTCCTCATTGCGAGGATATGAGTCTCGCCTCTCTGCGCTCACGGGTAGCGCTCTTTTCAGAGCGTGATCCCGCCTCTCGCGCCCTCCCGCTTTCTTCCTCCCAGGAGCCTGTGAGGAAAAAGCAGCGGGGCAGAGAGCCGCAGCGCTCGGCTGCGAGCGAGCTCACGCCGGCTCAGCCCCCGCGTGCCTCGCCCTCGCCACAGAGAGAGAGTTCGCCCGTCCTCTTCTCGCGCCCCGACCAGCGTCCCTCGGCTTATGCGTGCGACCTGGTCTCTTTCGGCGGCAGCGATGATGAGGCGCTTGATGACAGCATGTCATTGGCTGCTTCCGACGCGGAGGAGATGTCGGGCTCGTCGCATGACCCCGCCCCCCCGCCGTCTAAGGACACCAGCGCCGCCGCCTCAGGAATGGATGCCGAGCTCTTCCGCATCCTCTCTAAGGCTGTTGAAGAGCTGGATTTGGAGTGGTCTCCGCCTGAGGAACCATCTCGCAGCCGCCTGGATGAATGGTTCCTGCCTGGGCGCCGGCAGGCCCCTAGTCAGAGAGCCTCACCATTCTTTCCAGAAGTTCACGAGGAGATCACCAAGTCGTGGCGCGCCCCCTACGGGCCCTTAGGACTTATATTGAGCGTTCCGCCGCCTTCAGGCAGTCGGAGCAGCTTTTCGTATGTTTCGGAGACCGCTCCAAGGGACGTTCTGTCACGAAACAGAGACTGTCCAAGTGGATAGTAGAGGCTATCATGCTGGCCTACTCCTCTTTGGGCCTTCCCTGCCCCTTAGGAGTCAGAGCCCATTCGACTAGAGGCGTGGCCTCGTCCTGGGCGTGGTCTAGCGGCATAGCCATATCACACATATGTGAGGCGGCAGGTTGGGCCTCTCCGTCCACATTTGTTAGATTTTATAACCTAGAGATCCCGGCCCTTCAGTCCCGGATCCTTTCTGTTTAACTCTTATGCAGGCACGCTCTTAGCCCTCCCAGGAGTGCCGAGGCTGTGCCCTTTGGACTGACATCGGTCATGACCTCTTAGTCTTTAGACTAACGTCTAGAATCGCTTGTCGTCCTCGCTAGCGCGGCGGGATTATACTGGTTCCCCATAGCGGCTTTCGCCGCAGTACGAGTGAAAGTATCGAAAGGGAACGTACTCGGTTACTTACGTAACCTCGGTTCCCTGAGATACGGGAACGAGTACTGCGTTCCTGCCGCGCTATCGCGGCCGAATCAGTCCTCGCTTCTTACAGGATCTGATTCACACCGCAAAGCACCGGCTTTTATAGCTGATTACTCCGCCCATTCTGGCGGGATCACGCAGAATTTCGGCGGGATGCTTTGCCATAGGTGTGCGCAGCACCGCTGCTTGGCTATTGGTTTGCTCAGTTATCACTGACTCAGCCAATAGCCCTGCAGTTAAACTGCGTTATTGAAAAGTGCTTCAGTCTTCGGAGAAAAACAGGTTTTCCCCATAGCGGCTTTCGCCGCAGTACTCGTTCCCGTATCTCAGGGAACCGAGGTTACGTAAGTAACCGAGTACGTTTTGCTTATTAGTACACTGCAAAAAAATGCTTTTCTTACTTAGATTTTTTTTTGTCTTGTTTCCAGCCAAAATATCTAAAAATTCTTAAATCAAGAAGGATTTCCTAGACAAGTAAAAATTATTGTCTTTTCTGAAGTCAAAATTAAGTGTGTTTTTGCTTGAAACAAGCAAAATAATCTCCCAAAGGGGTAAGCAAAATAATCTTGTTTTCTGTTTGAAATAAGATTTTTTTCTTACCCCATTGGCAGGTTATTTTGCTTGTTCTAAGCAAAAACTCAATTAATTTTGACTTGTTTTTTTTCTGAAAACAAGAAAATAATTATTTACTTGTCTAGAAAATCCTTCTTGATTTAAGAATTTTTTGATATTTGGGCTGGAACCAAGACAAAAGATTTAAGTAAGAAAAGTATTTTTTCAGGGCACAGTTGAATTGGATCAACAAAGGTCAGCAGCAAAATCTTTGGTTAATAAAATTGGATTAAATATTTAAAGGAAACAAAAAGTAACTGGCATTACTTGGCGGGAGTGAAATCTGAGTGGCTCGTTGTTTCACGATCTTGCAGAGAAAGACTTGCCAAACGAAAAAAAAAAATTTACTTGGTTGTACTTTTTCACATTTTCTGGGTTGGTAGATGCCCCAGGGACCCGATTATGACACTTAAACACAAAAGTCAGTTTACTGTAGTTTTAGTCTTTTTTTAGTACTATAACCTAATGTATAAATCAACATATTATATTATAATTTATACTTTTCAAGCAACATGCTTGTGCTCTTATGCAGTGTCTTATGATTTTGTTGCGCTTCGTTTTAGGCATAATGGGCACATCCTATTTCTCAAATATAAACCTATTTCTTCTCTTCTCTGCCTCCTTAACCTGATAGAGATTTGCAGATGACAGAAAGAATCTTAGACAGAAAAGGGGAACAGAGCTGTCTGCTCAATTACACGTTTGCTTAGTGAGCAGTAAGAACGTTAGCCTGCTCTCAGTCAGCATGAACTACGGCAGATTCAAAGAAACAAAAGAGTTGTCGATAAAAAATTTAAACGCTGCATTTGCCCCAATTTAATAATTTTCACAACACTGAAAAGCATCACAGTGCACTGTTTGTGGTTTAGAAATAATCTATAATTGATGATAAACTGCTTCATACAAAGCATAGCAGTCACCGTCACAGATGGATGCACATTTCAAAACAGACTCAAACCAATACCATAAATTTGACCTTTTGTAACAAGTTTTACCATGCACAATACTTACTGGCAAGAACATATAAACTACCATTTAAAAGTTTAGTCTCTCATGTTCACCAAGGCTGCATTTATTTGATACAGAAGTGCAATAAAAACTATTGTGACATATTATTACAGTTTAAAGTAACTGTTTTCTATTTTAATATATTTTAAAATGTTATTTATTCCTGTGATGCAAAGCTAAAATTTAAGCATAATTACTTTAGTTTTCAGTGTCACATGATCTTTCAGAAATCATTCTAATATGCAGATTTTAAGAAGTATTTCTTATTATGCTTATTATTTAAAACAATTGTACAGCTAAATTTTTTTGTTAAAAAAAAAAAAATGTTTTCAGGATTAAGGATGCATAAAAAGTATAGAAATCTTTTGTAATTGAACCTTATCAGAGCAACACTGGCTCAACCAATGCGTGAGTTATTGAGTTTCCTGACCAGAAAAGGGTGTTCTGGTGGCCCACAAATCAAACATGTCACTTTTTAAATGATGTCTGTGAAAATATTTGAACTTGTGTTTGTTTTGGTTGTTTTATTGTTTCATTTTACTATCAGTATTACATGCAGTGTATCAGGAAAGCCGGATTTAATTGCAAAGCATCAACCAGGGAGAAGCCAAAAACACTCTCCATTTTCTTCACTTTTGAGTTATCAGACAGCGATAGTGATCAGAAGCATGCAATCCTGCTCACGGAGAATAAATGGCGGAGCTCAGGTTGGCCTGATTCAGGAAATGAAAGCTGTGGTTTATATTATTAAAGTGTTCATACAGGGAATTGTCTCTCTTAGAGGGTATTGTTTCCTCAGTTTCAGTCCTGCTCTGAAGAGCATTCAGCCAGTCGAAGAAGACCCTTTTTCAATAGCACCTTGTCGTGTTGATGCATAAACAAAGGATGATTTGATCGGGGCCCCTGGTCTTGAATTATGCTTTGTTATGTGTGTAGGAAAGGTTTGGCTCTCCCTTGTGCCCCAGCCTCACGGAGATTTAGAGAGGAACGCTGTGGTTAGTGGATATCGGAGAGGATCTTATGCTTTATGCATAAGACAGCCTGAGTTATTCCCTCCGCACATCCAGTAATATAACAGGTGCCTGTTCTCAGTAAAAGATTTTGAAGCTGTGTCAGGGCTGTGTGCGTGTTAGTCGCCTCAGGTGTACATGTAGGCAAAAGTAGAGAAGCAGAGCGCGTAACAGGAGCAGTGATCTGCGGTTAGATAGTGCTTGTCACTACAGCATGATCGCTTGAGTTCACACTGGCCTCTGTCCAAACTCTGCTCATAGTACTGCAGTATCATCACAGAAAACTCTCCAGAGTATGACAGGGCTGTGCAGCAGCATCTCCTTCACATTTTGTTATGCTTGTAAATGCCACCTTTCACACTGTCATACAAACACAAACACAAAAGCACAGATTAAAGTTAAAATAGTTCAGGCGAAAAGAAGCGTACCAAGATTTTCAAGGATCTACAACAAGCCATAAATCAACCTACATTTAGATGCTCTTTAGAGTGACTGGTAAAAGTAGCAAGAAACACTCAAGACAGCAGATGTTGATTTTCAGGTGGGAGTTCACTATGAATAAATTGCACAAGCTGATAGACTTTTAGAAGTTTGTGTGTGTTTAATTTTATTTTTTAAAGTTTTAAAAAATGTTTCTAATGGTTACCAAAGCTGTTGTGCTTTATATAGTATCTTATTTCTATGATGGCAAAACTACATTACTTTTACATACTTTTTTTGCTGCTTAATGTTTTTATGAAAGCTGCTTTTTTCAGAATTCTTTGATAAATGGAAAGTTCAAAAGAATGGCATTAATCTGAAGTAGTATAATTTCAAATTAGAAGTCCATGGAAGGCCGTTTTCACCACTGATTAAAAAAAAAAGGTGATTGTGACTTTTTGTCTCACAATTCAGGCTTTTTTTTCTCAGAATTGTGTGATACAAACTCACAATTTCAAAGTCATAACAGATATAAACACGCAATTGTGATTTATAATGTCAGAATTGCGTGATATAAACTCACAATTCTTACCTTTTATTCTCAGAATTGCATGTTAGACTCACAGTTCTGACTTTTTTTGCTGCTTAATATTTTATTTAATTAATTTTATTTTATTTAATTCTTTGATGAATGGAAAGTTCAAAAGAATGGCATTAATCTAGAAGTAGTCTAATTTCAAATTAGAAGTCAATGGTGGAATGGTGGTTTTTTTTATCTCACAATTCTCAGAACTCTTTTTCTCAGATTTGTGTGATACAAACTTGCAATTTCTGAATTTTTTCTAAGTCTTGTGAGATATAAATTCGCAATTGCAAGATACAAGGTCTGAATTGCGAGATTTAAACTCACTCACAATTCTGAGAAAAAATTCTCAGAATTGTGAGTAATAAACACGCAATTGTGATTTATAAAGTCAGAATTGTGTGATATAAACTGACAGTTCTGACTTTTTTCCTCAGAATTGCAGGATAGACTCACAATTCTGACTTTTTTTTGCTGCCTAATATTTTTTATGAAAATTGCTTTTTTCAGAATTCTTTGATGAATGGAAAGTTTAAAAGAATGGCATTAATCGGTCAGAATTGCGAGATATAAACTCACAATTCAGACTTTTTTCTCTGAATTGTGAGATATAAACATGCAATTGCGATTTATAAAAGTCACAGTTGCATAATATGAACTCACAATTCTGACTTTTTCTTCTCAGAATTGCATAATAGACTCAAAATTTTTTCTGAGAAATGTGAGATATAAACTCGCAATTATTAGTTATAAAGTGAGAATTGCGAGATATTGTGATATAATCTCACAGTTGCGAGTAATAAAGTCCAATTTTGAGTTGGAAAACAGATAGATATGTACTCAGAATTACCCTTTTTTTTATTCAGTGGCAGAAACAGGCTTCCGTAAAAGTCTTTACAGTCACATTTGAGCAATTTAATACATCCTTGCACTTGTTTTTTTGTATGTATATTCAGTCTGTTTATTCTAAAAGCGTTATACAGCATCATTATACAAACAGACTAACGTCTGTTTTCCGTTGTTTATCATGTGCATAGTCTTCAAACTTTTGATCACCCCTTGTATGTTTAAATAGCACGAATAATGTACCTTGTAGTTGTAGTGTACATTTAGAAACGTGAGCGCAGCACAACTGTTCGCGCACTGTTTATATAACAGACTGACATCGGACTCCTCCTCTTTAGTAACTTCATCATCCGATCCTTCATCTCTGGATGTGAAATAGTCCGCTATAACATTGTTTAGGACACTGACATCACCAGGATTGAGCAGTTTGAGGCAAGTTAGATCGTTGGGTGAGCAGCAGCTTCTGCCTGCGTTGATCTCTGCGCTTCACCATCTCACAATATCAATAAATAAATAAATAAATCACAGTTTACACAGGGCTGGTGGGAAAGTGCATTGATACACCTTTATTAAATATGTTACGTGGTTTATTTTGATAGGTTAACTGCTTTTGTGGTGTTTAGAGAAAGCACCTCCGCAGCACGTCCTTAACATTAGAGAAAGACACAGTCATTTCTGCTTGCTGCAATAAATCACAATTTTACTGCACTAAACAAGTAAATTTTGCCAAGAAACTTTCAGAGATGATAGACAAGATGTTATAGAATAATAATTTAATGAAAACCTAATTTTGACAAAAATTGACATTTGGCCATATTTTCCAAATTTCCTAAAAACCTCCCAGCGCGACATCCGACAGGTTTTCCCAGATCGCATCACATGTGTGCTCTATTAAAGGGGAGCTATACATATTTGGAGTATGTATAGCTCCTCTTTAGAGTATGTATAGCTCCCCCCCCCCATCAGAACGCTTTGTTTGAATAGGCATGGCGGATTGTAGATTGGCTAATAGTTGCGTATGTTTGACAGCCTACATCCTTCATAGATATACGCTGCGGTGTAGTTTAGGTTACTATTACGTTATAAAGTCGTTTTGGCAGACTGGCTTCAATATAAGCTGTTTTTAGACTAGCAAATTTAGAGTTCTGAAACTTGGAAACTTGCAGGATGTTTTTATAGTATATATGTCAAAATATCAAGGGAATTTTGGTTTCTCAGTTCATGAGTCCCCTTTAAGAAAACAGTGTTTGTGTGTGCGTGCATGTTTATATATGTCATAAGCATATTATGCTTTGCATTCCTCCATTATACAAATGACACAATGTGTTTTTTATGTTCTTCTACATGCAAGATCAGATTTAGATATGCTTGTTGTGTGTGCGCATGGATGTATGTGTGCATCAGTGCTCTGATTGTTCTATGAAGGTTACATGGAGGACATGTTGAGTTGTTATGAAGCAGAAATGATTTCACACTATATTGTGATTGGATTGCCTGGGGAGTGATAATGTTGCTCAGGTGGATGTGAGATAACATAAAGGTATTAACATGAGCATGACAAAACTAGCTATGTCAGCACTGACATTTTTAAAAGCACTCTTCTTCATATAGTATTGTTTATTTTAAAAATGTTAATAAGTAATTGTGAAAAACATAAATTATAGAGCATGTAGAAGTTTGAATGCATAGAAAACCTAAAAAAAAAAAATGAAAATTCTGTCATTAATTACTCACCCTCATGTCAATCCAAACCCATAAGAGGTTCATCTTCAGAACACAAATTAACATATTTTAAATTAAATCTGAGAGCTTTCTAACCCTCCATAGACAGCAACACAACACGTTTAAGGCCCAGAAAGGTAGTAAAAGTGTTAAAGTGGTGAAGATTGATGTGAAAGAGAAGAAATTGTTGAATAAAGTTGTTATTTTTGTTTTCTTTGCTCACAAAAAGCAGCATTACTAACATCACATTAACTGTTTTAACAATGTCCTTACTACTTTTCTGGGCCTTGAACGTGTCAGTGGTGTTGCTGTCTATGCAGGAACAGAAAGCTCATAATTTAATTTGTGTTCTGAAGATGAACAAAGGTCTAATGGGTTTGGAACAACAAGAGGGTGAGTAATTAATGATAGAATTTTAATTTTTGGGTAAACTAACCCTTTAACGTACACATAATACTGTAATTGCTAGTAGATATTCAACGAGGAACGAAAGTCATGTCTAAGGAAGAGCAAGTTATTACATTTTGATAAAAGATTGCAAAGTTATCTATCTGTAAATACTTTTTTCTTTGTAATAACATGCACCAATGAATTGCTCACAATAAAACCAGGGATGTGATTTAAGAAAGTTTTGGCTTCATGTTGACTTTAGAATAAATGGTCACAGATTAAGAAGTGGAACATGGAAATTGTACCACATGCAAATACACAAGCTCTGTAAGTAGACTGAGCCTCAAATGATGTGACTCACAAAGTGACGTATATTCTTTGCACACACACAGACACATGTACTCTGCCTTCAGGAACAGCTTGAGGGCCAAATTACAATTCCAAAGATTTGACTGTTAAATGACTTCAAATTGAGCAGTGCTACAGGCGTGGATATTAATGCTTCCTTGCGATATGGAGCGCTGAAACTAATTGCACATGAATGCAGGCCTTAACCAGATTAACCGAGGCTTGTTCAAGCATGTGAATTGTCGTTTTGTTCGTTTTGTTCCCCCGCGTTTTGAGCGTTGAGATACATCAAAGTCTTACTGAGGTTATCAGAGGATCCATCTTGCTCTTTTACCCCAGCATGGCGACATTTCTACCCCGGTGGGTACTCCTCTACTGTCATCGGCTTTTTGGAAAGCGCTCATGTGAAAACATTTGCTGAATGCTCAACAATAAACATTGCTTGTGTAATCTCAGCATGTTTGCTGTTGAATTCATTGTGTGTGCAACTCAGAATTTGAAACAAATGTCATTTGTTGGAGATGAGCATTGCTTCTAGACTACTCCTACTAGAATTTGTAGGCATATTTTGGTGGGATTTCATAATAATAACATCAATAATAATAATAATAATAATAATAACTATACTGGATATAATTTATTATAATTAAGATATAATTTAGTATTATTATTTTTATTAATATAAGCCTTTATTGTGTTAATAATAATAATAATAAATTATTTTTGTCAGGAAATAATAACATTATTATGTGTTTATTCTTACTATTTTTTTTTTGTTAATTATTGTTGTTGTTGTTTTCTATTGTAAATAATAGTAATACTAGTAATACTAGTGTTAATAAATAATAAAAGAATAAAAAGAATAATATAAAAATAAAATAATAAAATCTTAATTTTTCCTAATGTTTAATTGTTGAATAATTTGTAAAAACAACCATCATCATCATCATCATCATCATCATTATCATCATAAAGTAGGAAATAATAATAATAATAATAATAATTATTATTATTATTATTATTATTATTATTACCATTGCTGTTATTGTTGTTTTTTGTTGTTACTAATAATAGCTGTTTTTGCTAATAATAACAACAACAACAACAACAACAGTAGTAATAATAATAATAATTTATTATTGTTAGTATTGTCAGTTCTTCCTATTTTGTTTTAATAATAATAATAATAATAATAATAACAGTAGCTGTTGTTGTGTTGATAATAATAATCATCATCATCATCATAACAAATTATTATTGTTAGTTATTCCTGTTTTATTATTTTTTAATACTACTACTACTACTACTACTACTAATAGTAATAATAATAATAATAATAATAATAATAATAACAATAGCCATTGTTGTGTTAATCATCATCATCATCATAATAATAATAATAATAATAATAATAATAATAATAATACATTATTATACATTCTTCTCATTTTATTCTATTTTGATAATAATTTTAGTATTGCAATAGCTTTTGTTTATTTAAGCTTCCTATTATTCTGCTATTATGTTTGTCACATAATTTTGTAATAATAATAATAATAATAATAATAATAATAGTTGTTTGTTAATTGTTGCTATTGTTTGTTATTGTAAATAATATTAACAGTAGTAATGTTAAATATTATCTTGTTTTTTCTTTTTCTTTAATTGTTTATGTTCGATAATTTGTAATAATGAACATCATTATCATCATGAAGTAGGAAATATTAATATGTAACAAACAAATAATACTATAATAATAATAATAATAATAATAATAGTTTATTATTATTATTATTGTTGTTTATTTTAGTTTATTATTATGTTTATTATTGTTAATAATAATTATTATGCTATTATGTTTGATAAATCATTTTGTAATGATAATAATAATAACAGTAGTAGTTTTTTATTGTTTTATTATTAACAACAATGGTAACAATAATAATGATTGATTGATTGTCATAGACAAAACATTTAGAAACAGTTGAATGGAAAATGAACATGAATGTTTACAAAGTAACAGTTCAACCTAGCTTTCTATCTTTCTACTTCAGTGCTTTACTTAAAGGATTTCTGTATGTGTGTATAGCATTAACGTTGGAATATGGGAAGCGAGATTGAACTGCTACTCTGTAAACATTTACAATAATTTTCCATTCACGTGATTATAAGAATCTTGTGACAATCAGTCAAGATGCAAGACAGTAATCTACTGTTGTACATAGACATGCATTATCCAGAAATGCTACCTGAGCTAACTGCATGATGTGTGTTAATTCTACCTCTGCAGCAGCCCCACATTCTATAATAATAATGTTTTAAGTGATGGAGGCAGACAGAGAAGGAGGGACTAAGCGTGAAGCGTTTTAGTCTTTCACTCATTCACTCTGTCCTGGTCTTATCCCGTCTCTCTCACGCAGTGCCCCGTGGCTCTGAGCCTCCCTCTGTTTCCCTCTTTGAGTGCTGAGCATCGTGTTGTCAAGAACCCCTGCTTCTCTCTCTCACACTATGTTTCCACTTATTCTCCCGCCAAGTGGTGACAGCTGCTGTGGAAACGGCTGCCGTGGTAACCTCCCCCATGCCAGGAAGAGACAATTAGGAGAGCTAATGACTGAGCCCCTGTGATCAGAGACACTTCCGCTCTCCTGTGCAGCACTTCTCCCTTCATTCACCCGCTAGCGCAGCAGACAGAGAGAGAGCGGACATATAGGGAAAGAGAATGAATGAGAGAGGACTGTTTTACAGTTCATAGGAGGTTAGACTTCTTCCAGTGGAGTTTGTAGTCTTTGGCCTTTTTGTTGCGAATATTGTGCATCTTTGTGCACATTCGGCTGTACAATTTGATCAAAAATCACAAACAAATAATATATAACTGATTAGTGTGGTTAATAAACTATAGACTTTATTTTGCCTTGCCCACACAGAACTTGTTAACCTTTTGTACATCTATAGTCAATTTTATTTTTTTATTTTTATAATTAAAAATGTTAACAGATTTTTTGTCTACTTTATCTATTTTTTGGAAACCAGATATTATAATAATAATAATAATAATAATAATAATAGTAGTAGTAGTAGTAGTAGTAGTAGTAGTACTAGTAATATTAATAATAATAATAATAATAATAATTATAATGATGATAATGATAATAATAATCAAATTGTGATTATTTTGAAAGATACCGTGATTTAAGTTTTTCATCTAATTTACCCCTTATTTAATCCAGATATTATAATAAAAAAAGATAATAATAATAATAATAATAATCAAAAAATAATTAATTCAAAAGATACTGTGATTTATTTTTTGTTTTTTTGTTTGTTTGTTTTGTTGTCTTAATGTAATATTTCACAGATTTTTTATTTTTTTTTTTTTTGGTCTAATTTACCTTTTTTGGAATCCAGATATTATAATAATAATAATAATAATAATAATTATTATTATTATTATTATTATTATTATTATTATTATTAATTTGTGATTATTTTGAAAGATGCTGTGATTGTTTTTTTTGTTTGTTTGTTTGTTTTTTTCGTGTCTCTAAATTAAATATTTTACAGATTGTTTTGGTCCAATTGACCTTTTTTTGGAAGCCATATATTGTTATTTCAAATAAATAATAATAATCCAAATTATTTTTTTTTTGTCTCTAAATTTAATATTTCACAGATTCTTTTTTTCTTTTTTGGGGTCTAATTGACCTTTTTTGTCTCTAAATTAAATATTTCACCTTTTTTTTGTTCTAATTTTTATTTTTATTTTATTATCCAGATATTATAATAAAAAAGATGATGATGATAATAATAATAATAATAATAATAATAATAATAATAATAATAATAATAATCAAAATGTAATTAATTTAAAAGATACTGTGATTTAGGTTTTTTGTTTTGTTTGTTTTTTTTTGCCTCTAAATGTAATATTTCACAGTTTTTTTTTTGTTTGTTTGTTTTTTGGAATCCAGATATAATAATATTAATAATAATAATTATTATTATTGTTAAATAGTGATTTTTTTTTTTTTTTTTTTGTCTCTAAATTAAATATTTTACAGATTGTTTTGGTGTAATTTACCTTTTTTGGAAACCACATATTGTTATTTAAAATACATAATAATAAAATTGTGATTATTTTGAAAGATAGTGTGATCTTTTTTGCCTCTAAATTAAATATTTCACAGATTTTTTTTTTTCTTTCTAATTTACATTTTTTTGGGGTCTATTTTTATTTTTTTTTTAACCAGATATTATAATAAAAATTCAGTCAATTCAGCTAGTCCAACATTCAGATATGTTAATAACTGACAACTGTACATAGGAATAATATGCTCTACATCTCACAGTAATTTAATGAATCATAATTGTTGCCATATTACAAAGCACATAATTGTGGCCATATCAGAATTAACAATGAATTAACACTTCTAAACACAGGCAAATTATCACAGTAATCTAAAATTCATAAAGTTTGTCAGAATATAATAATTCAGATCCAGCCAGAACCATGCACATGTAATGCAAAGAACATGCATAACCTCAAACACATACAAATGCTGTGGATAACCAATTTGTGAGTTTTACCAGCAGGAAATTACCTAATTACATGTTCGCACATACAGTATGTAAACTATAAACTTCAGTTTATAGCTCGCCCACATAGAACTTGCTAACCTTTCGTACATTTCTACCTACAGTCGATTGCATAAATCCAACTTTTTTCTAGTGCATTGTCATTGTGGATTTAGATTTGGCTCACTTGGCATGGTATGTAGAGAGACGAACACTGAGTTCAGAGAGTGTGTGTCTAGATGAAAGAGGAAAAGGGGGAAAAGAAAGAGAGGCCAGTGGTGCATGTGTACTGTATGTATTGATTAGGAGAAGCAGGCAGTAAATATTCAGAGGTAATGAATGCAGTTATTGGCCACAAACTCACCTCATCCATCATCATCTGACGCCAGCCGGATGTTCGATGACCCTTCTCATATTCACACATCTCTGGTTTACGCCTTTCCTGCTTTGTGAGAAAGTCTAATTAGAGATGTACCTCTCTGACCCGGTGGGATTCAGGTCTTGTGCTGTTAAGAATCACTTGTATTTTCCTCCGGTAGATTATACATGCAGAGGTCGTTCTCTGTTCTCGCATGTCACAGTTTAACTTTTATCTGCACCTTCAGTTGGTATAAATCCTTTTCGGCGTAATGAATAAGTGATGCGTTTTTATGTTAGAAAAGGAAACATTCAAACCTGTCCTGTCCCTAGCTACCAACAACACTGGTTATGGACACAATGAATCAGGTCCAATGGCCCCGTTTTGTCATAACGGTGCACTGTTAAATTAACCAGTCCTTCAGGGTATGGAAAGCAAGAGATTGGACACATTATCATCACACACTTTTGAAGTTCACAGAGTTGAGATGCAAAACTGCTTTTCATTAGTCACACCATAGAGTTTCTTACAAGACAGATTGAGCAGTTAATCAGAGCAACATTCTGCAGCCAAAAGTGCAATTGTCCATGATTTAAAAGGTTTGATTGCTTCAAAAGGAAGCTACTGCCAAGTAGTTTGACAAGCCTGCCAACCTTTCAGAAGTTTGTTAATTCATTAAAGGTGCACTATGTGAATTTTATTTTAAATATAATTGTATTTTTACTTTTTACTATTCAAAAGTTTGGGGTCAGTAATTTTTTGTTATTATTAAATAAATCTTTATTTTATTTAATTTTTTAAATGCATCTAAAATTCTTTTTTTCTCATAATTGTGAAATATAAAGTTGCAATTCTGACTTTTTGTGTGACAACTGTGTGATATAAATCATAAAGTCAGAATTCTGAGAATTGTGTTTATATTTCGCAATTCTGGCTTTTTATAATCCAGTTTTAAAGTCCAATTTTGAGGGGAAAAAGACTGTTCTCAGAATTATGTTGAATTATATAAACTTTGTAAAAAATCACAATTGCCGGTAATACAGTCAGAATTGTGAGAGAAAACCTCACAATTTCACAATTCTTCCTTTCACGCAATTCAGACTTTTTTCTTATAATTGTGAGATATAAACTCGCAATTCTGAGTTTTTTTTTTCAAGAAATAGACTTTTTTCTCGCAAATGCGAGTTTATATTTTGCAATTCTGACATTTTCATCTCATAATTGATATATAAACTCGCAATTCTGACTTTTTTTTTCAGAATTGTGATATAAATTCACAATTGTGAGAAATAGCTGACTTTTTTCTTGCAAATGTGAGTTTGTATCTCGCCATTCTGACTTTTCACACGATACTGACTTTTTTTTTTCTCGGAATCACGTGAAATAAATTCACAATTGCGAGATATAAAGTCTTAATTGTAAGATAAAAACTAAATTCGGACTTTTGCGAGTTTGTATCTTGCAATTCTAACTTTTTCTTCTCAGAATTGTGAGATATAAACTCGTTACTGTGAGTTATAAAGTCCAGTTTTGAGGGGGAAAAAGACTATTTCCTCTATTAAAATTGCGACTTTATCTCACAATTCTGACTTTTTTTCTCAGAATTGCATGATATAAACTGAAAAAAAGTCAGAATTGTGAGATGTAAACACAATTGCAAGAAAAAAAGTCTGAATTGTGGGAAAAAAAGTCGCAATTACCTTTTTTTTATTTTATTTTTTTTTTATTTTTTTTATACAGTGGCAGAAATGGGCTTTCATAAAATTCTGCTTTGTCTACAGGAATAAATAAAAAAGTTGTTTTTAAATATTTAAAATTTGATCAAATTTCTTTCTAAAATATAAAAAAATCGATCTAATCTAATCGTACAAACATGTCTACATCCAAATAATAATCTTGATTCAGTCAGATTTACTGAATAGAAAATGTGCACACATTTAACTTAAGTTGTTAATATGAACTCACAATTTTGACTTTTTTTTCTCACAAATGCGAGTTTGAATCTTTCAATTCTGATTTTCACGCAATACTGGCTTTTTTTCTTAAAATTGTGAGATAAAAACACGCAATTCTGATTTTATTCTCACAAATGTGAGTTTGTGTCTCGCATTTCTGACTTTTTATAAAGTTAAAATTGCTAGATATAAACTCTGAGAATTTAGTTTATATCTTGCAATATAAACTTTTGACTTTATTTCTCAAAATTGTGACTTTCTCAGAATTTTGACTTCATTTCTCAGAAATGCAAATAGAAACTGAATGGAAAAAAAAAATTGTGCACACATTTAACTTGCATTAAGCTCACCAGACTTTGAATGCTGTAAGCTGTTAATAAAGGCAGCAAAATAAATATGCAGCGCTTAAGTGCTACATACGTGAAACGAGCATTGCATTTGCTTACAAACATCATTCTATCAGTATAAAGGGCAGTAAATGTTGAATCCACAGCTTGGATCGACACAGCGTGACTGGTTGGTTTATGTCTACGTCTGTAATGGAAGCTGCGTTCGTTTTCCTATTAGTGTGGGTGAATTACACACAGCTCTTTCTGCTAATAGAAATGTATATTTACCCCTTCTGTACAGTCATCCACTTAATGAATTAGTCCTGCTGCGTAAACCACTTAGGTCTGCTTCTCATTTTTTTCCCTTTTTTGCTTAGCATGTTTTTAAATGATTGTTTATTAAAACTGTCCTGTGGTGGTGAGTTGGTCGCTCACTAATTCTGCCCATCCCTTCCCCCAGTGAACCCTCATGATCAAGTCCAGAACACGGTGAGAGCAACACGCCAAAAAAATCAATCTCTGCCAATAGTCTGTCTGGAGAAGACGCCACACAACAATCTCTAGTCCTCAGTGACAATGAAGTGCTTGTCTTAATGACCCTCAGTTACGCAGAGTGACTTTCTTGCCTCGTAAACATGTTGTTAAACATGCTGTTTTCCCGCTTCAGGGGTGAGAACTCTCCCACAAATGGGAATAGGTGAATTGAAGAATATTAACTTGAGTAGTATATGTGTGTGTGTTTAACACTTCTTGATTGAATAGCCTCTCATTCTTTTGTTATATGAATGCTGTTTGTTAAATTAGCTCTGTGACTATTGAGAAAACAATAAAACACACAGCTTTCTGTTGTTTTTGTAATTACGGCAGGACTAATGAAGCAAATAGATTAGCTTTTCTATTTCTTTATTAGGAGCTAGGCCATCTTTTAGAGAGTTGTTGTTTGGATGCTTTTATTTTTCTCCCGTATCAATTTTCTTGTAGCGTGCTGAATGAAAGGCAAAGTGTAGCAACAGACCATTTATATACACACATATAGACAGGTAAGAGACTTTTGTCAAAGAACATAACAGCATAAAGTTATGATGGCTAAGGCTAGTGCTATTTGTGTGACATAAATGTTGCTTTGCACTAGCATTTCTCTAGGCTTTTTTGTATTACAAGCCGCTGTTGCAAATATTGTTATTGACCTTTTCTTTCATATATACGCACAAAGTTGTTTACAGTGATTTTACGCAGCATGGTTTCACACCCGTCTCATATTATCAAGCTGTACTCGAACTTTGCGCTGAAGTACAGGAGTAAACAGTGTTCTTGGGATCAAGAGGAGTGTTAAGTTCACACCAGGTCAGAAGCTAATGATTTTTTGTACATTGGGTGTTTTAATCTCGGAGAGCCATGTTCCATAAAGAATTCATTTTAGAAATGGGTTTTGGCTGTGGACTATATGGGAAATATCACAGACTTTTACTTAAAAAGCTAGCTTTTTTGTATAACAGAGGTTCTTATAGTGCAGCTTCCATTTCAGACACAGTACTGTCAGGAACTCTAGACTATTTTAGCTCTGCTGAAGAAAATGGTTCTAAATGGTGTTCCTAAATAAATCAGCGTTTTTTGAATTGGTGTAATGATACATCGTTTGGTATAATCTACGGCTCGTAAAGGCTTGTTTCATTCCTGATATATCAGTGTTTTTCAGTCACTCAGTTGAAATAATGATTCATTAACTCGCTCATAACGACAGACACTTGTTTTGATGCTGAATGTTTCAGTATCTGGGTTTCCATCCAAAGTTGAGAATTTAACTTTTGGAATATTGCATAAAACATTTGCAGATAAGCAAGTTTCCATCCAACGAGCCAAAGAGAACAAAATTGTCACTTTCTGATAAACAAGCAATACATATCACTAAGAAAAGTAGGAGAAGCCACTGAATATAATGATTTTGAGAACCAGTCATAAGGGTATTTTTTTTTTTAAACTGAGATTTATACATCATCTGAAAGCTAAGCTGAATAAATAAACTTTTCATTGTATGTATGGTTTGTAAGCACAGGACAATATACAACTATTTAACAATTTGGAATCTGAGGGTGCAAAAAAATCTAAATATTAAGAAAATCTACTTTAAAGATGTCCAAATGAAATTCTTAGAAATGCATGTTACTAATCAAAAATTAAGTTTTGATATATTTGTGTTAGGAAATGTACAAAATATCATCATGGAACATGATCTTTACTTAATATCCTAATGATTTTTGGCATAAAAGAAAAATCAATCATTTTGACCCATACAATGTATTTTTGGCTGTTGCTACAAATATACCGTGCTACTTAAGACTGGTTTTGTGGTCCAGACTCACATTTAATAAATTACCCCTAGAGCGAGCAAACAAAACAATAAATGCGGTCATTGGTTTCAGAGGTGGATGCCTGTTGTCTGGAAATGTATCGTCTAAAACAGTTCTGGGAAGCAATTGTACAGAAAAATTTTGATTGCATTTCAGATGCTGTGCAACAAGGTCAAACCACTGGTTAGTCAAGTCAAATTACTTTTTCATACACATGGTCAAAATCCACCTCAAACGAACATAAAAACTTTTTAATAAATTGTAGGGATTTTCTTTCAAAATGTAGCATTTCCATCACTTGTTTCTTATGTGATACGTCAAAATGTACATAAAAACAGGGTGGTTGAAACATTATCTCATGACGAAAACGCATGACACTGCAGTTTCCGACAGTAAAGTCCACTGAGTGGCTCTAAAAGAGTGTTAGTTTTTTCCCCTGGAAAAGATGAACGTACATATGGTACATTTTATGTGACTTTGGTTTTGTATGTGTCACCGCAGTTCTGACTTGAAATGTCCATTGAGTAGCGCTATAACTCTAATGCTCTGTGACGTTTTAAAATAATGTACCATCTGCACTACACCTAAAGCGAAGGTGATGTGAAAACACAATCGCAGGCATGTTGTTTTAGCTTGTTTTCAATCTCTCATCTTTCAGCTCTTTCATCGTGAGTCATGTTTTTCATGGGATTCGTACCCAAGGATTCTGCATCAGCAAGTCCAATTCCGTGCCAGCTGAGCTACCGAGCAAGCTTGTTATGTCCACAAAGAGAAACATATTTCGTAAACATGACTGTATACGAAAATGATTACAAGTGCTTGCTGTTTTACCACCTCTAGTGTTCATTTCTGTTGGAAACTGCAGTGATATGTACTTATTGGTACATATTTTGTGTCTTGCAAAAAGTTCTTACAAGTACATTTTCATGTTTGAATAAAGCATCAAGTGATTGTTTTTTGAACAAATCTGTTGAATAAAATATTCAGTGACTCACTCATAAACAGTCATAAACAGTCGCTTGTCGCCACCTACTAGCATGACAAGGTAACCTGCAGAAAGGATCACTGAAAATCTAAGTTGCAAGTTGTTATTCACTGAAAATCTCTTCTTATGCCCTGTTAAATCTTATTTACACTTCTGTGCATTCAAAGACATGCACAAGAGTTAATTTTACACATCATTTCTTCAAAATGCATGCCAAGCTTTAATATTTGAGTGAGCAGAGTACATTTTAAGCATTTTGCTAAACATCTCTCTTTATTTTCCTCAGACATAAAAGTCATATAAGTTTGGACAATGACATGTAGGTTAGTAACCTGTATTCAGTCATGACCATTGAGGAGAGAGACTCTCATTGTGATAGCACAAGTGCACAGAGCGGAAGCGTGATTTTTGAAAGCATAAGAAGTAGCACATGCTCAGCCCCCTGACTCTTTTTCTCTAATTATGCTTTTAAGTGCTAAATGAGCCCCGAGAGACCTTCTACCCCACCAGGCTCATGAGTCTCCACCTCCTTCGTTTCACAAATCAATCAGTGTGTCATTGGTGCAGAGTACGCCGTGATGAGATGGCCTTTCTCTGCCATTCCCGTGATGAGCTCAAATAGATCTCCCACTCACAAGCTCCCTATAGTTCACTTACCACAATGACCTTGTGAAAATGAAACAAGCAATCAGCAGATTTTAATTTGAGGAAGGGCCTGATGAACCCATTGGGGTCAATAGTCTAACTAACACGGAATGGGTACTTTTCTCTTCTCTGATGGTTGTTTGGATATTTGTTATGATAATTATGGCCCATCATGCCTCTAGTCTACTGTGACATTTGGCACTGGGAGATGGTGGGTGGTGACAGGGGCCTGGTTGGTGGCTATTTCAGGCTGGTTTTTGACCTCTGAAAAGATCAACAGGTAATTTAATGAGGCAGAAGTCAGACGGGTTGTTCAAAAGCTCATCAATAGAGAAATAAAAGTAAAGCATGTCTCAAAAACTAGGAATGCTCCAGAGCCAGTGTGAATTGAGTTTCTGGATAGTTGACAGAAAACACATCTGCCCTCTCAGACCAGTGATGCGTTGCAACAGAAAATGCTACATTCATTGATTTTGTATATTTGTTTATTTATGCCTTCTGAATGTTTTTTTAAACTTAAAAGATTAGTTCACTTCCATCATTCCTGATATTTTACTCACCCTCATGTTATCAACATGTTATCATCTTCATGTAGTCCATATAGCGGACTTCTAGGGAGCCAATGGGTTGAAGGTCCAAATTGCAGCTTCAAAGGGCTCTTCACGATCCCAGCTGAGGAATAAGGGAAACGATCGGTCATTCTTAAAATAAATAAATAAATAAATAAAATGATGTACTTTTAACCCGTTTTGTAGTAGACTGCAAACCAATATTTTTTTTTTTACATTGTAAGCCATTTTTTCGTAATGTTTATGACTTTATGCACTATAGTCATAATGCAATGTAGTTATATTTTTTTGTTTAATGAACAAAAAAAGTCTAAAAATTTACATTACAGACTGGGCACAGTAAGAGGCTGCATTTATTTAATCAAAAATACTGTAAAACAATAGCACTGTAAAATGATATTAAAATTGTTTTATTTTATATATTGCTAATTAATTATAATTACTATTTAAATATATTTTCAAATTGAATTTATTCCTGTAATTGCAAAGTGGCATTTTTAACAGCCATTACTCCAGTCTTCAGTGTCACATGATCCTTCAGAAAACATCTCGGGTTACATATGTAACCATGGTTATCTGAGATAGGGAACAACACACTGCGTCCTCTAGGGGTCTCTATGGTGAACACCGTGAGCGTGACTCGTGTCTGAAGCATACATACGAAAACTAGAATAACAAAGATAGGGTGGATGGCTAGAACAGAAAGCCCCTCAGGGTGAGTTCTCAGTAAAGAAGTCTCTAAGGCAGTGTGTCCCGCCAGGGATGTCCAGGGGCATCCTGTAAAGAAAAACTTCCAGAGAGCTTTACCTGGAGGAAGGACTACGAGTCCTAAGATGCTGTAATAGGGGACCTGGAGGCCAGGAGTTTCCACAGGGACCTAAAGCAGGCGAAGGCAGATCCAAAGTAGATTAGCAAGGCCATAACCGTAGTCAGTAGACCAGGTGGGGAAGTGGGGGAGGGGGGTTCGGGTGGGTACTCAGCAAAGGAGGCAGGACACAAAAAGCATAATCGTACTCACCTATCCAGAACAGCCATCTTCTTGGAACAACGCCAAAAAGAAGCTCTTACCTGCAATAGAAGGACCAAAAAGATCCAGTCATGTATCGGGGGCCCAGCAACCAAGGAAGCTGTCTCCAAAGCGCTTTAGCGACTTGGTTGCAGATTTCAGCACGCATAAGGCCAGGCAATGCCACCATACAGACCGGATCCTAAAATGATCAGGGGATCATCATTACCAAAAGCGCTGACAAGGGTCCCGTGTTCCACAGAGAGGAACTGACGAGGCTCTAATCGTGAAACACAGGAAGAACACAACAAACATACTGCAACACCAAGCTCAGGAAAGAAGGGTTTGTACTCACCCACCATGGCCGTTTTACGTCTCAGCGATAAAATGCTCCTTACTCAGGAGAGCACAACTGAGCTTAACGCTGGTGCCAGTCCCGCACAGCTAGCCTGAAAAAACCCCAGTAAACCCTCCTAAGAAGCTTCCCAGACCACAAGGGCTATCTACTTACAACCCTAGTAGGAGAGATAGCACTGTCTAGGCAAGGGCTCAGGGAGACTGCTACTTAAAAAACCCTAAGAAGGGGAGTTCGATGTTCCTTCCTCAAAAGGAGAGACAAGCGAGAGTGAAGGTACTTCATAGGAAGGTGCATGCTCTCCACCCGGTGACATAACTTCGAAGAGAGTGTGTGTCATCGAGTTTCAAACGAGAAGGGGACACGGATCAAAACGCACTTCTATAACGTCTGGCTAGTGCTTGCCAAAAAGAGGTAAGAATAGATAAAGCTTACCAAAGATGCACGCTTCAAACAAAAGCGTGCTATGGTCGCGCGGGTAGTGAGGCACTGGCAACGACGAGTCGTGCCGGAAGTGACTTCATAGGCTGTCGCCGGGCAGTGCTATTGTAGTTTTTGATGTATGCTTCAGACATCAGACTTCAGTCATACTGACGGTGTTCCCCATAGCGATTCCTAGAGGATGCAGTTCGATGTTCCCTCAAAAGGGAACCCTATGCTTATGTGATGCTAAATAAACTTTTATTTTTATTGTTTTTATATTACTGCTAATGTATTTAATATATTTCTGTTATTATATAATATATTAATATATTATTTATATATTAATATAATATTAATATAATTAATTATAATATAATATATTATTTTATTCTTATAATTAAAAAAATAAAACACTTGTTATACAAATCTTTTGTAGCATTATAAATGCATCTTTGGTGAATAAAAGTAAAAAAAAAAAAAAAGAGAAATTTTCTGTTTCTAGTCAATAAAAAATGCATTTCTAGAAATAATATATAAAAAACAACAACAATATTTTGTTATCTTGGATGGAAGTCCTGGCCGTAAATATGTAAATGAATAAAGTATTGCAAATTATTTGTACTGTTTGCTTAAGCAATCTTATAAGTACACTTGGCTGTTCTATCAAATCACATGCAGAAATTATATTTTGTACTTTTCAAAGAACTAAATAGTTTCTGCCACATCTGTGTGCCAGCAAAATGTTGGCAAGATTTTCAATATAATTAAGTTCATGCTCACCTGGAAAATGGCTGCAGCTACACAGATACACAGATAACATGACCTGGATTTGCTGGAGATTTTCCATTTTCTTTATCAGTCATGAATAATTAAAGATAATTTATTTTCATTCACTCCATGTTAAAACAATTTGCCATTGCAAAATTCATTAATAAGTGCGTAAAGATATTGTTATCTGCACTAATGCACTGAGCGCCTGGGATGGCGTGTGCTAATATGTGACTTATCGATTTGCAGACCCAGACCTGCTAAAACCGCCATGCTTGCTTTGTGAGAAATGTAATCCAGCACTGCTCTTTACAAATAAATTACATGGATTATTCACTGTTTAGTGAGTCTAAGTTAGATACATGTTCCCACATTGTTGCTAATGAAAAAAGCATGCAGAAAGCATCTGTGAAAGAGAGAGAGCCTCTCCGTTTCTTATGAAGAGCTGGAAGAACAAACAGCTGTGATCTCAAGCAGCAAGAACTCATCATCCCACAAGACTTATCCTAGCACAACCATCTGCCACACACACATATTACACTGGATGGGCAGTTTCCAAAATGTTGTGGAGAAAGAAAAGTTGTTTTTAATTAGAATGAGGAACTGGGTCAGATATACTGTCATGGATGAAGGGGTGATATGAAGGTAGATGATACCATCTAGTAAAACGGGCTTATGGGAAATACTAGCACTTACAGACATGTCAGAGATTTGTTCAATAAAGAGGCAAACTGTATCTACAACAGAGGCTTTATTGGGCAAGTTATTAAAAGGAAGGCCAGTAGTGCAGTGGGACTTGTTTTTGTTGGATCCACATACTTGCTCTGAAGCGGACCTTTATTGATCTGTTCGTAATAGTTTGCTCTTCAAGGTCAGTAGGACTGTCTAACAGTAGCTTTGAATTACAGTGAGTCTGAATGTCTGTTTGTCACCCGTGAATGCAGGAGAGAATGAGAGCATGTGCACAGTTTGGTAGCTTTGTTAAGTCATTGTTCATTTTTTCAGTTTAATTAGCTGATTCAATAGAGTTTCAGTTGAGGAAATCATCCCTTAAATGCAAATGGTCCATGATAGTCATGATAATGCAATAAATTAGATTTGCATGTGGAAAATTCACACAATAAGATGTCATTGTCACATTGTGTAAATGGATGACATAAAGGTCAGTCATTGTTCCTTTTGTTCAGATTATTTAAAAGGCTTTACATTTTATTTTAGCTTCAAATGAAAACCAGGGATTCCACATGGCGGGAGAGTATTCAATTACTATCCTGCCAATTTACATGATTTAGTCTTCTGAGTTTTATATTAAGACATTATTTCCCAATTCGATTCTGTATAATTCTGATGCATTTGAGTATATTTCAGTCATTTTTGTGATCAGGTAACATCAGGCTACATTAATCATTTGATTTACTTACAAAAAAAACGACTTAAAACAGTGAGTTGCTCATAAATTGGACTAAGTTGCTTGCTATTATATTATATTATATTATATTATATTGTTATAATCACATGCGAAATTCTGACATTTGTCAGTGAAAGTTTTATATCGGTAACTTTTAAATAACAAAATTTTTACCCAGATAATCGCTAGAATTATTATTTTTTTGTAAAACACAGAAAATTCTGTTATTTTGGGGATCAGGCTACACTAATCATTTGATTTACTCAAAAGAACCGACGTAAAACAGTGAGTTGCTAAACTGGTTGCTATTATATTATATTATATTATATTATATTATATTATATTATATTATATTATATTATATTATATTATCAGACAATTACGTATAGACTGCTAAATCTGTAATTATGTTTTTTTTTTTTTATTCTAACATTTGTCAGTGAAAGTTTGATATTGGTAACTAATTATTTAAATGACAATATTTTTACCCAGGTAATCGCAGAAATTACACTCAACTAATTGCCGCATTATTTGCAGCAATTAGCATTTTTGTCCAATTCTGCACAAAAAATTACTAAAAATTATTAAAATATATTATTATTAAATTATTATTGCAAATTTTTGTATTATTATTGTAAATATCACAGCATTTTTTTAAACTGTCATTTTGCGGCATTATTTGCAGCAGTTTGCATCCAATTTTTTCCACACAAAAAATGTTACTGAAAATTATTAACATTTATTATTAAAATTAAAAGGTATTATTATTAAAATTTGTATCACAAATCAACACAAAAAAATTATATTATGTTATATTATATTATATTATATTATATTATATTATATTAATTTTTTTGTAATTTGTTGATTTATGGTTTGTTAGGATAGAACAATATTTGGCTGAGATACAACTACACTCTTAAAAATAAAGATGCTTCATGATGCAATAGAAGAATCTTTTTTGTCTAAATGGTTCCATAAAGAACCTTTAACATCTGAAGAACCTTTCTGTTTGACGAAAGAAACATCTTCAGATTATAAAAAGGTAAGATAGAGATGGTTCTTTAAAGAACCTTTGACTGAATGGTTCTTTGTGGAACAAAAAAAAAAGTTCTTCTATGGCATCGCTGTGAAGAACCTTTTAAATCACCTTTATTTTTAATTGTATTCGAAAATCTAAAATCTGAGGGTGCAAAAAAATCCAAATAATGAAGTTTTAGCAATGCATATTACTAATCAAAGTTAAGTTTTGATATATTTACTGTAGGAAATGTACAAAATATCTTCATGGAACATGATCTTTACTTAATATCTTAATGATATTTTGGTATGTTTTATGTTGGCATAAAAGAAAAATCTATAATTTTAACCAATACAGTGTATTGTTGGCTATTGCTACAAATATACCCGTGCTACTTAGGACTGGTTTTGTAGTTCAGGGTCACATATTATATGATAATAAGTAAATATCGCAGTGATTTATTATTTTTTGTTTTTTTTAGAAAACAGCAAACAGAAACAGCATCAGAGTGAGTAAGCAAGTGAAAGAAAGCATAAAACACGCCGTTCTCTCTTCCTTCCCCTCAGGCCCATCCCCAGAGCTTAGTAATCCCACATGGGAAAGTCTTGGTCATCTTGATCATTAATTAACCCTTGCTCAACCCAGGCTTTTGTGTCTTCCCGGGCAGGCAGATGCGTGGAGCATTGTCTAATGAACCCTCTCCACCTTCCGGCCATGCATTTCGCCCAACAGCCCTTCCTCTGTTTCTCTATTAAGTTAGCGCTAACTGACGCAATCCTCCACAGCCAGGTGGACCATAGCAGGGAGCAGATAAGTTTGAAAGAGGGTGCTTATAGACCCCTCCACATGGACAAACTGAGCTCACAAGACAGACTGGAGTGGATCCTCAAAGCCGATTGAGCGGGACAGATGTCCTCACAACGGCGCATCCCTGATCGCTGGAGCAAATCGCATCTCAGCCAGACTGTGCTCCAGCCTTGCATACTGATGGTGGAGATGAGATATGTCTGTGTGTGTGTGTGTGTGTGTGTGTGTGTAATCACTTTGGGAGACCTGTGTTGGGTGTCTCGCCGGCAGACTCAAGGAGAAGATGAGAGTCGAGGGCAGAGTAGCGAGGTTGTCTGGCCACCAGTCTTTTGTCTTTTGTCCTAGATGTCTGGGCTGTGGTTTATTCTCACCCATTCTATCTCACTCAGTCGGCTGAGAGATCCAGGCGGTGACCAAGACAAGCAATTGGCACGTACAAATCTTGAGAGAGACAAAACAGCAGGAGAGAGTGACAGAGACAAACATTTAGCAAGCTAAATGACGTTCATTGCATAAAACACAATAAAAGCCTGTCTTGTTGTGTCTGTATATGCCTCTCACTTTATTTATTTTGTCTTGCTGTGCATTTTAAGCAGAACATATGAATTAGGGATGTGCTTATGCAATCATATATTGAAATAGATCTGCTTGTCTGTGTTTTCTTAGCAGGCTATCAATCTGTGCATTAGTGCACAGGTTTTTTTTTGTTTTTTTTTTTGCCTTTGTGCAGGTTAAATCAGGTCTTGCCAGTAGGTGGCAACAAGTAACTTACTTTATAAGTAAGACACTGAATTATTTAATCAATTCATTAAAAAATTATTCATTTAAGAAGATTCCTTTATGAAGGAGTTCAGTGGATTGGTTCACATCGGCATCATTTTTTCAGTCATAAATAGGTTTGGGTATCGTTTGAATTTGATCGATTCCGATTTCGGTTCCGATTCTGCTTATCAGTTCCGTTTCTTAACGATTCCTAATTTTGATTCCAATAAGATAAAAAAAAAAATCCATTAAAAAGTTTTAAGCCAAACATTTAGATGTCAAACATATTTATTCTGTCTTATGGTTTTACCAAAAAATACTAGAGAAAAAACAACTAGACTAATATAACTTTCAAACATTCAATTGTTAAAGACAAGTAATAAAATAGGAACAAACAAATCAATTAGCAATAGCATAAATAAATAAAACTGAACAAATGTCAGGTACAGAAATTGAAATCAAAAGTTTAAAACCACTGCATAGTTGTTTTTTCATAAATAAAATATAGATTAATCCTTTTTGAAAGATATTCAGTCAGTTAATTTTCTTTTGTTCTTTCATTAACATTAATGACAGGCGGCACGTTTATTAGTTGCCTGTCTCTTTAACACTGAACACAGATCTAAAAATACTGTTACACATGCGTTTTCTTTCTCATCTGTTTACATTCACTTAAGAAAAAAAAAACGCTGTGTTTATGATGATATAATGACGTATTCTGTGCATATTGGTCAATAAATGTGGAAGAGAAGTTCGGAACAACCTTTTCTGCAGTGGAAATGCGTGGAACTGCTCAAGAACAGACACAGGTCGGAAACCCACATTGGGACTGCTGTCCTCCGTGCTCGCACTTCAGATGTGTGTGCTGTTCTTTTCCTTACTGCACTTAAAATGTGAACGCGGGAATTGTTAAGCGGAATCAAAATGCACTTGTCTTATCGAATACCCGGTTATTGGAAATTTGAAACGGGTTCTAAAATGGAACCAGTTCTCGATACCCAACCCTAGTCATAAAATAAGTGGATGACTTTGTGAGTAAGTGAAAATAATCCTGTTCACTCATTCACAGAAAACAGTATATTGATTTCTATTTTGTAAGACATGTTTTGTGATCAAAGGGGGTAAGCGAGGGAGTAACAGTGGTCATGAATATTTAGTGGTTCACACCTGAGAAACAAAGGGACGTCCCCTAATGGCCCATCTATGTGACTGTTACTTTGAGCCAGTAAAAAAGAATGTGAGTAGTAAGTAGTTTATTTATTTATTTTTTATTTTTTATATCGTAAGATGCCGGAGCGCAAGAGAGCAAAGCAGTCTAGCTGCATCTAAACATATCTGTATCTAAACATACAAGGGGTGATCAAAAGTTCAAAAGAGACTATGCCCATGATAAACAACTTAAAACTGTCCTCTTCAGGGTAACGTCAGTCTGTTTGTGTAATGATGCAGTATAGCACTTCTGACAGACAGCTCTCATTTTTAAAGAGCCCTCAGCACTATTTTCATACCGCTATGCCTTACTTTCATTTAGTTCAAATGGTGACAACATCAACTAAAACTGCAAGTTTAGAACACAAAACTACAAGTTACAACCCCGAACTGTGTCTGGTTATGTATTAATTCCAGCAATAAATCCAGAGTAAAACAGGAGAAGAATTGGAGAGCCTGTATGTTCGAATGTTTGCAAGTGTTCTGTGTTTCTCATTTTGTATCTTTTACATCATGTACAGTGACTAAAATAACAAAGTTTACAAAAAAAGTGACTTTTACTTGTGATACTTGACTGTTGTGTTTCTATTTTTATTGCCTCACTTTAAACCCGTTTTTCTCAAAAGATCACATCACATATGTATAGTATATGGCATAATTTTGTAGTCATAGACTTACACAAGGTTTGTACTTGTAAAAGGGACATTTTATATCTAAGAAGCTAATTATTATTGTTTGGCATGTTATAAACATCTAATTGCGAACAAAGTATTAATAATAAACATGATCTGAATATTCTTAGACTTGTAGCATTCATCATGTTGCAATGTACAGTCATATTTAAAATGTTTCACTCAATTTCAAACATTTTAGTCAGAAATTAAAGACCTTCTGAAGTGAATCAATGCGTTTGTGAAAGAATAATATCCATATTTAAAACTTCATATGATGTAGGTGTAGCCTAAGTCATTTGTACTTTTGAGGTGAACTATTACTTTAATAAAAACTGGTCGACTAGAAGTCGTTAATTTGAAGCATTAGTCAACATTTGTTAATGAACCATTTAAATCATTATAATGAGCCTTTAATTGCCTACATAGCCTAATAAGCGTGCAAGCACACGCATAAAGCTTGTCACAGCGCACTGCAGAAATAATGATTATAAATTTGTCAGGGAAAAACAGTCGACTGCATTAACATTTTAATATGTATTGTAACTATTGTACTTTTTTTGTTTTCGGCTCAAGAGATGAAGTTGGCAACAATGACTCGTCATCGCCGCAGTTGTAATGCGCCTGAATGCATGTTTCGTGCAGATTACATAGTCTGAGAAAGTGGATATTTTTCTCTCTCTCTCTCTCTCTCTCTCTCTCTATATATATATATATATATATATATATATATATATATTAATGTCTGTAAGGCAAAGATATGTACAGAGTCTTGCGCTCAAGTTTATAGAAAATGAGACGACAGAAAGCGCATCCTGTTTGCTTTCATTATTTTACAAAAGCGCAATGTTTGGTAAATGAAAAAACGTCTTTACAGATTCGAAAGATGTTTTATTCTTAATGAGGGAATACGCTATTTTACAAGCAAATTACCACACCAATGCCTCCATCTTTCCTGCAGTAAGCGCGCGTCTGTTCAGCTTCCCAGACACGGGAACAACGGTATGTTAACATTAGATTGAGTGGCCATAATAAGCCATATTTGAGGTTGATGAATGATAGGCGAGTGTTGGATGTACTGGCCGATGCACTGTATTAATTTACTATTAGCACACAGACTAGCCGTTAATGATCTCTCCGTCACAAACTGCGTGACTTTGCCTGTATATATACATATATATTTTTTTTTTTTCTGCGACTAAAAATATTGGTCGACCAAGCCTTTTCTGGTTAACTAACAATTAGTCAAATATTAGGGGGCAGCCCGAATAAAAACATTGATTCAACACCAATTAATTAAATAGTGACAGACTTTAAGTGAGTCATTCATTCATTCATTCATTCATTCATTCATTCATTCACTCAGGTTTGTTTAAACACACTGATTCATTCAGCAACAGAAAAAACAAGTGTTCTCAAGGAAGAGAAGAAATTGTTGAATAAAGTCATTATTTTTGTTTTCTCTGCGCAAAAAAGTATTCTAATAGCTTCATATAATTACAGTTGAACCACTGATGTCACATGGTCAATTTTAATAATGTCCTTACTACCTTTCTGGGCCTTAAACGTGGTAGTTCATCAAAAATACCTTAATTTGTGTTCCAAAGATGAACGAATTTCTTACAGGTTTGGAACGACATGAGGGTGAGTGATTAGTGACAGAATTTTCATTTTTGGGTGAATCTCTTAAACTTGTTTATTTGACTACTCTGGTTTAGTTCTCTGTAACTCTGAAACTTTTTTCAGGCTATATATTGTAAGGTCATGTGTTTTCTAGGAATCACACCCATGACTGAAACCTGTAAACCAAAAGTATCTACTACTTAAATGTAAATGCTAAAGTTTGTAAGCTTATTTAGTTTAACTCAAATCTTGACAATATAGAGATAAAATTTGTTGCATTTTTCTGTCCACAACCCTCTCGCAACAGACCTGTGGGCCACCAGTCAAAAAAAAAATAAATAAATAAATATTTTACAGATTGTGTTTTGATTTTTGCTGATTAGCAGTTGGGGTGATCTTATTATCCCTGCAGCATTCAGTGCTGCGCTGTATGATCTGATGATGCTGGTCATTGCAGAATGAAAGAGACAGAGCGGATAGGAAGGAGTCAGACAGAGCTAGCACTGGGCACTAATTACCTCTAGCCTGCCGCCACTCAAGTGCCAACATCTGCTGCAATCAGGCCAGTTCTGCTCTCAGCCGAGGAGCTGTTGAAGAGAAAGCCTCTCTCAAGAGTCAACAAGCAGTCAAACGGCACCGGCTCTACACTTATCTCTTTCTCCCTTTACTTTAAAGACTGCACTGCAAGGACGGCTAGTTTAAAAAGCAAGAAGGGTTGTAAAAAGATGTGTATGTGAGCTGCATGCATTTATGAGTATGTGTGTGAGAGTGGGAATTGTGTGCATATGCGCCCTTCAGTGTGTTGTAATTGCCTCAAGCCTTGTAGATACTGCTCAAGTTACATTTGCATATGCATTTAGCAGCCTATTTATACTCGTTAGTGGATCGTGCTAATGGCAAGTAAATCTGTTAGTCAGCCATATGCTCTGTTCACTTGCTTAATAAATGTTTGCGGATCTAAACCTGTGTGACTGATTTTTTTTTTTTTTTTTTTGCAAAAGGTATTTTGAAGAACGTTGAGAAAGAAGCAATATTAGAACCCATTTACTTCCATTACATGAAGAAAAGAGACCTCTCTCAAAATATCTTGAAAATGATCCGTTTAATGCACTTCGGTGCACTTTACTGGATCCATATGAGGTGGCAGTTTGAAACTCAGTCTGTATTCATATTTAGAGCTGAATTTTCTTTGTTTAGCACGTATTTAAAGAAATAAACCAGCTCAGCACTTTGGGGTGTCTGTTTGTCCCAATGTGTGATTTAGGTTTTTTTTTTTCTAGTACCTTTGTTTGCTTCTTAGTGCACAATGTCTCACAGTAGGTCTGACCTACATTGGTTTATACCCACCTTTTTACTTCACTTAGCATCCAAATATCCACATTTAGGTAGTTTCTTTTTTTGAGACATTTCTCAAGTAGAAAATAATTTCCTCCTGTTCTCATAGACTCGTAGAGATGCTGTGATGTTTTAAAAATCTGGCTGGCCTCGTTTTCAGATGCCTGTGGAGACATCCCCTGCTGTCAACCTTACACACCTCACTTTGGTCTGCTCAGACAAAACATTAACTTTATAATGTGCGATATTTTGCATACCGATTCAACATAAGTTCTAGAGTGTTTGGATTGTTTATGCCTTTTCTGCTTTCTGTAATAGAAATCTGTGCCTGAGGGTTGTGCCTTTTATTCTTTGTTGCTGGCCTGTCTTGCTTCTGAAACATAGTCTTGGATGCCACTGGTACAGACTGGCCTCTAACAAGATGGTTAAAACAGGCCTGCTCACTCAGCCCAGGGTAAAGTGAAATAAAAGCTTAGCCTTTGGGTGAGACTGACCTACAAAAATTTCCAAACAGTGCTGCTTGTGTTACTGTACTCTAAGTTTTGATGGCATGGAACAGCTTTGTTAGTTGGTAAAGTAGATAACACATATTCACTTGAAATATTGTTCTTTCTGGTCCTCGAATTTAATTGGCTGAGAGGAGTGCGATATTCGAGTGATATCGGAACTTCATCCGTTTCACCGTTTGTATTTCTCTGTTTGTGGTATTTCTCACAGCGAGTGTCATTGTAGATGCCCAAATCCACTATCATTTTATAAATAATACTGTTTTTGTGTCACGGAATGTAGTTTAAAAAGTGTTTTAAGTGAGAATGTACTTGTTTAGACTTCAAATATACTTCAAAGTGTAGACATTCTAGTTAGTTTTTGATTACAAAGTATGCCAGTCATTGAATCCGGACCTGTAAATGTAAATGTGAGTGCAAGACTTTCATTTACACAACCAGTCAAAAGTTTTTGAACCGTAAGATTTTTAAAAGTCTCTTCTGCACTTTTTTTATTATTTGAAATAACTGTTTTCTATTTTTGAATATATTTTAAAATGTCATTTATTCCTGTGATTTCAAACTGAATTTTTAGCATCATTACATGATCCTTCAGAAATCATTCTAATATTCTGATTTGCTGCTTAAAAAACGTTTATTATTAGTATTACGTTGAAAACAGCTGAGTAGAATTGTTTCAGGTTTTTTGATGAATAGAAAGTTCAGAAGAACAACATTTATTTGAAATAGAAATATTTTGTAACATTATAAATGTATTTATCATCACTTTGACCAATTTAAAGCATCCTTGCTAAATAAAAGTATTAAATTTCTATTATTTCTTTCCCAAAATTATACTGACTTCAAGCTTTTGAATGGTATAGTGTATAATGTTACAAAAGCTTTTTATTTCAAATAAATGCTGACATTTGGGTCTTTCTATTCATCAAAGAATCCTGAAAAATGTACTCAACTGTTTTATTGATAAAAAAAAAAAAAAAATATATATATATATATATATATATATATATATATATCGTCGCTGTCGGGCGGAATCCTCGTATCTCCAAAACCGTCATTTTTCAGGAAATGAAAAAAACTGCATATTTTTTGAGTTATTAAATATTTTATCGTTAAAGTTGGTATTATACCATATATTGCTATCATACACTGTTGTGTACCAACATTAAGACAACATTTTCCCAAAATCATGTTTTATCGGAGATACGAAGTTTTATGACTTGGGAGCAGGGAGATACGAGATTACGCCGTCATTGATAAGAATGGTACAGACACAGACTTCGCTGCTGCCAGCAGTTCATCAAAGTCTGCGGTCGCGTTGAGCCTTTTGACAAGAGAAAAGGCTTCAATAGTTAACCAAAGCCAACGACTGTGGTTACATACATTTTCCTAAACTCTATTTTAAAGGTTAGAGCTATGAGTGATGCAATACCAAAATAAAGCGATAAACTGTCTAATAGGCGGAAATTAATCTGCAGGCAAACAAAGTCTGCGGTCGCATTGAGCCTTTTGACAAGAGAAAAGGCTTCAATAGTTAACCAAAGCTAACGACTGTGGTTACATACATCTTCCTAAACTCTGTTTTAAAGGTTTAAGAGCTATGATGCAATACAAAAAAACTGAGTCCGTCTTTTTTCCCCTTAATTCTTCCAGAACAGCTTATACTACTGTTTCAGCTGTTAACATAGTTACGTTTTGTATGTAATGCCAAAGTGGTTATATTTCGTTTCGTTTTCTTATTAAGTTAATTTAGAAAAACTTCTGGAGCATTTTTTTGTTCGTTAAATATCAGTTTGTTTGTTTGTTTTTTACGAACAGCGGCCAACGGAAGACTTTTGCCTTTTAAATCATTACGACTTGCATAAAATAAAATCTATAGATCTAAAAAAGTTAAGGTAGCTATAGAACAATGTTAGTTTAAACATTAAACCTAGATAAATGTGCGCTATTATGTGAATATTGTTTTTGAAGAGGAGAAGCTGAAATCGCTTTGCAGAACATGAGGAGTCAGCGCGATCACATTTTTCAGCGAATAGGCTACATGCCTCACAAACATGACAAATAAATAAATAAATAAATAGAAAGCCTTAAATTATTACTTAACGAAATAAAACAAATCAGAAAACAACGTTTTCATTATGTAATCCGGAAAGATGCTTTCCTTCAAAAGTTGCGTCCAAAGAAGAGATTGCGAGTCAGGGTCTTTGCGACATTATCTCAGAATACACTAGTTTATTAATGGATCATTCAAATATCTCCTTACTGTTTCCACCGACACATTCAATGCTAATTATTTTTGCCGGTGCTTTGTGACAAGAAGATGGAAGGGGACATATGCCCCGACACTCCAGCGGAGTGAAGAAAAGGTGGAGATACGAGCTCTTCTCAGACAGTTGAAGTGTTCAAATGAGTTAAGAGATTTGCTCTCAAGCTATTTTCAACACTTTAGATTGGTTAATAATTTGTAAAAATTACAGATCCACGTGGGCACTGACCAATAGCATCGATTTGTGCAAAAATATGAAACTGACAAAATTTGGACATACGAGGTTTCCGCCCGACAGCGACGATATGTTTCATGAACAGCAACAGTGACAGTGAAGACTGGAGTAATGATGCTGAAAATTTAGCTTTGATCACAGGAATAAATTACATTTTAAAATATATTGAAATAGAAAGCAGTAATTTTAAATAGTAACAATATTTCACAATATTACTACTTTTGCTGTATTTTGGATCAAATAAATGCAGGCTTGATGAGCAGAAGAGACTTCTTTAAAAAAAAAAAAAAGGTTAAAAATCTGGTAGTGTATACATGTGAACTTGTTTAACAGAATGCACTTTTTCTGCTTCAACAATATAATGACATTCTGTAATTTCCAGTAAATTAAATTTGAACTGTAATTTCCTCTAAATTAAATGTGGACATGGTTTGTGGTGATGGGCTGATGTTCGGTCATAAACTCGATTTGGTGTTCTTCTCAAAGCGTAATCTCAGCACCAGCATCCTTCCAAAAGTCTGAAGGTTTTATACCGCTTGATAATGCCATAATGTCCGTCCATATTACCATCTCTTCTGAAGGGCATACGATTGCACTATCCCATCCTCTCTTTCTCTCTGTTTGTATGCTTTATTATCCAGAAGCAAAGCTCTATAGGGATGCTGGTGGATTCTGCCTCACGGCCCTTGCTGGAGATTGGTATCGATCAGAGATTGATTGGGTGAACTCCTCGTTAAGGGGATGTCGAGATGAAGCTGTAAATCTGCTGAATCATATTTTAGAGGCTGACTCGCATTGATGCGGCACACTGGAGGCTTCTTTAATTGGTGGAGGCTTTCACCTTCTTTCCTGCCTTATGTTGTTGGGATAGGCAGGATTAGCTGGTCCAGGGAAACGACAGACTTTGATTAAGATATCTGACATCTCACTGGAGATATTACAGTTAAGAAAAGCTTTTTCTTCACAACACAACTGAAGTTGCAATAAAAGATGACCCTTGAGGCAAAGTGCAAAGCCTTCACCTTTAGAAAGAATGTATCCGAAAATCAAATTAAGTTTGCAATTTAGAATCAGAAGTCATCTTGTTTTAGAGTTTTTAGATTTACTGCAAAATGCCCTCTGACTCTTCTCTCTGAGAGAGTATTGTGACGGACGATAGATGAAGGGTATTGGGGTGACTGTTGCTGTCACAAGAAGCGGAAATGTATGTGCTTGTGTCCTCTACTCTGTTAGCTGTGACTTACTCAACCTTGAAGTCAGGAGGCAACTAATAGAATGAAGACGTGCTGTTGGTAGACTGTGACTGAGAAGTCGAACTAAAGGTGAAGTCACACTAGTTTGCACTTAATTCTCTTCCATTTATATGCATACAAGCATAGGAGAATTGAAATCAAAGTACATGGGAATTCTTTTGCTGTTTACCCTGACCTTAAAATACATATAGTGAAAATATGTAGCAGTAGAGGATGTAAACATCACAGCTTGGCATCATGGCTCAATACAAAGCATTATGGTACTGGAAAACCTGGAAATGTAAGAGAATTTCAAAAGTTACAAGACTGGAAAAGTCATGGGAATCTTAAAAGGTCATGCAAAAGTCATGGGGAAAAATAGAATCTTAAAAGGTCATGAACATTACTATAGTGAATATAAATGCTTTTAGTTATGCTCAGTTTTTCTTTGGCTCAAAATTTTTCTAGTAGGGGTGTGTGATATTGACAAAAAATATCCTGATATTTTCTGTGATTTTATCTATAATGATAATTAGACAGTAAATATAATTAGAGTGTGTTATTGTGCTGGTATCTTAAGGACAGGTTGCTAGCTTGAGCAATTTTTTGATATTCTTCATATTTTGTGAGCTCAGTTCACAGCAGTGATAGAAATCAATCTTTTCCAATAAGTTTTAAATTGATTTTCACCTTTTATAGGCATTTTTACCTTTTACATTTTTTTTTAAAGTGTGCATCATTTTTTGAGTCAAATTCTTACATTTAACCATACTTTTAAATATGAAACTCTAAGTGTTTTTTGCCTGATGCAGTTATCATTTTCACATCCTCTTGCGCTCATTTGTTCACCCATGGGCATGTTGGTCTGAAAACGAGGTGTGTTCGGCGCATTGTTGACGCATTGCTATTTTGAGGCAACTGAAGTAGACTGCGCCACTGACCAACTGAAACCTGGTCTAAAGTCAAAGGTGCCGTATTTTTTTGTTATTTAAAGAGCACATTAGTAATGTGTCTATAGGCAGATGCACAATGTGCATACACTGTGCTTATTACACACACAGGGATGTTCAGCAGCACACAAACATGCCAAATATTAAAAATCAAAGGATTCAAATGTAAAAGATTATTATTGTGTACATAAATTTAGTAATAGATAGTCAATCGCTTTATGCATGCTGTTTTTTTTTTGGTTTCACAATCACTTTCAGCAAGGAGGGGAGAGGGTGGAAAGAAGGTGCACAGTAACTCATTTAGGGGGGCACGGCCCGTGAATGCACCCTCTTGGCGTCAGCCATGCTCTCTGAAGAAGCGTTCAGGCTGTGTTTTTGCATATTTCATGGCGAAAGCGCAACTTCAAGGGAATGGGAGATGAGATTCTGATTGGTTTAATGCACGTTACGCCCAAAACACACCTGTGACTCATTAAGAGAATAGAGACAAATCTTTTAGACCATGCACCGTTTGTTTTTCCCGTCCTTAAATTAGCAAAAGTGCCCTAAGTGCACCTGCGTTGTGCACTTTAGACCATGTGCTTAGATCGTTAAAATAGGGCTCTAAATGTAAAATGTAAAATGCCACAGTAGGTGGCAGCAAGCAGGTTTCTAAAATGTAAGTCTCTTAATATTAACTTCTTTAAAACCAATCAATATCTCATGTGTAATAATGCAGATTTTTGGAGGGAAAAAAGGGCACTCTTTGTGTTACATTGATTAACTAAATGATATAAATATGTGACCCTGGACCACAAAAACACTAATAAGTAGCATGGGTGTATTTGTAGCAATAGCCAACAATAATTTTTTTTCACATTTTTTTTAATGACAAAAAACTTTAGGATATCAAGTAAAGGTCATGTTCCATGAAGATATTTTGTGAATTTCCTAGCGTAAATATATCAAAACTTTATTTTTAATTAGTAAAAAATGCATTGCTAAGAACTTAATTTGGACAGCTTTAAAGGTGTTTTTCTCAATATTAGATTTTTTTGCACCCTCAAATTTTGGATTTTCAAATAGTTGCATCTCGGACAAATATTGTCCTATCCTAACAAACCATACATCAACGGAAAGCTTATTTATTTCAAAAAAAAAAAAATAAAAATAACCTTTTGTTCATAGAGTAGAAATGATCTGAAGTGGCCAAACTCGTCTGAACGCAAACTTGACGCGATGACGTCATAAATAAGCAAATTAATATGTGACGTCACCTGCTGGCACAAGTATCACAAAATCCCGTGGGAAACACTGTATTATATCGATGTCCTTACTACCTTTCTGGGTGTTGAACGTGGTAGCTGCGTTGCTGTCTTTGCAGGGTCATAAAGCTCTTAGATTTCATCAAAAATATCTTCATTTGTGTTCTGAAGATGAATGGAGGTCTTACAAGTTTGGAACGACAATGTGAGTGTGCAATGTGAGTTTACCTTTTTCTGTTCTGACCACCCTGTAGTGTAATTGGCCATCATGTCCAGATTGTGAGCTGCCACCTAATCAGCATGAAACCACTGCTTGATGACTAGCTTTCCATTTGCACCGGAGTAAATCATTAGCCTCCCTCTTCTGCTACTTACACACAGTCTTTAAATCCTCATCACGAATACACAGTACTATAATGAAGGGGAATATATGAGATGAGGGGAAGAAATGCATGAAACTATGTTTGCTTTCCAAGAGCAGAGCATTTACTAAAGTATATAGGATTAGCACCTTGCTTTAATGTTACTCTTAGTGTGTGTGTGTGTGTGTGTGTGTGTGTGTGGTCCCTTGAAATTTGAGGTGATAAACTGAGCTGTATAGCTGTATTTAACAGTATGTCGCTCTCTTTCTCTCTCTTTCACACCTACACGCTCACACAGGGGAGCGTGTGAGTCCCTTAAGACTATAATGGTACCAGTTTGCGCACAACACCCTGTAGAGAGAAGCGCCAGTGGCTCGGAGGTAAGATTTAGCACTTTGTGAAATGAGAGGCTGGTCTTTTGAGGAGTAATTGCACTCGGAGCTGTTTTGCCTCTGCAGTTTTAGAGGGAGGAGGTGATAAAGGAGGGATGGCAAGTAATGGAAGGAAGGATAACACTCACTACGGCTGTGAGCCATTCAGGACTGATTTGAGAATTGCTTTCAAATGCCAGTAGCTTTCAAATCAAATTGGCAAGTTAAAATTGAGTTAACAAACAGGATTGTAATTTAGATTTTAAGTTTGAGACACAAATGGAATTAAAATAGAATGAATTTCGAAGAAATTCATACGGTGTAACTACTGTTTTATAATATTCCTCAGTATAAATGTATGAAATGAAAATGAAGCTGAGGAATAGATACATGGGCTAAAATAAGTCCTTTATAAGTAAGCTTATATACATTTAGAATGAAAAAAATATTTTATTTTTTTTATCACATTTATGCTTTTAATTTATGATCATATTTCAGCTTTATTATTTTACCACATTTTTTTCTCTACTTGAAATGATTACTATATATTTTGTGCTTTATTTAACATTATTATATTTCTGCTTTTATTTATGTTATTTTTTATATTGTCATTTAAAAATTTCTTATTTTTAATGTTTTTCTAGTTTTAAAAATCATATTTTATTTATTTGTTTATAATCATATTAAATGTATTATATTTTATTGATTTTGTATTATATTAAATGAAATAGTTTTTATACATTTTAATTAACATTTACTTCTGTTTTTATCACATTTCTGCTTTTAATTTACGATCATATGTCAGCTTTATTATTTTACCACATTTTGTTTTATTACTACTTGAAATTATTACTATATGATATAATTTTTGTACTTTATGTAACGTTATTATATTACTGCTTTTATTTATTTGTTATTTATTATATCATCATTTGAAAATGTTGTATTTATTTATAATGTTGTTTTTCTAGTTTTAGAAATTATATTTTATTTAGTTATTTATTCATATCATATTATTATGTATTATATATTTTTTTATTTTATATTATTATATGGAATGAAATAAACTTTTATACATTTTAATTAACATTTTATTTTGTTTGTATCACATTTCTGCTTTTAATTTATGATCGTATTTCAGCTTTATTATTTTACTCCTTTTTTTATTTTTATATTACTAGTTAATGACCACTATCTTCCTGCTTTTATTTATTTATTATTTTTTATATTTTCATTTGAAAATTTCATTTTTTTTTTTTTCATTTATTTATTTATATGTTAGGGCTGGTAAGCGATTACATTTTTATTCTAATTAATTACATGATTTTTAATCTTTGTTCAAATGGCTGAATCATTCAGGAGTGAAGTAAATGGTTCTTTATGAATGGTCCATTGAATCATTAAACTTGCCCAACTTGAAGCGGCAAGGCAAGTGCATTAAATGTGATAATATTTTTAATGCATTATTTTTTACCGCAATTTTATTCATTTTATATTATTATATGAAATTAAATAAATCTTTATACATTTTAATTTACATTTTCTTTTCTTTTATCACATTTCTGATTTATGATCGTATTTTAGCTTTTTTACCACATTTTGATTTATTTTTACATTTCTACTTGAAATTACTACAATATAATATCATTTTTCTATTTTATTTAACACTATTATATTTCTGCTTCTCTTTATTTTTCATTTTTAATGTTGTTTTAGAAATTATATTTTGCTTTTTATTTATTTATTTAATATAATGCTATTAATTGTAATATATATATATATACAGTGTTGCTTGAAAATTTGTGAACCCTTTACAATGTTCTATATTTCTATTTTATGACCCAAAACATCATCAGATTTTCATTTTCAAGTCAAGTGAGAGAAAAATATTTTCTTTGTCATTTATTTATTGAGAAAAATTATCCAGTGTTACATATCTGTGTGGTGCAAAAGTATGTGAATCTCTTGGATTAACAGTTAAACATATTTCAAGACCACTGTTACCTTCCTGAGAAGTGGTCAACCAACAAATATCACTCCAAAGCAGAACGTGTAATAGTCTGTGAGGTTGCAAAAGTTCCCTGGGTAACTTCTAAGTAACTTCTAAGCAACTAAAGGTCTTTCTCACATTGGCTAATGTTCATGAGTCCACCATCAAGAGAACACTGAGCAACCAATGATGCACATGGTACATGAGTTGCAAGAAGAAAGCCACATATCCAAAAAGAAAATTGCTTGCTAAAGATCACATGGACAAGCCAGATGACTGTTGGAGAATGGTTTAATGGATGGATGAAACCAAAATTGAACTTACTGGTTTAAATGAGAAGCTATTATTTTCAGAGAAAAGGACACACTGTGTTCCATCTGTGAGACATGGTGGTGGTAGTATCATGGCTTGGGCCTGTTTTGCTGCATCTTTGCCAGGACAGCCTGTCATCATTGATGGAACAATGAATTCTAACTTATACCAGCAAATTCTAAAGGAAAATGTCAGGACACCCGTTTAAGAACAGAGTCTCAAGAGAATGTGGGTCATGCAGCAAGACAACATCCCCCAGCACAAGTCCTTCTACCAAAGAATGTTTAAAGAACAACAAAGTTGATGTTTTAGAATGGTTGAGTCAATGTCCAGACCTTAATCCATTTAAAATGTTGTGGAAGAACCCAAGCAAGCAGTTCATAGGAGGAAAACCAGGAACATCACAGAGTTTAAGTGGTTTCCTCTCCAAGGAATGGGCTAAAACTCCTACATGTTATTTTGCAGGACTGATCAGCATTTACAAGAAACTTTACCTTCAGTTACTGCAGCAAAAGGGGGTCACACCAGATACTGAAAGCATACCTTTGCACCGCACAGATATGTAATACTGGATAATTTTTCTCAATAAATAAATGACAAAGCAAATATGTTTCTCTCACTTGTTTATGTGGGTTCTCTTTGTCTACTTTCATGACTTCTAGGAAAATCTGATGATGTTTTGGGTCATATTTATGCAGAAATATAGAAAATTGTAAAGGGTTTACAAACTTTCAAGTGGCACTGTGTGTGTATATATATATATATATATATATATATATATATATATATATATATATATTTATATATATATATATATATATATATATATTTATGGATGTATGTATGTGTGTGTATATATATATATATATATATATAGTGGATGAGTGGTGTCAGAGAGTGCTGATGATGAGGGCTAATGTGAAGTGAGGATGTAATGATAACTGCTAAATTGTCACAGTCCTCCTCCTCTGATCACAGTGTGAGATGTCAACAGAGTGTGATTTACTATTGTGTCTACACTTTGCTTGGCACCGCGGCCATTCTTTTCACACGCTATTAAAGGGACTAAGTGAAGTGAAGAAGAGCTCATGACCACATCCTTCTCTATTCCCCTCTCTATATCGACTGTCACTCCCCATCCTTCCCTTCCCAATCGGTTTCCCTTTTTTCCTTGACTTTTTCCATTTTCCCTGTGAACTGTAGACTTAGTCACGATCCTGGACTGAAAGGATTTGGCCTGTTTATAGAACAGTTCTTCGAGTGCAGAGATGGATCAGACAATCAGTTATATTCTGCTCCACTCAGCAGAGTTACATAACATCCCCAACTGGACCTGTTAAAATGGAAGAAGATTGTTCATCTGTGACGATTGATCTACTGTATTCACAATGTACTGTGCACATAAAGGAGTTTTTATGAGCTTAAATGTTAATCGAAGAATCCTTTGCTAGAATGTCATCCCATCTGAGGGTCTACAGGGTCTTAGCTTTGCTTTTTTTTTCGCTTTGATTGACTAAGATCATGATCTTACTTATCTATCAAAGTGAGTTTATCATAGATCTCTACACTGATGTTGGTCTCTCCTTCACTTTTGATGACAATGTCACACAGTGCTAATTAGCCGCTCAGTCTGAGATGACATGCCTAGATTACAAACAGTCTTTTATCTGGTCCTAATGTTGTTGCTGCTCCTGAGATGTGACTTTGTTTGTACCAAAAAATTGATGCTCAGCAATGTTATCTGTGCACCACAAAAGCGTCACTTTGGGTTTCTTTCGGCGACTTCCCTAAAGCCTGTCCTTGACCTTGTTTCTGAGGAATCTTTGAATACTTTTAATTGCTGTCTTTCACCTGATTTTTATGCAACATTTCCATCTAGTCACCTTTTATATACAGTGGAAGTCAAAAGTTTACATACATTTTGCAGAATCTGCAAAATGTTAATTATTTTACCAAAATAAGAGGCATTATACAAAATGCATGTTATTGCTTATTTAGTGCTGACCTGAATAAGATATTTAACAAAGAAAACATTTACATATAGTCACAAGAGAAAATAAAAGTTAAATTTATAAAAATGACCCTGTTTAAAAGTGTACATACCCTTGATTGTTAATACCTGAATGATCCACAGCTGTGTTTTTTTGTTAGTGATAGTTGTGTGTGAGTTCCTTGTTTGTCCTGAACTGCCTGCTGTTCTTCAGAAAAATCCTTTAGGTCTCACAAATTCTTTGGTTTTCAGCATTTTTGTATGTTTGAACTCTTTCCAAAAATGACTGTATGCTTTTGAGATCCATCTTTTTACACTGAGGACAACTGAGGGACTCATATGCAACTATTACAGAAGGTTCAAACACTCACTGATGCTTCAGAAGGAAACATGATGCATTAAGAACCAGGGGTGTAAACTTTTGAACAGAATGAAGATGTGTATATTTTTTCTTATTTTACTTAAATATATGTTTTGTTTTTTTCATTTAGTACTGCCCTTCAGAAGCTACTTACATGTTTCCCAGAAAACAAAATAAGTTAAATTTACATCAAAAAGTTTTCACCCCCAGCTCTTAATGCATCATGTTTCCTTCCATATATATAAAACAAGGTTTATAAATGTTTTTAAAGCTAACATATGTTATGAATTATCTTTGTTATTATACTTTATTCTAGTGCCATCACACAGATGTAGGTGTTAATGCAATGGTAATGCAAATGGTTTTCAAAGGATGAATTTTAAGATTTTAAAAGTATTTAAAAAAAGTTTTCAAGTGATATATAATTTCTTATGATTTATAAGGCTGATAGGGATAATGGCAGCAAAGAAAGCCTTTTTGTGACAAAGGTCAGAACTCCTGTTATGAAGTAGATTTTTGAGGTGCACTCTTGTCATGAATTAATCTATTACTTTTTCTACATAATTTGTAACACAAAAAAATGGTAAAATATCTGTGTAAGAGCCTTTCCAACGATGTATAGTTTGTCATTATTAAATTAGGATTTATTTGTTAAATGGTGAAGTAAACTTAGGCGTCCTACTGAGGGGACGGATGACAATTAAGGGGTTAAACCACCTATATAAAAATGTATTAGTATACACTACTATTCAAAATTCTGAAGTCATTCCTTTTTTTACTGTTCATCAAATAATTATTTAAAAAATCATTCAGCACAACTTATTTTTTATTATAATAATATTAAGTGAACTTACTTTTTAATATAATAATAATAATAAATGTTTCTTGAGCACCAAATAGACTTTGCACTTTAGAATGATTTCTGAAGGATCATGTGACACTGAATAATGGTGTAATAGTTATAAAAAAATGTAAAATACATTAAATTAGAAAAAACAGTCACCCCCCCATTAGTCCATATTTTGTGTCTCGTGAAAACTTTTCCACAGGTACGTTTTCATCATTAGATCAGAAAAAATCTTACTGACCCCAAACTTTTCAACTTTTGTAAGTTTGCTGATGTGCAAGGTTGTATAATCCAGCACATAGCCGTTAAATAGACAATACGATAGAAATAATATATAATGATGAAGGCTTGAGGAAACAGAGCACAGTTATGGTTGTTTAGGAGCAAAGTAACTTGGTCCTTCAGATGTTATTGCATAAAAGCAGAGTGTGTCCTGTTTTTTGTGAGACACCTTGTTTTTATGGTGACAAAAGAGCTTAATTTTCTGTTTGTGCTTGGAAAGTAAACAGGGTTTTCTGTTAAAACCGTGCTGGAATGAGCCGGAAATTACACTCTCTTATCGGCCAGAGTTATTGTGCATCATTCTGAAGAAAGACATTGTGGATGTTTACAACAACCCGCTACAGACCTATTCCTGGGTGCAATTGTCACCTAAGCTGAGAGGTCACTGTGGTACCCATTCTATCAGTTTGTGTTTAGAAAGGGCCTATTCATAGGTGTATGCTTTTGTTCTGCCTTGCATCCTTACAGGCAATGGATAACGGATGCCTTTGCTACGCACATAATCCATTATTATAAAATAATTATTTTGCAGCCTACACAAAGATGTTACATTGCCAAGTATTTTTCTTGTCAGAATCAGGAAATTTACTTGAACAGAGGTGTATAAAGAATAACTTACTGAAATGATAAGTAAATCATAAAAGACTTCAACAGGATGAAAATTTGGAAGGATTTTTTAAACCTGGCTGCTTTGAATGCTGCATGTGTGTATTATTGGGTAATTGGTTGATTAAAGGTTTGAGTTATTACATCAGCCTCGGAAAACATTTATCAGGGTAAACCCAAAGGAGATGTCATCGATTAAGTAAAGCAGCCTGGAGGCAGTGAAGTTCAACCATTACTGAACATCCTTGTGTGTTATATTCATGTAAAAGAATGATAAGTCAACCATCATTAATTACTCCTAACAGTGCATTGTATTTATTCTAATGCACTGTATTTTTTTACTGTGACATATTTATCCTAGTATATTTGCTTTAGAGAGATAAATCAGCTGATTTGCAGGCATTTATATTGTCAGTTGCTAAAAAGGTGCAGTCTTTTGTTTAAGTGTAATGAGTTTTTGAGAAATTGAAAACACATTTGTGTGCCCAATCAGTTGTGGTTGAACAATAGCATAATGTATTACCATGCTCCCTAATACTTGATTTTGATTAGTCAGTCTTGGCAATCTGCATAATATGTGTATAATAACCAACAAACTGTACTTTACTAGTTGATATCTTTCATACATTCCACAGTCTCTTCATCTCACATAATGAAATAATTTCAAACCAAATCAATATTTCATGTCCATTTATTTATTTGCTAAGTATCTGTGTAATTAGCTGGATAATATACAGCGAGCCAGTTATTATCGCAGAAGAAACCCCTTAAGGATGATTATTGTGGGGTTTATGCTGTGACAGTGACCAAACTGACTGTACTGTACATTAAGACTCATATAGTATCAAGCAATTTTCTGGATGAGACTTTAGTTCTATTCATTCTTACAATCAAACATATCTTATTTAATTTACATTGTTGTCAGGAAGGAATCAATAAAAGGCCAGGAAGAATTATTCCATACAGTTAGTTTGATGTTCTGATGGTGGTACTACAGTAATTATTATATTAGGGGATAAAATTGACCTTAGTGTGCCTACTTACACACAGTGTTGGTTGAATATCTCTGGTTGTGTTTGTATATGCGTTCCTGTTGTTTTTTATTGGTGTTTTGCCTCACATAATGTGCATCATTCCCATTTAGAGACTCACACCTCCCATAAGTACTGCTGTTTATACCTTTTGTGGATATGGATTGTGTGTGATGCACATTCTGTGTACACAGCATGAAGAGAGTTTGAGTTTGATGTGATAGAAAAGCAATTGTTAGTGTATTTTCTCTGAAATTTCAGTTTTCATTTGCTCTGTTCTGAAGAAAGGAACAATGCATTAAGAGCTGAGGAGTGAAACATGTATCTATCTTCTCTAGCTTCTGAAAGGCAGTACTAAATAAAAAAAAAAAAAAAAGATATTTAGGTAAAATAAGAAAAGTGTACACATCTTCATTCTGTTCAAAAGTTTACACCACTGGCTCTTAATGAATCGTTTATCCTTCTGGAGCATCAGTGAGCATTTAAACCGTCTGAAATAGTTGCATATGAGTCCCTCAGTTGTCCTCAGTGTGAAAAGATGAATCTCAGAATCACAAAAATGCTGCAAACCAAAGAATTTATGGGACCTGAAGGATTTGTTCTGTAGAACAGCAAGCAAACTGTTCAGAACAAACAAGGGACTCATGAACAACTAAATCACTAAAAAAAAAAACAAAAAAAAACCAACAACAACAGCTGTGAATCATTCAGGTAACAACACAGTATTAAGAATCAAGTGTGTGTAAACTTTTGAACGGGGTAATTTTTCTCCTGTGGACTATATGCTAATATCTTTTATGTGAAATATCTAATTTAGGTCAGTACTAAATAGAAAAATTGTTTTGTATAATCACTCTTATTTTGGTAAAATAATTAACATTTTGTGGATTCTGCAAGGTGTATGTAAACTTTTTACCTCAACTGTATAAACTTGCAATTGCAAGAAAAGTCAGAATTGACAGATACAAATTTGCAGTTACCTAGTTTTATCATTTTATTTTTCATAGCAGGAGAAAAGAAAACTGAATTGCAAGATGTAAACTCAGAATTCTGGGGAAAAAAGTCAGAATTGTGAGATAAAAATGAGCATTTAACATTTTTAAAAAAGCTTCCATACATTATTCCAGTATAGGATGCAGCATTTTCAAACAAAACAAAAAAATGGTAAAGGATCATGCTGTTGTTTTAAACTAACTAAGCGTACTAAGCATATCCATCTTGCACTCACACACACATACAAACATACAACATCATGTGTCCCAGATGAGCATTGTTTACAGCATGTGGAGGTTAATTATGCATTTTATGGGCTATTTACAAGCTCCGGCGAGAAATGCCACAATGTCCTTCTCACCTCCTGAAGGACTTGTCAGGGAACATAAACCATTCATGCTCTAATAGTGAGTTTCTTTGTCTCTTGACCATGACACACACACATCCACATAGCCAGCCAGCTTTAACAGTCATCGCTGTGACTGTCCTATGAATCAACTCGCAGCACCCTGCCACCCTTCACCTTGACTTCCTCTCATAGTCTCATGTCTGTCCTCCAGGAAAGTGATAATGCATTTCACTGTTTGGAACACGAACATCTAGACCCACGCTGATGTGAGTGAAAAAAAAAATTTATGGCAAAAATCATTAGAATATTAAGAAAAGATCATGTTCCATGAAGATATTTTGTAAATTTCCTACCGTAAATATATCAAAACGTTATTTTTTATTAGTAATGCATTGCTAAGACAACTTTATTCCATATTTTCAAATAGTTGTCTTATCCTAAACCATACATCAATGGAAAGCTTATTTATTCAGCTTTCAGATGATGTATAAATCTCAATTTCTGAAAATTGACTCTTATGACTGGTGTAAACGGGGTCTAAATCGTAAGCTCCAGAGTACGTCAAAAAATGATTTGCTTTCGTAGTGTAAATGTGACATGTTGTTGAAGCTTGCTAGCCAGATGGGATGTAAACTTTGCCAGATGAAATCATAAGTTTGGTTTGAAGGAAGTAAAAAGGCTAAAATGCAATGTTATCTCACCAACCCTGCTTCTAACACAAACCCACAACGTTTGACATAGTTTTGAGGCCATAGCAGACTCAAAATATGCTGTTCTCCACATGGTTTTCTGTTGTCTCCTTTTGTGGTTATAAGTAATTTGTGCAGCCTATTTTGTAGGGGTGTAACGGTTCACAAAATTCACGGTGCGGTTCGATACGACACAGTGGTGTCACGGTTCGGTACGTTTTCGATACAGCAAAAACAAAGAAATGGCAGAAAATTTCCTTGATTTTTACACATTTTTTATTTATTAAAACTAACATCATAAAGTACTATGCATCTCAGGTCAGTGGCAGGAGTCGGATTTCATTTATCACATAAGAAGATTGAGTCCAGCTGACCAGTGAGTTGAGAAAAACAAGAAGTTGGCGAAATGTTTAGTTTCAAAACAAAATACAAAAGTGCATGCTTTAAAAATATTTCACTTTTGCTGTTTATATAAGATGATTTTGGAAGCTTCCACCTCAGTATTTGTTATTTTATTTTTGTAACGAATGGGACGAAGATAGGTGGATCCATGTGCAAGCTTTATTTACAGAAGTAATCGTGGTCAACAAGAAGGGTCAGGCAGGAACAAACATGGACAACGTAGAACAAAGAAACGTCAGTATCCGAGCATGGGGGTCTGGGGCCGGCAGCGAGCAGAGTAATCCAAGGGCAGGCAAGGGAACCAGGAACAAAGGAGCTCGGCAACGGGAGGGCAACCAGGAAATAACGCTCGGAATTGACAGTAATAACTATACAAAACTTCGCAACCAAACAGTGGGTGAACCGGTCTATTTATACAGTGAGAATGTGAACTAAGATGGCCGACTAAGGTGAAAAGTAAAAGATGACAACAGGGCATTATGGGAAATGTAGTGAGTTAATGGTGCATAATACATTGAAGGCTCTCTCTAAAGGCGGACGGAGGGAGCCATAGCAGCAGTTTGTGACAATATTAGCCCTATAGCCTATATTTGTATTTGTTTTGTGAAAACATTAATCATTAATTCTATCCTTAATATAAGTGAGTTTGCCGTACTGTTTTGCTGTTGTCAATTCAATCATTTGACATCAAATTTGGCGCTAATTCAAAAGCGAAACTAAAATGCGCACAGGAATTTACAAGCTGTTTACAAGCAAGGAAAAGAAGGAAAACTCACCATCTCACCATTACAACTCTCCTGGAGTGTTGTGTTTTTCTTTAGGAGTGGGAGGGGCTGACAGCAACTTGTCTGTTACTTCGTTTGGGTTGCCGTGCTGAGTACAGTGGCACTGAGAACATTAGATTTCACACTTATTTCATTTTCCAAATGCAATATTATTAGTCCAACGAATCGAATCGTTCGGTTTGTAATGCGTACAGAACCGAAAGCTTTGTACCGAACGTTTCAATACGAAAACATGTATCGTTACACCCCTACTATTTTGCAATATTAGATTAGAAAAGGCCATACATACACCAGCACATAGACTCCTCCCTCAGAGACATCAGGAAAGTGGTCAAAATTAGACAAAAGAGACACCAGATGTAAATGGAAATGTCTTCCTCATCTACTTGACCTCGTCTGTTCACTCTTCTACCAGAACTACATGTGGCAAAACATATTTCAAATATTCCTTACATTAAGCCAGCACAAGAAATATACTCTTAATTATGTCTCTTTCACAAATATATGTAATTTATGATGATTTTTTTTTGTCTTTCTACAGCAACTAATGCGAGAGCGCCAGCAGATGGCCAGCCGTCCGTTTGCATCAGTTGCAGTGGCACTTGAGGCTCCAGAGGAAGAAGAGGAGCTTCTACAGGGCCAGGCGGAGGTGGGTGACTTCAGTCTTAGGCTTGTAAATGTTCGATAGTTATATACCTACTATATTTAAAGGGTTAGTTCACCCAAAATTGAGAATTCTGTCATAAATGTATCCCCCTTATGTGGTTCCAAACCCATGAGACCTTCGTTCATCTTCTGAGCACAAATTAAAATGTTTTTGATGAAATCCGAGAGCTTTCTGAGCTTTTTTTCATAGACAGCAACACAACTGACACCTTCAAGGCCCAAAAAAGTAGTAAGGATATTGTTTGAAAGGTGATATTGCATCAGTGGTTCGACTGTAATTTTATGAAGATGTGAGAATAATAAAATATCTTCTCTTTGTTCTGAAGATGAATGAAAGTCTTACAGATTTGGAACAACATGAGGGTAATTAATGACAGAATTTTCCTTTTTTTTGGGTGAACTATCCCTTTAAGTATTTAATCAAGGGTGCCATATATAATCTTAATTGTTTCTTGTCACTGCGTTACTATCCCACTCAGTACTTCCAGACTGTGATGTCACATTACTTGGGTTCATTCCACAATACTTTCTTCAGCCTTTGCCTTTTTTAATAATAGAAGAGATTGGAAACCATGAATTTGAAACCATTTTCTCATTCAGAGGTTGATTAAACAACATCTGGTGTAACAGTGTAGACTCCATTTAGCATAATTGCATAAAATAAGGGTGAATGTTGGCTCGTTAAGCAGGAAGGCCAAAGAACAGGGCCATCATCACATTTCATGCCTAAGTTGATTGGTAAGCACAGGCTGCAGATGGATGCCTTCACTGGCCCTGAACAGTTCTCTCACAATGACCATTGCAGTTATTTTCCACAGAGATATAGGCAGCATTTGATTATTTGAGACTACTTTTCTTTTCACACTGTGCCTAATTTCTTTGGTACATGTTATAACAAGCTGAAGTGATATGAAAAGATCACACCAATTCAAAACAGTTATTACTTGACATCAGCTTTACTGTGTCATTTTTACCTGATATAACCAGACTTTGAGTTGATTGAAGTTGATAGCATGCCAGCTGAATTGATTTGATATATTTTGATGATATGCAGTGAGATTTCTTCTTCAAACTGCCCCTGTTTTTAAAGATGCAGACTTTTTCGCAAATCTTTTGAATGCCATCTGCAATCGTTGACCTCTTATAAAAGTCAAACAAATGTTTGGCGGTCTCTTATTTACTGGAAGGCTCCTTTATCTCATGCTGCATACATCTGCATGGTGTGGCTGTGTAGGAAGAGTGTGTTAGAAATAAGCTCTGGGAACATATGCATGGAAATCTGGATGTGCTTTCAAAATATGCCCAAGCCTGTTTTTTAAATAGCTGCAATATAATTTGAATCATACTAGATAACTGCTAATTGCTGGAATGACATACTGAGTGCTAAGAGTGTGCTAGACCTGCTGTGCTCAATATTTAGACTGAAGTGTGTTAGAAACTTTCATTGACTGAGCTGTCCTTACTGTTACCTCCAGAACTTATAAGGTGCAACATCTGCTTCATCAGACCAACTGTTCCTCTTGTTTTTTTTTTTTTTTTTTTAATGAAATGAAATAAATATATACAATTATTGTTTAAAGTATTTTATATATAATTAATAATTAAATTAAATGTATAAATCTAAATTAATTTATTATTATTATTATTATTATTTTTAGGTGCCTATTTATTCTAAATAGGTACACTGCATTCAAAAAAAGCTCCTTATAGTACTCAGTTGTTGATAACTGTTTAAGTTTTAAATCAAAGTGTTAAATTATTTATGGATTTTATGAAAGTGTTTCACAATAGGATCTAATGACAAGCGTGAAATAACAAGGGAGTAAATCACTGGCTACCATTCGCTAGATATGCTATTGTGCCAGATCTGATTGTAGCAACCTCTATGACCTTGTTGCATTATAAAACAAGAGGTGAAACATTACCATAAATCTTCACATCAGCGTCCATACAATGTAATAAAACTAATGAGTCACAGCCTAGAGCACCTGCACTACGCCAAAAGCATATCTCGCTTTTTGTGTGGACCGATCGATCGCAGACCAGTGTTTTTGTAATGCTGGGAGAAATGAATCAATTTCATATGTAATGTTTTAATGTGCTGTATTTACCTCCAGTGGGTGGTGTGGAGATAAAGACTATTTATGACACTTATGAGCTGCCTGACTGGAGAAAAGCAACTATGATTCACACGCATGCACAAACGCACGTACACATTCACAGGCTTTAAAGCTGCAGGCAGGAACCTTTTTTAAAAGTACAGCACCGTTCAAAATTTGGTACGGTTTATGTTCTTGAAAGAATTCTGTTAAGCTCAAAAAGGCTTTATTTATTTATTCATTTATTTTATTTTAAAATGGACTGTTTTGAGTAAAATAACTTTTATATTTTTATATTTAAAATGTAATTTATTCCTGCGATGACAGAGCTAAATTTTCAGCATCATTACTCCAGTCTTCACTGTCACATGATCCTTCAGAAATCATTCTAATATGATTATTTCATGCTCAAGAAATATTTCTTATTATTATCAATGTGGAAAAGAATTGCTTATTTTGCATATATTTGTAAAAACTTTGATTAGGATTTCAGGATTCTTTGATTAATGTATTTGGTCTTGGTGGAATAGGTCTGCTAAGCTGATGTTGCAAAGCAAGTACAGGACCTTGCTACTGCCAATACATACACCGATACGGTGATGTGAGTATTTAAGTATTTAAGACAGACCAGCCATTGAATTGTAAAGCAGCAAGCTCATTGGCTCCAGATTCAACTTGAACCAGTCAGCTTGTGCCAAGTAGTTTAATGCTGTAAATATTGTCAGTTTCATGACAGAACGTGGCATTTATATGAAATATAAATATTTTGTAACATTACAAATGCCTTTACTCTCACTTTTGATCAATTTAATGTATCCTTTCTGAATAAAAGTAATATATTTTTTTAATAAACAGTAGTAAACAGTAGTGTATATAAATAGCGCATTTGATAAATATTTCACGGACAGACCAGGCTGGTCGGTAATACAGTACATCGGGCAGGATATCCAAAGCTCACCTATCTTTCATCTGCCTCAAATATGGCTGATCATCTGAAATAATTTATGTAAGTTCTAGCAACTTTACATGGCCGCTCAGTCTAATGTTAACATAGAAAATGTGATTTGAATAGTTGTGCACTTGATGCTTAACAGATGGAGGTGGCAGTGCGGCCACTTGCACTTAAAATACTCAGTCATTCTTGGTCATACAGATAAGAGTAATACATATTTCTCTGTGTTTATTTGTATGCACTCTCAATAACAACAAAACATTGCGCTTTTGTAAATTAATGAAAGCAAACAGTATGCATTTTATGCCATCTCGTCTCTGTGAACTTGAGCGTGTCAAGAAAAAAAATAACCAAAACTCACTGTATACTTGCCTTACAGACATGAAAAAATATCTATAGAGAGCAAAATAAATACATTCAAATGAACCAATTCAAATGGAATACAAATATTCTCAGATGATGTAATCTGTATGAAAAATGGATACAGGCACATCCACTGCCCTGCTTCGGAGATGACGAGTCACTGACTTCATCTTTTAAGCTGAAAACAAAGAAAGCGCTAGTTTATCAATTAACTTAGTGTTTTTCCCTGACACATTTATAATCATTACTTCTGCCAGTGTACTGTGGCATGCTTTAGCAATGCTCTTGAGCGCTTATTAGGCTTTTTAGGCAATTAAAGGCTCATTAATATGATTTAAATGGTTTAATAATAAACGTGCGACTAATGCAAAATGAAAAAAATGCTAAAATGAATGACTACTAGTCGACCAGAAAAATCTTTAGTCGAGGGCAGCCCTGTTACAAATATAATAGATTTAACCTTAATTTTAATTAATTAATTTAATTTTAACTTTTTTTAAAACCTGATATTTATGCGTTATGTATGTCAGTTCTTATTAGAGAATCATGCCAAGCATGATGCCCTAGTCCTGTTCCTGACAGGCCAACACCACACTCTATTAAAATCAAGAAATCTTCCAGTCATTTATGAGGTTCCATCTCTGTTAGGATGCTGCCATATAAGGCAGTTAATGTATGTAGTTCATAAAGCCCATGCCAGTAGGTGTCAATATACAGACCACAAACACTGGGACAAAGAAAGGCCAGCCAGAACTTAAGTGCACCTTCAGTTTTCTTTAAAACATCTAAAGCAAGGACACATACAGTGCTAAAGGCCTTCTTTTCTTTTCTGCACATCAGCATTCTGTATATTCACTCTGTGATTGTAAAATGATGCTCAGTTAAGTTTGTTAGATTTTGTTTGGATTCTAAAGTTTTCAGATGGAAAGACAGCTATTGATTACTCTCAATAGCTGGTAGTTTTATGCCTTATACCTATATACCTATAAACTGACCTTTTCTGTGTTTAAGTGCTATAATCAGGTCCCTAGTGTATCTACCATCCCAGAAAACATTAAAAAGGACAACCCAGTAACTTTGTAAGCCTTTCTCTGCAAGCATGTGGAAAAAAAGAGAAGTCTCATTATAATATTACCGCTCCTTAATCTGCACGTTTCCTCCCACTGTGCCACCATTTCATTTTGGCAAAAGTTCAAGCAAAGCTTGCTAACTGTCCTGTCATTGGCTGCACAGACGAGCACAAAACACTATTTAGAGTCCCAGCCTCAGAGGAGACAAGAGAGCAGTGGATTTATTGATTTATTTATTATATATTACGCTGCTGCCACACAGATCTAATATAAACGTGATTTCTTTCCCAACAGTTTACCTTCACAGACATATCCGACTGTTTTTGTAACCTCTATGTGTTTTTAACATAAACTTGTGTGCATTTGACAGTTTAAGAGCAATAAGACATGAAAGAGAACTTTATTTAGTGCTTACATGTACACTTTCTGTGTGCATGCTTCAGATGTGTGTGCTCAGAAAGCGTGTTTCTGATTTTTGATTCCATCTTCAAAATGCTAAATAAATGATCTGTAGAATATTTATAGCTGAAACTTCACATACACATTCTGGGGACACCTGAGACTTATATTACATATTGTAAAAATGGGCATAATAGGTCTCCTTTAATATTATCGAGATAACACATCTCTCCCTCTCTTTCTGCCAGGCATTAGTTGCTCGCTGTACTCTGGCCAAATGTGCTGTTGATATTAGCAAGCTGAGAGTGGTGGGAGCGATCAGGGAGATGACAACAGTAGTCCACAGAGCAGGGACCCAAACATCTGTTCTGTGAGCTGTCTGTCTCTGGACTGCTCTTATCAAAACAATCTCAGCTGTTCAAATACACAGCGGCATCAGTGCCAACTCTCATGAGCCAAAAAAAAAGAAAAATCCACTTGTCCTTGTTCTCCTCTCTATTTCTGTCTGTCATGTCTTGCTCATCAGCAGACAGCGGTGGATGACATTAAAGGGCGCTGACATTCTCTACAGTTTCTCTCTTCCTCCCTGCAGGCAGGTCTTTAATTAATTCAGAATACTGAGAAATCTTAGGCCACATAATGTTTCAGGAGTGACAACATTTAAATACGCAAATGAATTACCTATCTTATCATTTTGTTTGTATACACAGCAGAACTCACTCTAATAATTTTTCAGATGTTAAAGATATAGTTTATCCACCAACGAAAATTCATTAATTAATCACTCTAATTAATTAATCACCCTCATTTAGTTCCAAACCCGTCAGACCTTCATTCATCTTTAGAACAATTTGTTGATGAAATCCGATAGCTTTCTGACCCTGCATAGACAGCAATGCAATTGACACGGCCCAGAAAGGTAGTAAAGACATTGTTAAAATAGTCCATGCGACATCAGTGGTTCAACTTTAATTTTATAAAACTATGAGAATATTTTCTGTGCACAAGGTAAAAAATGATTTGATTCAACAATTTCTTCTCTTCCGTGTCAGTCTTCGACATGTGTTTACAAGAGTTTTTATAGTTTGTGGTTCGGTTTGTTGAATTTTGTTTTGATTAGGGTTTTTTGTTGGTTTTATGCTATGTTTACATCTTCCAAGAACAGGGCTATTAACAATGACTCTGTCACATTTTCAAAACATTGTTTGTTTGAGCGGTTTGACAATAGGCGGTTAGTCAATAAACACACAGAAACGGCACATTTCACCTTGAAACAGCCATATAGTAAAATCTATGATATCAGCAGACATGGGGAGGTTCATCTGTTTGGTCTTTTCGTCTCATCGTTCACAGCTTTTGGACACTTTAATCAAAGCTAGTCCTATGCAGTGCTTCGAGCAAGCTCAACATAATACTTAGCTCTGCGGTTCTAATGTGTGTCTTGTCAGAGTGCTGATTTCTGTCACCTCTCATCTCTGTCCAAAACACCTTGTAGATCGATGATCCGTGAATGGTTTTTATGAGCCGTTCATAAATCCTACAGTTGCCCCTGAGCGGAACCACACTCTGAGCAACACTGAGTACAAGTAGCGATTTCACTATTCTGAAACCAGTGGGAATTGACATTGCCATATTTAACATTGTACTTGTATTTTCCTTGGAATGACCCACAGTGAAACAAACTGACTTCATTTACTTGATCAAATCTGGCATTGGTCTTCTGAACTAGATTAAACAACTCAATGTGCATTTTGACCTATAGTTATTCCTTGACTACATCACTTAACCCTTATTTCTAGGTTAGCAAATGTCAATTTCTTAATAGACTTAACCAAAACTTAACTGATCCTTAACCTGAACCTTGACCTTAGTCGTTCGTGGTCCCTTGAGGTCAAGTGCCCTTGGAGGACATTTCAACTCCATCTGGATTCTTCTCAATCAAGCTCAATATTGGTGTCAAAAGGCAATGCTCTGTAAAGTGCACACACAGATCATGGTCTATTATCCATATTAGCAGCTTCTTGTCTTCATTCCCTTCTCTGTTTCCACTCAGCAGTTTTGCTGCTCTGAGAGATATTTGACTTTGCCCGTCTCATGTTCAGCTGATCCCGCATGTTACTGTAAAACAGACATTGCTCTGCTGCACAAGCCAGATAGATCCAAACCAGATGTTCTCTTGGGCTACAAAAGACTGACAGGTGAAACTGAGTAGCCTCTCAGTCTGTTGTCCCTGTGGCACAGTAGGTGAACAAGTCAACATATGCTTGTACAAGGTGACGGAAGATTGTATTTCACATTAATGACAAGAAGAAAAGGATGTTGATAGAATGTTTGCGAACATAAACATATACAGATATTCTGAACCTGCGTTTTACAGTGCCTTGCAAAAGTATTCATACACCATAATGGGAAAGCAAAAAACAGTTTTTTTAACATCTTTGAAAATGTATTAAAAATAAAAAACTGGAATGATTCCATTGTGTAAGTATTCACACTCTTATCTGGGACAGTTGAAATTTAGCTCAGGAGAGGTGAGGGGAAGAATGACAGATAATTGCCTAATGCTGATGTGCAAAGCTTGTCGCATCATACCCCCCAAAAACTTGAGGCTGTAGAAGTACTGATTTAAAGGGTATGAATATTTGAATACAAAGTTGTGACAATTCCGTTTTTGTTTTGTCATAATTGTGTATGGACTGTAGATTTGTGTGGGGGGAAAAAACGTAGCAGTTTAACGTAAGGCTGCAACATAAAACATGAAAAAAAATTAAAGGGTTTGAATACTTTTGCAAGGCACTGTATATGAAACCAGGATGGGAAAATATGTTTTTGTCATTTGTATAGTTTTACAAAGCTACAGGAGGTCACACTAAATTAACATTAAATTTGATGCCCAAATTGGATTTAAATGATATTTTTTCCTGCAGGCAAGAATTCCCATCAGTGTTTGATCTTGGTTACTGACAAGCTTTCTCCATCAGTACTGTACATTGCAGTCAAAGGTTCATTGGCTGTTCAGCCAATATTGGTTAAAGAGAGTCTGGGAAAGAGCCATTAGCCGATGGGGCTGGTTCAATAGGCTTGTAGTCCAGGGGTCATAAACCTTTCATCAATCAATCCATTAGCAGTCTAATATCACTCTGTGTTTTGACTCTACCTGAGCTCTCTCTGGCCAGAAAAGATAAGAGTGCATCTCATAGTCCTCTCATGAAGGCCTGATTGGTCAGTGTGTGTAATTACTATGTGGACACACGCTGTTGATGGATGCGATACACAGTGCAGTATGTTTATTCAGCACAGATAAGAGACACCAACACAGTGTTCACCTTTGTGGTAAAAGTAAAAAAAAGTAAATGATATTCAGTTGAAACTCTAGTTAAAATGTTTTTGGGTCATTAAGTTTTGTGATTTCCATGATGACTGATAAGTAATGTCTATATTAAAATGAAACAAATGGAACATTTAGTGTCTTCAAAACAACTTTAGTTGACAGACGCATGCACTCATTATTTTGCCTGTCTGTCTAAAACAAATGTATTTTATTCACAAATGTATACATTTTATTATGGAAGCTCGTTCCTGCCACTGACTAAAAAATAAATAAGGACTTTTTATCTAATAATATCTCACAATTTTTTTTTCTCATAATTGTGCTTATATCTTACAATTGTGACTTTTTTTCTCATATTTATAACACGTTAGATATTATTTATAACATGCAATTGTGAGTTAAGTCAGAATTGTGAGATATAAACTCACAATTCTGAGAATATATCCCCTTTAGAATTGGACTTTATAACTCACAGTTGAAGGTTTCTGAGAAAAAAAGTCAGAATTGGAAGATACAAACTCACATTTACGAGAAAAAAGTCAGATTTGCGAGTTTATATCTCGCAATTCTGACTTTATAACTCACAATTGTGACTTTATATCATGCAATCCTAAAAAATCTCACAATTCTGACTTTATTAATATTGTGAAGTTTTTTTTAAGGTTGATCTGCTCTCTTGACTGCTCAAGACTAATTTTTTCTCATGGAGACAGTTAAGGATGAATGATGAAGATGATAAGAATTGCAAGTTTATATCTCGCAATTCTAACTTTAGAACTCGGCAATTATGAGTTTATATCTCACAGTTTTGAGAAAAAAATTCAGAATTGCGAGATGTAAACCGACAATTGTGATAAAAAAAAAAATGTTATAAATGTTATTTTTTTTTTTTTTTTATTCAGTGGTGGAAGCAGGCTTCCATATTTTATTAATTATAAAAATGCGTTTTTTAAATAATTTTTTTGTAGCTAAATGTATAAATTGATTGCCTTATTTCAAGTAGCATTTGAACCAATCATCTCTTCTTTTTTACTAGTTATAGCACAAAATAAACATGAATAAACATCAGAAGGTATTTTGTTTTAACCGCAAAATACACACCATATTTCAAGTTCAAGTCCACCGACATTAATGTATTCTCCTCTCTGGTTTGTTTGTCGGACGAAATGGCAGATTATTAAGCGTTATCATTGGTCAGATCTCCTGTGAATCAAGATCCTGGTGAAGAGTCAGTTGATTTATGTGAATAAATTTAATTAAAACCAGTTTGGTTCTATTTCTGGTCACTAAATGGGACTTTAGCCTGCTTGATCTGGGCAAAAGAGGATATTGCAAATGTTCTTAAGGAAGTCAATCTCAAGCATCATTAGTCCACTAAACCTTCAGAGCAGTATGCTAGATTTAAGAGTGATTTGAATCACTAATCTTTAAAAATAGTCCTTCTGTGCTATTATCAAGAACTGAAAAACTGCATATACTTTAGATTTATGAAGGTAAAATCATTTTTGTCCATTGATTGATTCATTGATTGTCATAACTGTTCACCTGGTAGTAGCTGTAGACCAATAAATTGAATTTATATTAATGTCATTGTAAGACACTTTGTCTCTACGCAAATGTACTGTTGTGCATTTCACACGCTTTTTCATCTGGCTGACCTGAATTGACGCCTCCATCATTTTTCAATGACGTGCTGCTGTTGGAAAAAGGCTGCGATTCCTGTCTGCCCTAGAGATTAGTAATGCTTAAGAGTTAAACCCTCGTTTGTCAAGGAGATTCAGAGTCTTAGGTCAAAACCCCTGAAGGGGCCTGTCAGGAAAAATGCTTTCATCCAAAATGCTACTGCTCATCAAGAATGTCTTTGCAAATCCTGATTGCTTCTTTCTTAGCTTTTAAAGATCAAAAGGTCTCCAAAAAAGAAAGAAAAATCTTTGATTCTTATGGAATAGTCTTAAAATTCTTAAAGGCGTTAAAGTTCTCCAGGAGCGCTGTTACAATATGCTGTAATATACTTGTATGGATGTGACAGATGCTTTCATCCAAAGTGACTTAGTTCGCACTCAGAATATTTGTTATTAAAAATGATTAATATTAGGGCTGTCAAACGGTTAATCGCGATTAATCGCATCCAAAATAAAAGTTTATGCTTACATACTATATGTGTGTTTACTTTGTATAGTTATTATGTACATATAAATACACACACATACATGTATGTATTAAAACTAAATATTTATATGTATACATATTTATACCTGTGTACAATTTAGTTTATAAATAAATATAAATACTTTAGATATAAATCTAAAATATTGTTCCTTAATATATACATGTGTGTGAGTGCATTTATACATACATAATAAACATACACAGCACACAAAAATATATTATGTAAACATAAACTTTTATTTTGGATGCGATTAATCGTGATTAATCATTTGACAGCACTAATTTGATGTTATAAACGGTGTACACATTAAATAGACATCTATTGGTTATTTTCATGATTTATTTTTGCTTTTGCCTGAATTATTACTATTATCTATGCATGCAAAGCATGTTGTTTATGTTAACACAGAAGTGTAAGACAGATAAAGATAAACCGGAAGGAAGGGAGATTAAAAGAGAAAGAGTGAAAGCAAATAAAGAGCGAAAACATGCCAGTTTGCGGTATCTTCTAGAGACAGAGGCACTTTACACATAACTGTGATAAAGGCTCCTTGACAGGCTTTAATCTGTGCTCAAATATGTTGTTTTGCAAAGCTTTATTTTTGCCTAGACTGTAAGTAATTATGTTGTTCATCAACAACAGATGTCTTCGTGGCAGACGACATGGCCCTGGGTTGATTTTGCATCATCTTCCATAACTGGCACAGGGCATTCATATGTTGAAGCAGGTTTAGACGGCAGTTGGTTTCACACCCGTAACTTTCTGCATGGGTGAATTTAATTTCTTTCAGTACTTCCTTAAACTGCCTCTGCCTCTCCATTAAGAGTTTCTCTTATTTCCTAATGACAGCTGTGTTCCTTCGCTCCCTTCGTGTTTTTAATCAATAGCTTCATTCTCACAGAGAACCAAAAAAATCAATATTGGATTTGGAGCAAACAGTTTCTGAAATGATGGGCTGTGTAATGTTTCATGCTTGTTTTTCTTCCGCACTTGTGAGGCGCCCATGTCCGAGACTCCGAAAATACATTCATCTTTACCATTAATAGCGGGAGAGGGAGTGAAGGACACACTCCACCTTTTGTTGTGGAGGCTAGAAGTCATGGCTTTTGCCGAGCATTAGGGAGATGATTAATTTGTTGTTCGTGTAGACCGTAGGCCGGCCTCTCTACCCCAGAGCGGTAATAGGATCGTACACTTACTCTCCTTTCGTCTCTCCGTTTCCTTCTCTGCAATTAAAATGGAAATTTGGCAATGGGCCTCGGTGGCAGGACGGTCCTTTTTTATGCCCAGGAACTGGCTAATGAATCTGTCTGTGGAGCTCCACATAACCACCACAATGAGCTCCCATAAGACCTTGTGCTGTGCGGTACTGGAGGCCTAGAGCATGCTGGGAGGAATGTTGGAGGCCGAATGTGACTGAAGTGGAGAGGCAAACTCCCTACAGTTATATATGTTTTTCAAGCAGTAATTCAAGTGCAGTCACACTCTGTCTTTTGTGTTCTCTCTCTGGGAACATTCACACAGCGGCAGAATACTGCTGTCAGTTCTGGTTTAGAGTGCAGAATATGGTTATATTCACATACACAACATAACAGCTGTGTTCTATAACAATGATAAGTCGCTGTGGTCGAGTAGTAGTCCAACAACTGTTTTCCCATCATTTTTTGTTGTGATATCTTTTCTTTTAAGGCTGTGCTTTAGCTGTTAGATACGGTATACACATAATTCAAGGCTTCTGTGAAGAGATGGTTTGCCAAAAATTACATTTCTGTAACTTTCATCCTCATGTCATTGCATATCTACGTGATTTTCTCTTTTCTGTGGAACACAAAAGAAATGTTTTTTTTCCCCTCTTCATTAGGGCTGGGCGATATGGGGAAAAAATGACCACCAAATCTTTCATATCAGTCGATATCAATAATTGTCGCAATACATTTATTTATTTATTTCAAGTTTAAAGGCAGATTTTGGTCCCATTTGAAGGTTGTAAAAACCAGACAGTTAATTGTGGTTTTAAACTACTCTTTATGGTCGGAAAATGACAAACACTTGATGTTTTTGAACTCTTCATGCTTTTCCAGTCATTTTTCCGTAACAAAATACAACTTATTTGGAAAATTAATCTAATGAGCGATATTGTTTCAAATCATTGACTGACTTTGATGACGAGTACAGTATCTTCAGTACAGTTTGCAGTGCAGTCTGTAATATTAAAGGAGAAGTTCACTTCCAGAACAAAAATGTACAGAAAATTTACTCACCTCCTTGTCGTTCAAGATGTTCTTGTCTTTCTTTCTTCAGTTGTAAAGAAATTGTTTCTTGAGGAAAGCATTTTAGGAATGTTCTCCGTATAGTGGACTTCTATGGTGCCCGCGAGTTTGAACTTCCAAAATGCAGTTTAAATGCAGCTTCAAGGGGCTCTCAATGATCCCAGCCAAGAAAGAAGGGTCTTATCTAGCGAAACGTTTGGTTATTTTCTAAAAAAAAAATACAATTTATATATTTGTAACTTCAAATGCTCATCTTGCATGCATACTCCGTGTACTCCGGTTCAATACAGTTAGGGTAGTTCAAAAAACTCTCATCTCATTTTCTCCTCCAACTTCAAAATTGTCCTACACTGCTGCAGAAGTACCGACTCAGTGTTTACAAAGTGAATGTGAGAAGAAGGTCAAACGTCCTTTGCAAAAAAAGGTAATGTCGATGTCAGAAGATTTTGAAGTTGGAGGAGAAAATGAGACGAGCATTTAAGGTTAAAAAATAAATAAAGTGTACTTTTTTTTTTAGAAATTAACCAATTGTTTTGCTACATAAGACCCTCCTTCCTCAGCTTAGATTGTTTAGAGCCCTTTGAAGAAGCATTTAAACTTTTGGAAGTTCAAACTCGCGGGCACCATAGAAGTATATTAGAATATATATAGTATATTAGAAGTATATATAGAATATTCGTGAAATGTTTTCCTCAAGAAACAATTTCTTTAGGACTGAAAAAAGAAATACATGAACATCTTGGATGACAAGGGGGTGAGTACATTATCTGTACATTTTTGTTCTGGAAGTGAACAACTTCTTATATATATATATTATTATTATTATTTTTTTATTTATTTGTTTTTTTTTAAATACACATATGACCGTAGCTTGAGTTGACAGTAGTAGTAGTAGTAGTAGTAGTAGCTTGAGTCAAGATGCATATGTACATTTATTTTTAATATCAAAAATAGTAACATCTATAAAAAAAATATGGTGAGATTTAAGTATTCTGACTGTTTGAGTTTTATTAAAATGTAAAATAATAATAACCACAGTTAAAGCCACACACAAAGCACCTCAATACCAGAGTAAAAATGTAACTATATGGTTTCTATGTATTTGTATGAAAAACAGTATGGTATAAATGCACAAACACTATAGCTTAATCACAAAAATACTGTAATTGCATTCCACTAGCCGTTTGTGTCTAATTGTTGTTCTTCGTTGGATCAGGTACTGGATCTTTAATGCTGTTTAATGCTCGGGTGACCAAGACTGATCAGTGAGTAAACACATTCGCTCTAGGGTTTCCAGGTTTTCACAACAAAGCCCACCCAATTGCTACTTGAAACTAGCCCAAAAGTAACCAAATTGTGTTTGAGGAGGGTCGCCCATTAAAATCACGTTCTGGGGGAAAAATACACAGGGTTTTTTGGCGGGGTTCCCCTGGTAAAATTTGCATTCCAGGAGCTAAATATTACGTTATTGAGGTCGCTTCAACATCCTTCTTTTGTGTTCCACAGAAGAAAGGCTTATGATATGAGTTGATGATGACAGAACTTTCATTTTTGATGAGCTATCCTTAAGATTGATTAGCTGATTGATTCAGACAACCCAATGACTAGTTGATTTTGAAATGTAGATTGCATATTTTTCTTATTCTATAATTGATGTGACCCTTTTTGAGCATAAAATTTAATTTGTGTGCAATCAGTGTCTCTTTCATTATGAGACTATTTTTGGAGAATCTTTTCCGTTTGTGAACCAACTCTGCATTGTTACGCATTATGCCAGAGCCAAAACTTGATTGCAGTTATTTTTAATGTTTGGCCAAGAAACAAATTGGATTCAAAGTTTACTAGCTCCATATTTTCTTTGAAACTAAATTAACAGAGTTCCCAGTAACTCTTCACTGAAGATTTGCTGATTCTGAGTTTAGCAAAAACAGACAGCTCTATGTATTGCATGGTAAATGCAATGGTTCTCAACTAGTTTTGCTTCTGGATGGTCCAAGTGTTTGTGTGTGCATTTGTTTTGGAGTAATAATGCAAATATTTTTTACTAATTCCGCTAACGTACTGAAAGGTCAGAAATTTGTTTACCTTAAAGGTGGTAAGTTAAAAAAAAAAATGACAACACTTTTAAATAAGGTTCATTAGTTAACATTAGTTAACTATATTAGTTTACACAACTAAGAATGAACAATAATTTTACAGCATTTATCAATCTGTTAATTTTAATTTCAGCATTTACTAATGCATAATTAAAATCACAAGTTTGTAATGTAGTCAACTAACATGAACTAACAATGAACGGCTGTATTTTCATTAACTACGATTAACAAATGTTAATAAGTACTGTAATAAATGTATTGTTTATTGTTTATTCATGTTAGTTAATACATTAACATTAACTAATGGTACCTTATTGTTAAGTGTTACAAAAAAATAAAAAAATAAACAGGAGTTTGTTGCTTTATATTGTTTGACAGTTTTGTCATTGACTCGCTATGTGTTTTTACATTTGTTGTAAGTTAACAGACCATTAAATTGCTTTAAAAAATTAACAAAATCAATAAACAAACAAATAAATACTTGCAGGATTTGCCAGACTTCCCAAGTTTATGGCGTTGTATCTTAATTAAAAAGTTTAGCAAAATCTGTAAGTGATCAGAGTTGTTTCTTAAAGTTGGCAACATATTTCTGTAAATATTCAGTGCTTATTGCATTTTGACCAAACAGTCAACAAATGGGATCCTCTAGTTTTCTCTCATGGTTGTTGAAAGCCATTTCTATAATGAATTAAACAAGCTTTTAATTCTTTGCAGAATAAACTGCAAAATGTGTCAGATTTTATGTGCAGTGCTACGAATGTCTGAGTTATAGAGCAGTTTACAGCTCTAAATTAGTGACAGAAATTACCAGGCAGGAAAACGTAGTGAGAAATCAAGGAAATAAAACATTCAAAGCTTAAGCTAAAGAGGGCAACCTATAGTGCTTACCGAGATTCCAAACAGGTAGCTTCCTTCAGGTAGACCACCTTGACCAGAACAGGTCGAGACCCGTTTTAGTGACCCACCAGTTGAAAAGCACTGATTTCAGCCACAGGAAAGCACAGCCACAAGGCAACTAGAAGCACAACAACTATAGCCTGACTGCAACTCGCAAGCTGAAAATGAAAGACACTCTGCGAGAGTGTTTCTGACACGCTTCGGATAACCTGCCAGCCACCCCGCATTCCTCTATTTTATTTAATCTCCTTTTCTCTCCCCTCTCTCTCTCTCTCTCACGTTCACTGTCTCTCCCCATCTTTCTCTCTCAGCATCTCTTTCTCATACTCTCTTCATCTCGCTCTCGACCAGCAGATGGCCTGTTTGCCATTTTGTCTTCCTCTCAACTCCAATCATTTCCAGCATTTTTGCTCTCTGTCAGGCCAGCTCAGAACAAGCAGGCACACACACACTCGCGCTAATGTGTTTCCCATGGTACTGACAGGTGTATGAGTAAGTGTGCCTGGCGCCGTAAGGCAAACATGACGGGCTGGTGTGGAGTCTGCTCAGTTTTATAACATTCCTGATGCGCAGACTGAAACATAACACAGACCTGAACTTAGGAGTTGTTAAACTTTCTTACATGCTGCTCAGAAATCTTTTAGCTGAGTTTAAAACACAGTCTACGCCTGATGGATTTGTACCATATATCATTAAAATGTGTGCATTTGGTGATGGCATGTTTGAACAATTAAATGGAGAATTACCACACATCCCGACTCTGATTATGCTGTCTGATTATAGATCTATACTGTATGTATATGGTAATTATGTTGATGTCAGCCCCCCATCTCTTAGCTCATCAAAGCAGTAATATTATGAAATATTTTAGCAATTTAAAAGTTTTCTATTTTAATATACTTTAAAATATAATGTATTTCTATGATGTAAAGCTGAATTTTCATCAGTCTTCAGTGTCACACAATCCTTCAGAAATCATTCTAATATGCTAAATGTATTATTAATGTTGGAAAGAGTTAATATTTTTTATTTATTTATTTTTTTTCTGTTATATTTTTTTCAAGATTATTTGATGAATTAAAATTCAGAAAGAACATCATTTATTCAAAATAGAAATCTTTAGAAGTCTTTAATAATGACTTTTTATTTAACCCATTCTGGCTGAATATTAATTTCTTTTTAATAAAGAGAGAAAAATTACTGACTCCAAAGTTTTGAACAGTAGTGTATATTGTTAAAAAATATTTTTATTTTAAATAAATGCTGTTCTTTTTCATGTTTTATTCATCAGAGAATCCTGAAAAAAAGTATCACAGGTAAAAAAAATTATATATATATTATATATATATATATATATATATATTAAGCAGCACAACTGTTTCCAACATTGATAATAAATCAGCATATTGGAATGATTTCTGAGGGATCATGTGACAGTGAATACTGGAGTAATGATGCTGAAAATTCAGGTTTGCATCATAAATAAATTATATTTTAAAGTTTATGAAAATATGAAAAACACTATTTTTAATAACAATAATATTTCACAATATTACAGTTTTTTTCTCAGTATTTTAGTCAGCCTTGATTGGCAGAAAATACTTTAAAATCTTACTGATCCCAAACTTTTGAACGGCAATATATATATATATATATATATATATATATATATGTATATATGTATGTGTGTGTGTGTGTGTGTGTGTGTGTGTGTGTGTGTGTGTTGCAATGACAAAACTGTCAAATTATATATAATATACAGAAAAAAAAAATTAAAAAGCTGAAAATTCTAATTACGTTTTACAATTAATTAAACAGTATGGCAAGTATCACATAATAAAACATTGCATTATGAAGTAAAAATACTGAAATAGTACCTTTGTAAAATGTACTAATAATATTTGTTTTACACCTATGAAAATGGTAATAATATTGTTTCTTTTGTTAACTTCCACAGCATTTGTTAACCTTAACTAATGTTAAACAAAATATTTACTAATACATTTGAAGAAGTTAAAAGTTGTGTCTGTTAACATTAGTTAACATGAGCATGAACATTTTTAAGTAACACTAACAGATTAATAAATGCAGTGAAATAATTAATTCATTAACTGAAAAGTATTGCCATAATATTTTTAATATACAAGCTTTTTAATGTACAAGCTTACATTCAACATAAATCATATTTTATTTATATTACATGGTTGTTATTCACATATCCTTCTACAACCAGGCATAACATGCTACAGTAGTGGTAAGACTGGGTCTCACTCTCCCGGTTCTATATTCTGTGGTGGTTTTATTCATGAGCTAATGAACTGATGGAAATCTAAAGAAGCCTAAATCTCCTGAGCGTTTGCTAGTAAACAGTAATTCATCTACATTTGACAAACATGTTCTCCTGTTACTGAAAATATGCTCAGTATGTAGATGAGGAGCGTGTAGGGATATTTTCTAAAGGGCAGAGAGACTCTAACATTTAACCAGAAAACACAGAGTCTGATCTGGAAAGGGCATCAGTCCACTCTATCTGAACTGATAAAGAAATATGAAGTGTGTGGGATGCTACATGCCTGTCAGGTACTTTAGAGAATTCAGCCTACCAGTAATCTCAAACTGAATGTGAATGCTTACTGAAACAACAGCCTGCTGTGTTTGTCTCCAGGTATTTGTAATTTCTTATTTATACAAAACAGTTCAAAAGTTTAGGGTCAGTACATTAGCTTTAATACTTTTATTCATCAGTGACGACTTTTATTCATTCAGCTGATTAAAAGACATAATAAAGACATTTATAATGTAACAAACGTTTTCTATTTAAAAAAAAATATCTTTTGAACATTCTATTCATCAGATAATTTTGAAAAATATTACAAAAATATTAAGCAGAACAACTGAAATGTTTCTTGAGCACCATATCAGATATATAAAAGGTTAATAATATTTAATAGTTGTGCAAACTTTTGAATGGTAGTGTGTTTTATTGGTTTAACATTGGGTTTAAATGTCAGAGTTGTCATGTTGTTTTTATAAAAATTTGAAACTTTTGAAATGTATATAAATTGTAATCACATTATAAATGTGAGATTTCAAATTACATGATCTTTAATAAAACACGAGCAGAACAGACTAATTCATAAATCCATTATTATATCAATTGTTGGACTGCACTGAATTAAGTACAACAACTCTTCATTTTTTGGTTCAGTGCCCTAAATCTGGCACTGAGACGCTGCCATTAGTCTGGGATATCAAAGCCAGGACTCTTTTAAGTTGAGTGAGAATTTCACCATCACTGTGAATGAGATGCAGTGAACTTTGAGTTCTCAAACAGGGCAGATAGAGTCTTCATGACTTCCTCAGAGGTAAAGGGAAGAGACTTGAGAGCTTTAGTGTAAACATTGTTAACTAAAGTATATGGTCTGAGGCCACCCTGACAAATGCTGCTCTTTTTCGTACTGCTTGTCTAATTGCTTGCCATTTAGCAGGCAGTTACATGTCATTTAGCAGGAGTTTATTATCCAGAACAACTTACAGTACACTAATTACAGAGTCTCACTAGTACAGCAAGGGGTTTAAATGCCTCGCTCAAGGCCATAGTGTTCATAGAACTGGATGTTGGGATCAATGTTATGATTTCAGTAACTCTACATCACATGGGCCCATACGGGGAGTCATTTTCAGTCATTATTTAGCTTTCTTGCAGTCACATTTGTAGTCACTTTTACATTTGTGCCCTACACAAAAGTGCAGTCCAAAAAATGAAAATTTTGTCATTAATTACTCTCCCTCATGTTGTTCCAAACTCTTAAGACCTTTGTTCATCTTCAGAACACAAATTAAGATATTTTTTAATGAAATCCGAGAGCTTGACATGACAGCAACACAACTGATATGTTCAAGGCCCAGAAAGGTAGTAAAGACTTTGTTAAAATAGTCCATGTGACGTAAGTGGTTCAACCTTAATTATATGAAGCAACAAAAATACTTTTTGTCCGCAAAGAAAATAAAAATAATGACTTCATTCAACAAATTATACTATACCACCTAGGGTTGTGCCGGTAGACGATAGTATCGTGTATTGACGATAGTCAAGAGATATCGCCTGTTGCTGATGCCTTTGACTATAGCAAGACGATTATTATTATTATCCGTCAAAAGTAAGTAGACTAGGCACTTATATTTAGCTAATAGACGTAGACGTGTGCAGTGAAAATAAGGGGTATTTACTCTTCATACAGTGTAGATAGCTTTACTAACGCAAGTGTTTTTGAAGGTGCATAAACTCACACTAGGTTAGGCTAGTCAGTGATGATGTTCTTTGATAATGCAAACGTTCTTTGCTCATCTCTGCTTTTTGAATAAAGGAAATTTAAGTATTATATTATCCAGCCTTGCACTGTCATTAGGATAACAGAGGTGGTAAAATGTGGTTTGTGCTGAAATAAACAAATATGATATATCAGAATCCGTCTGTGTGTGTGTGTGTATATATATATATATAGGACAATATGCGAATTGAGCATATCGCCCAACACTATTACTACCGTTCTGAGGTTCCTAAAAACACATTTTTCTGTATATCCTTTCCAAGACTTCAAAACTAAAATGTTGACCATTTAACACTGCATTCTGATTAGAAATAAAATGTAATAAAAGTTATCTTCATAGTGTTAGATTATTGAACGGAGCATTTTCTTATACTTTCTTCCAAATACAGACTAAGCAATGCAGTTGAACCAACCAAATCTGGTATGGTAAAGTTGAAAAAAATCAAAAATCAGAGTCTGCTCTCTATTGTGCCAGAATGTTTTGTCAGCTCCGCTGATCATGCTTTACATTCCATACGGTATATACATCTCAACTCTTGAAGGGTAGACATCTGTATTGGTTGACAGAAAATATGGCCAAGACACATGGAACATATTTACATACTCAGCTGAATAGTTTTGGATTTGACTCCACTGTCTCCATATTCACTCCCTTTTAATCTATCAAATGAATATTTATTAATTTTAAGCAACTTGAAACAACTTAAGTAGAAGGTGCATACACTACCGGTCAAAGGTTTTTGGACAGTAAGCTTTTTAATGTTTATTAAAGAAGTCTTAACTGCTCACCAAGCCTGCTTTTATTTGAATCAAAATACAGCAAAAGCAGTAATATTGTGAAATATTTGCACTATTTAAAATAACTAATTTCTATTTGAATATATTTTATTTTAATTTAATTTTGTGATCAAAGCTACATTTTCAGCATCTTTAGTCTTCAGTGTCACATGGTCCTTCAGAAATCATTCTAATATGCTGATTTGCTGTTCAAAAAAATGTTTTTAATGTAAATAATATTAACATTTAAAACAGTTGAATACATTTGTTTCTGGATTATTTGATAAATAGAAAGATCCAAATTTATCTAAATTAAAAAGCTTTTGTAACAACATACACTATACCAATCAAAAGCTTGGAGTCATCAAAAAAAAAAAAATTTGTATTTTTTGGGGGGAAGGAAATTATAGAAATCAATACTTTTATTTAGCGAGGATACTTTGAATTGATCAAAAGTGATGATAAAGACATTTATAATGTTACAAAGATTTCTATGTCAGATAAATGCTGTTCTTCTGAACTTTCTATTCATCAAAGAAACCTGAAACAATTCTACTCAGCTGTTTTCAGCATAATAATAGTGTTTTCTGAAGGATCATGTGACTGGAGTAATAATGCTACATGCAGCTTTGAAATCACAGGAATAAATTACATTTTAAAATAGTAAAATGTAAAAATATTTAAAAATGTTACTGTTTTTGCTGTACTTTGGATCAAATAAATGCAGACTTGGTGACCAGAAAAGACTTATTTAAAAAACAATGAAAATCTTACTGTCCAAAAACTTTTGACTGACTGGTAGTGTATTTTGCGTTGGTATTCTTTTGAACTTAAACCCATGACAATGGTGTTGCTAGCGCCGTGCTCTTACAGCTCTACAGGAACTCTCCTCGCCTTTCAGTGTTCAGTACGTCTTCATCAGTTCATTTATGACAAAGTCTTCATACTTTATCTCTCCATGATTCACAGAGCTGATGGCCGCTCACTAACGTCCCCACTGTTTTACAGCCTGTCTTTGAGAGCGGAGCAGGGGTTTCACATTCAGGGACTGGTGAAGTTTTAGCTATAACATATGACCGATGTGGGTGCATAATGTTTGGAGGCAGCACGTTCAGAATTCAGGACACCACCTACCTTAAAATCCCATAGAGCAGGCAGTAAGAGCCCCTTAGGGCTGCTCAGCCACTCTGGAGTGGGAAGAAGGAGAGTGAAATGCAGAAAGTTTGCTAAAAAGCAAAGCTCTACCACATAAGGCACATAACGCCTCGGGTGAAAGATGTTAACACAAATGCAAGTTTTTAACAAGCCTTTTGTTTTCTAAATGTCAAATATTCCAATATCAAAACATAAAGTCAAAACACTGTTGATCCAAAGTGAGATTTTAATGGTAGTCTTTAGTGAGCGTACCATTAAAAATTCCTTTGAGACTAAAAGTGTTGACGTTGTTTTGATATTTTTATGTATTATATTTTTCAAGCGCTTGTATCAGTTGTTTTTGGGTGTAAATGTCAAATATTGAAATTACTTTCCACCGGTCATGAAATGTCCTATACTATAAATGTCGCATCTGAATATCCACCCATATATTTTAGTTGATATTTCTCTAAAGGAACAGCCACTATAGGATCTCAATGAATCTCAACCACTACCCAGGATCCGAAGTCCTCCTCTGAAGGCACCCTGTGCCCTCTTCCTGATTTATATGCTGTATTACTTAGCTTGATTAATTTGGATCACCTCACCACTCATTCAGAACAGTCAATCTCTCTGTTCACACCCTGGATCAATCTGTCATGAAGAGTCCATCACTTCACTGTTAATGCCCTTCTTCTTGAAGGTGTCATTTTAATAAAATAGCTATTAACAAGGATTAAAATTAAATGTACAAATATCCTGCCCAGCTCTGGTGGATGAACAGGCTGCTTCAGTGAGAGGGGGATGGATAAATCTAAGCTAATGAAAGCTTTTAAAGAGATTAATGCTTCACCCAAGAGAAGCCAAGTCCTGCTTGGATGCATACTCTCTCTCACGCTCTCTTCATCTTTCTTCCCCTTTCCTGGTGTCCAGGGCCACTGCAACAGGTACAACTGGGAATATATTTCCACAGCTTCCTCAAAATGTATTAAAAAAAAATCATGGTAAAAATTTACAGTTGCAGTCAAAAGTTTACATACACCTTGCAGAATCTGCTAAATGTTAATTATTTTACAAAAATAAAAGGGATCATACAAAATGCATTATGCAGTGCATGTTATTTTTTATTTAGTACTGACCTGAATAAGATATTTTACATAGAAGACGTTTACATATAGTCCACAAGAGAAAATAATACTTGAATTTATAAAAAAGACCCTGTTCAAAAGTTTACAGTACATATTTGAACCCTTTCCAATAATGACTATATGTTTTTGAGATCTATCTTTTCACACTGAGGACAACTATTGTGCAACTATTACAGAAGGTTCAAATGCTCGCTGATGCTGTAGAAGGAAAAATAATGCATTAAGAGCTAGGGGTTTGTATGTGGCTCAGTACTTGAGAAAGGTGTCAAATGAAACTCTTTGTAGTTTCATCCATTGGCATAGATTACATTACTGTATGCCATAATTAGGAGACAGAATGTTTATGCATTGTGTCACATGTTTCCCTTTTTTCCTTCATAAAAAAGTACCATATTGCTGAATTAAATGTTAATGGCCATTGTATTTCAACATGCGTTCCCAAAGAGCTGCTCTTTGCCAGGTTCATTTGGAAACTGATGTATGAAGGATTATTTGAGAAATAACTGGAACCTATTTCCTCAAGTTGATGAATTCATCATCTCTGAAACCTAACACAAACATAGGTAGCACAACCTATAATTAGTCTGTACGCTTCAGCACTTAAACCTATTAGCCACATCTGTCAGAGGAAAAGGGAAAAAAGGACAAGAGAATTTCTGCTTAGTCAAACGATATGAGTTTTTAAGAGGGAGAAATTGTGGCAGAAAAGAGGCAGATGCTGATAAAGAGTTAAAAAGAAAAGTAAGAAAATGAAAGGAAAAAGAGAAGATGCTCTGCCGCACTTGTAATTGTGCAGTACTTCTATGTCCATCCACACAGCAGACATTGATTAGAGATCAAAGGTTAAAAGCTTTGGCTGGCAACTGCTGAAGTGAAGCATCTCTACCATTGAATACCTCAGAGCAGATGTAAGTAAACATTGTACTCCTCTTTGACCCCTGCGGTCACTGTACACCTCCCTATAGTCAGATGGTCTCAGGTCACAAGCGTTCAATACAACAGCTCACCATCAGCCATGACCTTCAGACCCATTACAACTATAGTCATAAAGCTCTCACAGTATATGTACTTCCTTTTGTCTTCAATTCATTTGCTTACAAGCAACATTTTGCTCTTTGTGCTGATGGTGAGTGATTTACTTACAGTGAGTGAATACTTATATGCCCATTAAACTGTATTATTTTTGGTTTTATAAAATGTTCTCTCAGATCCCCATCTTTGTCAATTTATTCACTCCTAATAAGTTTGCATCCCTGATATTTATCCCACATGGAGGTTTGAAGAAATTTAAGGGGGCGTTTACGCAAATCAGTTTTCAACTAAAAACTGAAAACAATGTATGCATTTGGCCGTTCATTTACACGTCAATGGCGTTTTGTGACTCAGCGTAAACTACAAAAACATCAGTTAAAATAAAAGTGTATTACGCAGTGTTGAGGAGTAAGTAGTTACGTGAAATGTTACATGAAAAGTAACCTCCTCAACTCTGGCATTATGTGTAGTATTTCTTGTCATGCAGAATAGTGTTTTAAATCGTTTTTTGTGGATCCATGTGAACTGAGAATAACAACATCATTGTTGTGTAAATGTACCCTTAGATCCACTTCTAAGGTATAAGTTAGAAAATGCATAAGTCACAAAAATTTTGGTGTAAGTCTCTGACTTTATTCACAGATGTTTTTTTGAAGTCTCTTTTGCTCACCAAGCCTGCATTTATTTGATCCAAAGTACAGCAAAAACAGTACAATTTAGTAATAAAATCAGTAATACTCTGATTTGCTGCTCCAAAAACACTTATAATATAATATTAATAATATTTATTATTATTGTTGTTGTTATTGTTGTGTTGTTGTTGTTGTTGTTATTGAAAACAACTAAATAGAATATTTTTTCAAGTTTCTTTGATGACTAGAATATCCAGAAGAGCAGAATTTATCTGAAATAGAAATCCTTTGAAACATTATAAATGTCTTTATTATCTTTTGATCAATTTTTAGCATTTCTTTCTTCCAAAAAAAATAAAACTTATTTCAGATACATGCTGATCTTTGAATCTATTTATCAAATAATCCTGACAGAAATTTACTGTTTTAAGTGTTTTAAATATTGATGATGATATAATAATAATAATAATAATAATAATAATTTTCTTGAGCAGCAAATCAGCATATTAGAATGATTTCTGAAGGATCATGTGACACTGAAGACTATATCTATGTAAGTAATGATGCTGAAAATGTAGCTTTGATCAATGAAAAACAAATACATTTTAAAATGTATTCAAATTATATTCAAATTGAAATCAAATTTTTTTTATTGTAAAAATATTTCACAGTATTACTGATTTTGCTGTATTTTAGATCAAATAAGTGCAGGCTTGGTGAGCAGAAGAGACTTCTTTAAAAACATAAAAAATCTTACTTTCCAATAACTTTTGACTGGTAGTGTACACTTTTTATGACAGATTTTATGTCTTTACCAAAGCCATGCAATATTTACTTACTGTTGGCATGTGCAGAGTGCTAATTTTGGACCCTGTTTAGAAATCACAGAAAGTTGCAATAGTCTAGAATGGAGAAACATACAGAATTAATGTGATTTGGGAGACTGTGGCACAGAAAATGGTTTTCTTTCCCCCCTCCATTTACTAATTATAAACATATCTATTCAACTCTTTAGTTGCAAAATATCATGTAAGGTGATGTTAACTTTTTTTTTAACATAACATTTTGAATTCATAATATGGAAATAACATTTAACAATTGAAGCATTAAGAATTCTGTCCTATGTTCAGGTTCCTGTCATTCCAACACATTTTTAATATGTGTAACACAGCTTCTATAATAAACAAACACCCAGCAGTGGGCCAACTGTATGCATTAATTTTTAAAGATCTGCCCATTTTGTTTATGCACTATAAACAGCCCTTAAAATGCAAATGAATGAGAAATCCACTTTCACCACCTGCTGGTGCATCTCTGTGTAGTTTTGGGATTGGACTGCCCTCATTTACACTCAATCAATCATAAGCCCTTATTTAACTATTGAATTTATGTCGCCTAAACACATGATGGGATCCTGACATGGGTTTGTTGCAGGCGTAAGGAGAACTGAATTAGGCTCTTTGCCATGTCTCATACTGAAAAAGGCTAGTTTTAAATTGTCAAATAATCTGGATTGACAGTCGAAGGAAATTGGACTGTGTTTGCGTGTGAGTATTAACGACTCAGCTTAAACATGGTATTTGTTATCTGTGACAGGAGTGAATTTTGTGAAAGAAAACATTGTTTTTGGTGACAGGTGAGCTGTGTGTCAGGGAATAATGAGGTTAACAACATACTGCTTTAAATCAACAATTCTCGTTCTTTGACCATCTTGGAGATGATGGGAAATATAAGGGACTTCTCAATTTGTTGGGCTCCTGCCATAATAAATCGATTATCCTTATGTCTCATAAATTTAGACAATGCTGTCGAGATGCTCATTCTAAGTTCATTTCCGTATGATGTCTGTGAAAATGTCTTATAAATATTCAGCAGTCATATTTATTAAATGATTGGTTCTAGCCGTTAGGTCTAGGGCTACTGCCCTTCCACATGCATTCTAAACACTGTTTGAAAACAAAAATTTAGAGTAAATGAGGAGAGCAAAATATACCACTTTAGACATGTTACATCAATTTCAGATCATGTTTGGCTGCCGAGTTTTGCATCAGACTATTACTGATGGCAGTTTCATTCAGGCATTCAGTGGCATTTTGTTTTTGTGAAGTACCATTCACGGCCTGGTCTTTCAGATGCCTATATAGAAAGAGTGTGAAATGGTAAAAAGAGCAAATCCCTTTACAGATACTCCTTCACTTGTTTAAACAGAAAGCTGTTAAGGGAAACCTGTGGTGTGTCTTTGAGCAAGGCACTTTTGCCTTTTTCAAGAAAATGCTGGAAAGGCTTGACTGAAGCTTAAATGGCTTTAAATGCAGGCTTTAGCGTGTGTGCATTTTCTTAAGTGGACGGAGGAAAAAGTTTAAAATACAAGCTTGTTGTGTTATTATGGTCAGCCTCGTATTTTGCGGTAGACGCTGTGATCAGGTTTATAAATTATTTTATACATTTACACATTATACACATATGGAAGCCCGTTTCTGCCACTGAATAAAAAATAATAATCAGTTCTTAGTTTTTTTTTTTCTCAGAATTGCGTGAAACTCACAATTCTGAGAAATTAAGTCGCAGTTGTGGGAAAACAGTCAGAATTCTGTGATAAGTCAGAATTGTGAGATATAAACTCGCAATTCTGTGAACATATCAGTCTTTTCTTCTCAGAGCTGGACTTTAACTCACAATTACGAGTTTATATCTCACAATTCTGAGAAAAAAGTCGGAAACTGGCTTCCATAACACACTACCAAAATGCTTTTAAAAAAGTCTCAGTGCTCACCAAAGCTGCATTTATTTGATCAAAAATACAGTAAAACAGTAATTCTGTGAAGTGTCTATTTTCATATTTTAAAATTCATTCCTGTGATGACAAAGCTGTCATTACTGCAGTCTGCAGTGTCACATGATGCTGCATATTTTAATATTAATATATTATGCTTGCAGAATTTCAAAAGTGTTGTTTCCAAAAAAAATATTAATTAATTAATTAAATAAGATAAACGTTGACATCTTAAAATAAATGCAGATCCTATTAGTAATAAGTCTACTAAGTAAGTCTAATGGTGTAAAAGTGTTGTTAGATCCTTAGCTGGCAGATGCCCAATGCAATTCATTAACTAGTACTGTTTTTTGACTTGTGGGTGATTTTTTTTTTTTATAATTTTTTTATTTACATTAATTTGAAGTTAGCAATTTTATGTCTGAATTCACTAGTATGACATGAGTAACTTTTAAACAATTTCTTTCTTTCTTTCTTTCTTTCTTTTTCTTTCTTTCTTTCTTTCTTTCTTTCTTTCACTCTGATACTCAAAATGTATTTTATTTATTTTATGTATTATATTCATTCTTCTGTTTTTTTTATTTGTTTGTGTTTTTTAATGTTGTTTTTGTTTTTTAGGTCTGATCATCATTTTCAAAAATCGTATAATTAACGGGTTCACCCAAAAATTAAAATTCTGTCACTAATTGCTCACACTCATGAAGCTACGAAAATACTTTTTACTAAAAATAATTACTGACTTTATTCAACAATTCTAAGAAGACAAATGAAGGTCTTACAGGTTTGAAACAACATGAAGGTGAGTCATTAATGACAGAATTTGCATTTTTGGGTGAATTACCCCTTTAAGAATGTTTTATATCATTCTTAGTGGCTTTTGTTGCAGGAAAACTCCATATTTGTCTACAGTGAGTTAATCACTCTTCTTTTCTCTCAGGCTGGTCCCATAGCTGTGGAGCCATGTTCTGGGAATTGTGCTGCTGTGCAAACATTGCTGATGAGTCTTCCACGGGCAGCTTCTGGAGTGCCTCCCCCTGGCCAGTGTGGTGAGAACTCACAATTCAACATCACTTAACATCGTAGTTCCACATACAATACTTGTTTTTGTTATTTATTTATATACAGTATCTGAGAAGTATCACACCCGCACGTTTATGTAAATATTTTATTTTATCTTTTCATGTGACAACACTGAAGAAATGACACTTCGCTACAATGTAAAGTAGTGAGTGTACAGCTTATATAACAGTGTAAATTCGCTGTCCCCTCAAAACAACTCAACACATAGCCATTAATGTCTAAACCGCTGGCCACAAAAGTGAGTACACCTCTAAGTGAAAATGTCCAAATTGGGCCTAAAGTGTCAATATTTAAATAGACTTTAAAAAAAGCATAAAATCTTACTGTTCAAAAACTTTTAACTGGTAGTGTATATTTAGTTGACTCCATCTTTGTATTTTTAACTAGCTTAACTGCAACACAAATCAGACACACCAAAATCAGCTAAAAGTCTTCAGATATACTTACAAATTACAGGCAGGTATGTTTGATTAGGGTAGGGGATATTGGTTTAATTTTAAATAGACTTACTTGTTTGATATCTTAATAGTGCAGCATATCCTGGGAGATGTGAAATATATCACATAAATCCAAAAATCCTTTGGATGTGTTTTACCTAAGACAAGATAATATAAAAAATGACATGAAATGATTTTAAACATTTTCCTTTTTTGCCTGTTTAAAGGCATATTTCACACAAAAATAAAAAAATATGTCATAACTGACTGACCATTAAGTTGTTACAAACATGTATGAGTTCTTTTCTTCTGCTGAACAAACTCATGAAACTCATACAAGTTCATAAATGTGTATAATAAGCGAGTACGTCATGATTCCATTTTCCAACATTTGTTTTTGGCTTATCCTGAATCACTACAGTACACTTATAATAAGTTTTTATATTCTGACTATTTTAGACTGGTGCTGGTATGATTTTTGATTCATCGTAGATGTAAGCAGAGAGTAGTAGCTCCAGCTATAGCGTTCTTTCGCAAGACGTTCACAGTTCTGTTTATTAACCGCTAGGGAGCAAAAAGTTATGGACTGCCGCTTTAATTGAATGAAACAGTAAATAAAAAATAACTAAATAAAAAAAAGTAATTATTGTAAGCATTAATTGTAAGGTGCTCTGTGCTGCCAGATGGTGTAGTTATGACATCTACCAGCAGGGACTAATGAGGCTAACCAGCCAAACACTGACCCTTTGAACTCTCTTACATCTCATATTTATCTCCTCCTGTCTCACATGCATACCCTTTCGCATCCTTTCTCTTTTTCATTCCCTCATTTAATTGTATTTTTTGTTCTGTCCTCATACCCAGTGTCTTTGTCTCTGTGGTGGGGTTGTGTTCATCATGAAACTGTGATGAATGAGCTGAAAAATGAGCTGCTGTAAATGGTACTGCAGCAGGAAGTAGCGGTTTAGAGACACAACACTTGCGGCACTCTGCAAGCCAGCAACATCTTCTGACTGCATTATGACACCGACACCACTGCATCTCATTGAAAGACAAAACAAGAAAAAAACAAGAAAGATAAAGAACGGGAGGGGTGGGAAAAAAGGAGAGAGAGAGGAATAAAGGATTAAAGATGAGGTGAAAACAAGAGATAAAATGCACGTTGGGAGTCCAATAGTGCTGACTGATCAGAGGAATAAATCTGACAGGGATAATGTTATCCCCGAGGAAAATCAAATCCAAATACTCCAAAACACTCTGTAAATGTACGCCTTTATCCCTTAAGCCAGCCCCCTTATTTCAGCACACTAACTGTGCGGTCTGTGAGGGCCTAATACCTGCTCTTTGATTTAATGAACACTGGCACATGTGAATCTGTAGGCTCCTGCGCTGCTGCTCTTGATAAAGACTGAAAAGGCGTATTTGGCCTGATACTCTGATGCTGAAGGCACATGACAGATTTTTGGAGATGCTTTTGGTGAGATGCTGGATGCCTTTGTGTTTTACAGACACATATAGCAAGGGTGAATCATGAAATATGCAACAACATTTCACCTTGAATTACACTTACATTTAGAGTGATTCGGCCTGCAGCATGTGGTAATGCCACTCATAGATAATGGAGAACATGTAAACAAGCCCTAGATCAAAAGAACGGTTTATGTTCAATATTTTATCAGTGTTAAGGCAGAATTGTGGTTGCCTGAAGGTCTACTGAAGTATTATTTTCTTAAAGAGGAAGTGTGGCATTGCTGCACCACGACAGCACCAAACCAATAATGATTGATGAAAACAATGATTGAAAAAGTTCTCGAACAAGTTTTCCCATCTGTGCGCACTGTCTGCATACAGTCCAAAATGTAGTAACCATGCACGTCATCTGTGGCTGAATTTGCTGCTCTAATTTATGGGTCTTCAAAGCTGGACCGTTGCTTTCAAGAACTACTCAAAGAAGATTGAAAATGGCAATAAAAACATCAGAACATCAAGCAGAAATGCCAACAGTGTTTGAGTTTGAACCGTAGGTGGGGGGAAAAAAGCGTAGGCTTCAGATAGCAATTCCATTTGGTGCTTCTACCGGTGCAGAAATTATATACATCTCCTTTAACATAAAAAAAAAGGTCTGTCAAAAAGTGAGGTGATTGCTTATACACCAGATCCTTTTGTAGGCCATTAATAGTCCTTCAAATTAAAATCAATGATTGGATATTTAACATCAGATTTGTATATACATCTAGTTTAATGGCAATTCAATGCCTCTCAAGTGTGGTATTTTTTTAAAAGTTGCAGTGAAGGGTAAAGTAAGGAGAGATGTCAATTTGGTGTGAATGGTTGTCTTAGCTTATTCTTTTGCTTTCATCTGAAAAGCACTCAAGGAGAGGACAAGGAAGGGTCATGCTAGATCAAATCTGAACTGTGGAGCACAAACAATTTGTCTCTGAAGAACAATCCATATACAAAAAGCCAGCTACATATATATTTATAGCATCGCCTTTATGCTCTCTGTATGCATTTAAAGGGATAGTTCACCCAAAAATGAAAATTCTGTTATTAATTATTAACCCTCATGTCATTCCAAACCTCCAAACCTTGTTCATCGGAACACAAATTAAGATATTTTTAATGAAATCCGAGAGCTTTCTGACTCTGCATAGACAACAACGCAACTGACACGTGCAAAGCCCAGGAAGGTAGTAAGGACATTGTTAATGGATTACTCCACTTCCTAAAATGTTCTGATTTTTACTAAACCCCCTGTCATCCAAGATGCTCATATCTTTCTTTATTCAGTCACAAGAAATTTGTTTTTTTTTTGTTTGTTTTTTGAGGAAAACATTAGGGGATTTTTCTCCATGTAGTGGACTTCAATGGTGCTCAATGAATTAAAGGTTAAAAATGCAGTTTCAGTGCAGCTTCAAAGGGATCTACACAATCCCAGCTGAAGAATAATCTTAAGTCTTATCTAGTGAAACGATCGGTTATTTTCTAAAATTTATAATGTACAATTTATATACTTTTTACGTCACACAAACTGTTAAGAACGTCCTTAACACCTTTCTAGACCTTTCTAGACCTTGATCAAAATTTAAAAGAAATTAAGTCAATGTTTCAATTAATAAAGACTTAATAAAGCTGCTTTGATCGCTCCTGTAGACAACAAGTGTTTATACCCGAACTATAAACTTTTATGTCAGTACTGCTGTTATTTAAATGTCTGAAAAAAAGAGATGATGATCATTATGTGGTTAAAAAGATTGTTTGTGTTGCTTTTTTTTCTGGATCACCAGCAACATGAATGTCTTTAACACCTGTTTCACATCACGTCAGTGGAGCGTGAACAGCGCAATGTAAAACAGTCGGAATAGACACCGCTGAATCGTCATTCAGGAATAACATCCCTTAGGTGTTTGAACAGAGATCGCAATCTTTTAAGGATTAATCTTGCAGCTCTAATGTAAACCCTTCAAAACTTTTTGCAAAGATATTGTCACGTTCTCGAGGGACCAGTTGGATCTCGTCACAGCCCTAGTAATTAATGACAAAATTTTGGGTGAAATAACCCTTTGAATTACAGGCTGTCTTTTTTAAATTTCAAGGTACTTAGATAAATAAATTGTGCATTACAATGAGTTGCAGCCTTTTATGCATAGTCATTCTGTTTTGCTGATTATATTACATGCAGGGTAAGGATTGGCAAAATGTATTCAGTCCTCAAGATTCTGTCTTACTCTTTTATTTCTCCAGTCCTGTGAAGAGTCCAGCAGTTGTGTGGCATTTTGAGTTTCTCCTTTGGTATTTCAGTTCTTCTGTATGTTGTTTAGTGAAGCTGCTTTTGGCTGGTTCTCTTGCTTAAAAATGATTCTGTTGACAATATTTTGGCCTTTTAGTAATCTAACAAAGTATGCGCGCATTTAAAGTTTGAGAAACTATAAAGAGAAAAGAGACACTATAAAAAGATTTAGTTGTTTTTTTTCTCTTTCATCTCGGTCTTTTCCTCAACAAGGGCGATATTTCAGACAGCAGGTCTGCAAAAAGCATCGAAGAGAATAGCCAAAGACTCTTCAGCCTGCTTGTGTGGTTTCTAAACCAGACGGTCGTGTGGAGGTCATATTGCTCTTAAGCTGTGGAGTGATATCACTTCCTGTCTTTTCATCATTTGCACTGTCAGCGTCTCCTCACAGCGTGCTTTGGGTGTTTAATTCAGCTTTTAACGCAATCTCGTTTCAAAATTATGGATTGAAGTCAAAATGAAAGCCTATTCACAACCCATTTTATGTCTGTTATGTGACATATTTTTAAAGTTAAACTTGATGTTATCTTGCAGGAATTGATCGGACTGTAAAAAGTGCAGTTATGTACCTGAATGGATCCTAAGACAGTGTGAGTTTGCAGAAACAATACTTAAAGGAATAGTTATTTAAAAAAATACAATTCTGTCATTAATTACTCACCTTCATATCATTCTAAACCTATAAGACCTCTATTCATCTAAGTAACACAAATTAAGATATTTCTGATGAAGCAACGTAGACTGACACATCCAAGGCCCAGAAAGGTAGTAAGGACATCATTAAAATAGTCCATGTGACATTGTTAATTGAATAAAGTCATTATTTTGTATTCTTTATGCACGAAAAGTATTCTCATAGCTTCATAAAATTACAGTCTTCCTTCAAAACCATTAAAAAAATCGAAACACTCACGAGCACACACACTTCCACACAAACGCTCTTACACAGGTGAATGTAGCAAGTCTCACACTGAGAGTCAGGTGGAAACAGCGGAGCAGAACATCTGTTTGTAAGATAACAGATTGATTCTCCTGCCAGTACAACCACAGCTCTCAGACAACATATCAGCAGAACACTTGCAAAACACAATCCCACTTTTCATCCCTCTCATCTGCTTATTCAGATGAAGAGGTACACCGCCAGTGACTGGGGACAGTCAAGGAGGGTACAAAGTGAACAGTAGCAGTAATAAACAATGAAAGTCATTCCAACCTGACACATTTCATTTTTACAGCCAGCGTTTCTGTCAAACATAGATCTTCTGTGAAAGTAAGCCACATTAGAGTACAATAAGTACAGGATAATACACAGTCATCTGGTCATTATCGCAAAATAAACCCAGACAGGGTGATCAGGATCCTGATGTGAAACCTCCTAAAGGGGTTTATTTTCTGGTAATGACCGACTGACTGCACATTATTGCATTTCCACTGCTACTTGTCAAATAAATACCTTCAATATTTATTAGAGCAGAAATTATGTAAGGAGAAAGACAGCATATAGTGGACGAACTGTTTACCTAATTGCTTTGTTTCTTTAGATACTTTGCTTAGTTCTGGTTGACAAAAATTGGTTAATTTTACTACCTTTAAACCTGACAGTCAGGATATAGATTGACGACCATGACATTTGCTGATGGATTATCCTCCCAGTATGTTTTTTCTGTGTTTTTACGAGAAAGCCTACAGTGTCTCTCTATATTGTCTGTTTACCCTTTTAAAATGTCCATTTAGTGCATTTAAAGCACAGTCAGCACCTTGGGGAAGTCGCATGGGGAGTGAATGAGAGTGCAGTCTTTTGATAGTTTTATAAGTGAGCAACAAAGCCAAATTGATTTTATTCTGACCTGCTTTATCTGCAGCTACAATCTGTCGTGGCAGACTGATTTATTTATAACCCTTTCAAGCAAATGCCTCTCTGGGTACTTTAAAAATGTTCTTTCGTAATGCTTATCATTTTGTAAACAAAAATAATATTACAGGTTGTCTTAGGTGTTGTGTAGCACGTTCCATAACTATTGAGATATTATTGTTAAAATAGCTGTTTTTAGGTCTCTAGGTTGTCACTTACCCACACATACATAAAGTTTGGGATCAGTAAGATTTTTAATGTTTTTACTTTAATGTTTCTTATGCTTATCAAGGCTGCGTTTATTTTTTATTTTTTGGTTGAAAAAAAAAAAAAAAAACTATTGTGAAAATTTTCCAATTTTAATTTATATTAAAATCTCATATATTTACCTGAAGCTGGATTTTCAGGATCATTACTCCAGTCTTCAGTGTCACACGATCCTTCAGAAATGATTTTAATATGCTGATTTATTATCAGTGCTAGAAACAGTTGTCCTGCCTAATATTTTTTGGGAACCTGTGATACTTTTTTCGGTACTTTTTTGATGAATAAAAAGTTAAAAAATAAAAATCTTTTTAACAATATACACTACCGTTCAAACTTTTGGGGTCAGTAAATTTGTATTTTTTCTTTTTTCAAAAGATATTAATACTTTTATTGAGCAAGGATGTGTTAAATTGATTTAAAGTGAAAGCAAACACATATTGTTAGAAAAGATTTCTATTTTGAATAAATGCTGTTCTTTTAAACTTTTTATTCACAAGTCCAAAAAAAAAAAAAAACATTAAGCAGTTTTCAAAATTGATAATTCTAATAATAAATCAGCATATTAGAATGATTTCTGAAGGATCATGACACTGAAGTCTAGAGTAAAGATGCTGAAAGTTCAGCTTTTGCATCACAGATTTTTTTTATTTTGAAGTATATTAAAATAGAAACCATTATTTTATATTGTTAATAGCATTACACAATATTGCTGTTTTTTTTTTTTCCGGTATTTTTTGATCGAACAAATGCAGCCTTGATGATAAAAAATCAACAAGCCTTATTGATATCAAACTTTTAAAAGGCATTGTAGTTGCTATGCTGCATGACATGATTTCAGTTAATTTACCAAAAACCTGTGTTATTAGCAAGTACACAGGTTATTCAAGTGGATGGGAAAGAATGATGCATTTAATTGACCAAAAGTGACAAAAAATACATTCATAAAAGGTATATATTTAAAATAAATGCTGTTTTGAACTTTGTGTTCACTAAAGAATCAGAGTTTCCACAAAAATATTAAGCAGCACAACAGATGTCATAATTGATAATTATAAGAAATACTTTTTAACAGCCAGTCAGTATATTAGAGTGATTTCTAAGGGATCATGTGACACTGAAGACTAGAGTAAAGATGCTGAAAATTCAGATTTGCCATCATTGGTGTTTATTTCTGGCTCTTCTTGTTTGTAATCTTAATCTGTGCCCGGAACTGTTCACTTGTTCACTCATTCACTCATTCACTAATACCTATATAGTGTATGACAGTTGAGTGGACTATATCAGAAGGAGTGAAATGAAGTGAACGGATTCGGACGGTGACGCAATAGCAATAACACTTAAACTGACTTTATATCCTAATTATACATACCTCCGCGTCAACTTTGTGGTTTCATTGATAGTATATTTGTAATGTTCATAATAATTAAATGCTATTAAAATATTGTCAACAAATATAAACACACATTAACACGTTCATAATTGTATATTTATAGTTTGTAGTATTTTGAAACTCCCAAGCAGCATTTTGCATTCACGTATCTCAACAAGTTTCAAGCATGTCTCCTGAGGAATGACAGCCCATTCTTCCTAAACATAGGCAACATCTCTATGGCCAAAAAGCTCTAGTTTTGTCTCATCTTTGCTCACATTTCCAGTATGCATCACATTCCCCCAGGTTGTCCTTAGCAAACTTCATTCTAGCTTGGAGGTGTCTCTTCTTCAGAAATGGAGTCTTTCTTGGTCGGCAACCTCGCAGTTCATTCCTGTGCAGGGCTCTAGTGACTGTCTTCGTTGAGACATCAATTCAAGACTTGGCTAGGTTATTCACTAGTGTCTTGGCAGTTGCTCTTGGGTCTTTAGAAACCTCTCTCACTAGTTTTCTTTCCAAAGTTTTTAAAATCTTTCGCTTCCTGCCTCTGCCCGTCATGTTCTCCACTGTGTTGGTCTCTTTAAACTTCTTGATAATGCATCTTACTGCAGTTCTCAACACCTGAAAACGCTTTGATAAATGTGTGTGTCCTTCTCCATCTTTATGAGCATTAACAATTCTTTCTCTCAAGTCCAAACTAATTTCTTTTGTCTTTGCCATGATGACAGTGCATATTATTTTACTAGTTGTTTTGCAAGATACTAATCCTCAGTTTAAAGAGCAATTTAAAGGCTTAACTAGGTTAATTAGGTTAATCTGGCAAGTCATTGGGCAACTGGTTTGTTCTGTAGCTAATCAAACTAATAATTTCTTAAGGGGGGCTAATAATATTGACCTTATTTATTTATTTATTTTTATTTTTTTAAGTCTTTTATTCAAGCAACTATAAGAAATCAGACTTTCTCTAGAAGAAAAAAATAATAGGAAATAATGTGAAAACATTCTCTTGTTCTGTTAATCTTCACTTGTTCTATATTAGAACACTTGTTCAACATATTCTAAAAAAAAATGTAAAATTAGTTATATACCTACAGGTAATTAACAAACATTTTTAAATATCCATAAAATTATCATAATTTTTTGTAAATTAACAAAGATGCCACCTCTGTAAATTAATAAAATATTACACTGAGTTAATGCCTACATAATATATTTCAATATAAATAATGCTTAAAATAAACGTTAAAGCAGAAAGGCATATCTCATTCAAACTTGCTTGCTCTCACTCTCTCTTCCAGCTCGTTGGTTCTCTGCATTAGATTGTGGGAAATAGTGCTTCAGCGAGTGTACATCGGTTGTACACTCAAAATCAGAATGCCTTGTGGGTAAAAAGAAGTGAATGAATGTAGGGAATTAAGTCGTTCACTCAGAATTCGGACAGCACTAGAAAATGGCTGACACCCGATATAGTGTACTATAAAGTGGATAGGGAGCGGTTTTGGACACAGCATTAGACTACTTAAAATATTGAAATAATGTGTTGATGTGATATGGAAATGTAATGTGGTCAAGACCTTGAACTACTTTAAAGCCATTTGAAAATGTCTATCAGCCAATCATAATCCAGTATTCATCATTGCCACCGTATAAATGCATGTAAGTATTTTTTAGAACTAACCAACACAAAAGGCAAAATCTATTTTCTGTCTATTTTCCATAAAGCCTCTTTCAGAGAAAAGTTATAAGCGCAAGTGTTCCGCTGCCACTGTAAACATGTTATTAGCAATTATGTATTGTAATTAGTGGCATGACAGGTGTTTGGCTGCGCACGTTTGAGTACTCAAAAATTGCTCTCAAGGTTACAGTGCACACAACTACACACTCCCATTTTCTCTCTTGCTTTTTTCCGGCATGTTGTTTATGAGATGTAAAGTAGCTAATTGTGCAGCTTGTTAGCAAGGGCATGTAGGCGCAGACCTGTCTAATCTATTTGGTGGTGATGTTCTGTGTTTCCTCTCCCTCTCCTCACTCAAGTGTTTGTGTTGAGAGGAACACATTTGACCTTATCATGTCCGGTAACTCAGCTGTGGTCATTGTGGCCAGTCAGCAACGGACAGTGATAGCAATACAAAGAGGAGGGTGGGCGTTATTGACCCTGAGGAGTTCATAGGCAAGGTGAAATTAACCCAGCAAAGCCACCAGCTCTGATTAGGCTTTTTTTCACACTTTTTTATTAATGGCCACATTCCTTTTTAGGGGGATAATACAGCATATAGAGCAGTTCTAGGGTAAACTACTTTGAAATTAGCTTGACATAGTAGAAACTACTCATCATTTCAAAAGTTAAAGTATAGTAAAGATTCTTTTTAATGAAGTAGTTAAGGCTGGTATAAACAACGCTTTTTTTTTTTTCAGATATGCAGCCTGGAGAAGTCAACTCCAGTTGCAGAAAGTCAAATCCAGTGTGCAGATTTTGGGAAGTCGGGTAGGGTAGATTTTAGAAGACATATCATATTGAATAATATGCTGCTTTCTTATTTATTTAACCACACTCACCTCAAACTCCTGTTCCAGTATAAGGAATGGTTCAATCAAAAATGAAAATTCTGTCATTAATTACTCACCCTCATGTCGCTCCAAACCCTTAAGACCTTCATTAATCTTCAGAACACAAATTAAGATATTTTTTATGAAATCCGAGAGCTTACTGACCCTGCATAGACACCAACGCAGCTGACACATTCAAGAGAAAAAAAATGTTGAATAATAATATTACTTTTGCTTTCTTTGCACACAAAAAAATATTCTTGTAGCTTCATAAAATTAAGGTTAAACCACTGATGTCACATGGACTTTTTTAATGATGTCCTTACTACCTTTCTGGGTCCTGAATGTCTCCGTTATGTTGCTGTCTATGCAGGGTCAGAAAGATCTCGAATTTAATCAAAATATCTTAATTTGTGTTCCGTGGATGAACAAAGGTCTTGCGGGTTTGGAATGACACAAGTAAATAAATAATGTCAGAATTATTATTTTAGGGTGAATAATCCCTTTACTAGCTTCTTTCTGCATTTGTTGTGTATGAAACAACTTTCACGTTTAGAAGTGTGTGATCCTCAGGCAGTTTTGGCTAGTTTTTCTCTTTAAACAATTGCATTTGGCAAGTGTATGAGGTGTTTTAAAATGTGTTCAGATTTTCTTCATATAGTGTATTTAACCCTTTAATTGTCACTCCCATTTTTGAACACAGACGTGAAAATGCAGTATTTAAACATATATATTTTTTTACAATTCCTGAAAAAAAAAAATTTGTGATATGATTTTGATGTACATTTTCCATCATAGTGCAATGTCTGATTTTAAAATGGTTTTCAAAGGATGAATTTTGAGATTTTAAGTTTTCAAGTGATATATAATTTCTAATGATTTCTAAAGCATGATAGGGAAAATGGCAATGAAGAAAGTATTTTTGTGACAAAGGTAAAAACTCCTGTTATGGAGTAGATTTATGAGGTGCACTCAATACATTAATCTATTACTTTTTCTACATAATTTGTAACACAGAAAAAAGTATCTATTTAGAAGTCTTAGACCTTTCCAACGATATATAGTTTGTCATGATTAAATTAGGATTAATTTGTAAAATGATGAAGTAAACATAGGCGTCCCACAGGTGGGACGGTGACAATTAAGGGGTTAAAAAACAGAAAAAAAAACTGTAATATTATGAAATATTATTGCAATTTAAAATAGTGGTTTTCTATTTTAATATACTTTAAAATAGAATTTATTCCTGTGAAGCAAAGCTGAATTTTCAGCATCATTATTCTTTACACAAATGAAGATATTTCAGAAATCATTCTAACATGCTGATTTATTATCATTGTTGTAAACAGTTTTGCAGCTTCTTATTTTTTTGGGACCTGTGATACTTTTTTCAGAATTCAAGTAGCAATAGCTACTTAAAGGGATAGTTTAACCAAAAGTGAAAATGCTGTCATTATTACTCACCCTCATGTTGTTCCAAATCCGTAAGATCTTCGTTCATCTTCGAATTAAATTAAATTAAAAAAGCTTTCAAATTTTGATTAAATTCGAGAGATTTCTGACCCACGTTCAAGACACAGAAAGGTAGTAAGGACTAGGGATTGACCGATTATCGTCGCCAGTGTTAAGCATGTTTATGGTTATGGGTATCGGTCATTTTCAAAAGAGTTTTGCTGCTAAAATAATTTAAAGAAAGTTTTTGTCGAAGGTTTTTTTTTTATTTTGACATTCATTTTTATTTTTACACTAGACATATGTTTATATTGGTTCAAAATATCGGCTATCGGTCTACTTGATGTGTCGTGGTACTCTTGTGAATGTGTGTCAAAGACTGACACTGAAGAGAAAAAAATGTTGAATAAAGTAGTTATTTTTGTTTTCTTTGTGAAAAAAAATATTCTTGTAGCTTCATAAAATTACGGTTGAACCACTAATGTCACATGGACAGTTTTAACAATGTTCTTACTACCTTTCTTGGCCTTGAATGTGGTAGTTGCGTTGCTGTCTATGCAGGATCAGAAAGCTCTCGGATTTCATAAAAAAATTTGTGTTCCGAAGATGAACGAAGGTCTTACAGGTTTGGAACGACATGAGGGTGAGTAATTAATGACAGAATTTTTATTTTGGGGTGAACTATAGCTACAGAAAGAAGGTTTGAAACAACGTAACAGTGAATAAATAATGACATAACTGTCATTTTTGAGTGAACTATTCATTTAATTGCTGTGGGCCTCAGAGCGGATGGCTGAAAACCTCTTTGGTCAGCAGAAAAACTGAAAGGCGAGATCTGAAGGTCTGCTAATGTGGAAAATGATATCAGCTGTATGCAAGTTTTATCATAGAACTGAGCAGCGAATGTAATTATAAAATATGCCACATATAGCTCAATCATTTCAGCTAAAGAAAAAAGATAAACTTTATCTCTTTTCTTCACTTCTAAACTTCTAAACGCCATTAGCATTTGTCACAGCGCTGATGTTTGAATGCTAGCGCTGTTAGCTGTGTCACCTATGCTGTCAGGCCGGTGTTATACAATAAACACCCAGCGAGTTCATTATCCTAACCTTAATCACAGGAGTAACTTTGAAGTTAAATGATGTTGTTGACCCTCGCCACACCAGATCTCACGTCCTGCCAATGGCTTGCGAATGACGGGTGAAGTCATTATGACTCAAGGAAATAGAAAGTCAGGTTGAGAGTGTATTCCCTCTCAGAGTAACCTTGGTGTCACACTGAGGCTGGAGTGTGGCTGATTGCTTGCGGAAAACACTCATCAGTTGAAAGAGTGACCTTGGTGTGGCATAATGACACTTTGTGAAGAGGCAGGTGGTGCGAAGAGGACTTGCCTCAGACAGCTGCTCGTTCGGCTCCCGCGGAGACATTCTTCCGATTATCTCTGGAACTCGTCTCACGCGCATCGCTCACGGCAAATGCGGGCCGTGGCGGGAAAGCATTTACGCTTCACGTGGACGAGACAACGGCCGTTTCCAATAATGGAGGAGCCGTAAAGTGTTCATTTACAGTGATGCATGCCTCAGGTCAACAAAGTCTTTCTGATTACCTTTAATGGAGTTCTCAGATTCGCACATCCTGTCTCAAAGTGCAGGATTCATCAGGGTTAATCATGCAAGCAGTTCACCTGCCAAAGATCACAATAATGAGTTTGATTTTCCATTAGCCAAGAGCACTTTAGCCTTCTCCTCATCTGCACCTGATTTGATTCAGCCCTGCAATTAATTCACTTGAGACAGACAGCTCTCCTCAGCGGAAAACATTTTGTTCTTTTAAAGGTGTTGTCCTATTATTATGTACAGTGTGTGCTGTAAATAAATGCAGGTCATTTAATACTGGGTCAAGAAGGTGAATTTGAACTTTGATATTTTGAAAAGGTAATTGAGGAAGCAAATTATGCTAACAATCATGCTTTGGTGAAATAGGAGTTTTATTGTTTCATTGCATAAATAGGTCCATCCATACAAATCTATCTATCTATCTATCTATCTATCTTTCTATCTATCTGTCTGTCTGTCTGTCTGTCTCAGAGAAGTACACCCCTTATATTTTTGTAAATAGTTTATTATATCTTTTCATGTGACAACACTGAAGAAATGATGCTTTGCTACAATGTAAAGTAATGAGCGTACAGCTTGTATAACAGTGTAAATTCAAAACAACTCAACACCCAGCCATTAATGTCTAAACCGCTGGCCACAAAAGTGAGTACACCACTAAGTGAAAATGTCCAAATTGGGCCCAATTAGCCATTTTCTCTCCCCGGTGTCATGTGACTCGTTAATGTTACAAGGTCTCAGGTGTGAATGGGGAGCAGGTGTGTTAAATTTGGTGTTATCGCTCTCACTCTCTCATACTGGTCACTGGAAGTTCAACATGGCACCTCATGGCAAAGAACTCTCTGAGGTTGCCACTGGATTAGGACTCCAGTGGCAACCTGTGAAGCTCTGGTGAACTCCATGCCCAAGAGGGTTAAGGCAGTGCTGGAAAATAATGGTGGTCATACAAAATATTGACACTTTGGGCCCAATTTGGACATTTTTACTTAGGGGTATGCTCACTTTTGTGGCCAGTGATTTAGACATTATTGTGTGTTGAGTTATTTTGAGGGGACAGCAAATTTACACTGTTATACAAGCTGTACACTCACTATCTATCTATCTGTTCATGCATTCATTCATTATGTTTAATTATTGTATTTTATTTATTATTCAGTCACAATTATTTTGGAATCTTACCGCAGATCACATCTGAAAGTTATTAGCTCTCATACAGGGTTTAAGAATGCTTTCAGGAATTGAGCTTTGAACTCATCAGGGTGGCCAGTATTCAATAATAGACTTACAAGGAATCTCTGATGTGTAAAACATCAACGCATGCTGCCTGAATTACACAAGGGCTCAAAGAGCCTCCACTCCTTCTCAGAGCTTCTGTTCTGAATACATATTGAATGATGAATGTAGCCTGTAGCATTATGAGTCTGATCAAACTCTGTCAGATACCCCACGTTGTTCCCTCATTTCAAGATTACAAAGGTAAACCATGAGCTTTCAGAGACTTTGCTCTTAGATCTATGGCATGTAAAGACAGAACAACATCCCTGCTGCAATACTGATGATCTTATCCAAATGATAAACACGGATATTATTCAGTGCTTTTATATACAAGTTGATTTTTATTAACTGTCTTTGAAACTTTTATTATGTCTACTTTTCAGATGCCCTTTATGCATAGATTTTGTTGTTGTTGTTGTTTTGCCCTTGTCCTAGACACACTTTCAATCTGATTGATCTGATGTCCCTTTTAACCTATTAACATTCGTAAATACAAACAAATTATAAGAATTATAATCTAAGTAGAGTGCAATAAACAAACAATTTCAATATATACTGTGTGAAAAAAATGACATCTTTCCCTCGGTTCTCATTGTTGCCACTGTTAAAGGTTAATATACTGTTGATGTCAAAAGTTACACACACCTTCCAGAAACTGGAAAATGTTAATTATTTTACCAAAATAAGAAGGATCATACAAAATGCATGTTATTTTTTATGTTACATAAATTTACATTCACTTGATTCTTAATACTGTGTTTTTACCTGAATGATCCACAGGCTGTATTTTTTATTTTATTTTTTCTGTTCATGCATCTCTTGTTTGTCCTGAACAGTTAAACTACCTGCTGTCCTTCAGAAAATCCCTTAGGTCCCACAATTTGTTTTGGTTTTTCAGCATTTTTGTGCATTCGAAGGTTGAAGGTTCAAATGCTTACTAATGCTTCAGAAGGGCACTGATGCTCAAGAAGGAAACACGAAGCATTAAGAGCCAGCGGTGTAAACTTTTGAACAAAATGAAGATGTGTACATTTTTCTTATTTTGCCTAAATATCCTTTTTTTCATGAAGATGTGTACATTTTTCTTATTTTGCCTAAATACCTTTTTTATTTCTTTCTTTTTGAATTTGAAAAGCAGGGAAATTTTTACTTATCTTCTGTAACTTCTGAAGGTCAGTACTAAATGAAAAAAAAAAAAAATGATTTTTAGGCACATAAGAAAGTCAAAAAGTTCAAAAGTTTACACCCCTGGCTCTTAATGCTTCGTGTTTCCTTCTTGAGCATCAGTGAGCGTTTGAACCTTCTGTAATAGTTGCATATGAGTCCCTCAGTGTGAAAAGATGGATCTCAAAATCATACAGCCATTAAAAGGGTTCAAATACACAAAAACGCTGGAAAACCATTTTTGAAAAACTAAAAAAAAAAAAAAGCAGCTCTGGATCATTCAGGTAACAATACAGTATTAAGAATCAAGTGTATGTAAACTTTTGAACGGGTCATTTTTATAATTCAACTATAATTTTTTTGTGGACTACATGTAAACATATTTTTATGTGAAATATCTTATTCAGGTCAGTACTAAATAAAAAATAAACATGCATTCTTAGTTTGATAAAATAATTGCAGATTCTGCAAGGTGTATGTAAACTTTTACCTCAACTGGATGTGGTCAGCATGAAATCAACAGTGTAAATGAAGAGCATTCTTAAGATGAAATGTGAAGAAAATATAGAAAAATTACATTTTAAAGAATATCTGTATGAGGTCTGGTGTTTCATACAAGCTGTAATTGTCAAATGTGCAATAAAAGTGTGAAAATATTTTTGAATTGCGTGTATTTAGGATACAAAAGCAAACACAAAATGCTTGCTGCGAAACAAGTCAAAGAAACAAAAGATTGAATCAGTCAATAAATGTTTTCACAACAGAATGAATGTAAAATGATAATTGAAAATTGTTTTATAAATTTTTCATGGTCAAATAGTGACCTGAACTCTGTACTGATGACTGTAAAATGAGCTTGAACTGCTGTGATATTGACAGACACCGAGGTTTGTTTGGTAAATGTCGGTGTGCTCCTATCAGGATGCTGCGCCTCACCTGCCGCACTTCAGAGTCCTCTTCTTTGAAGCTCACTTCCTTCCCTTTCTCTCGTCTCTTCCTTCTCCCCACAGGCATTACCATAGCCAGTGCTCTTATTGATACGTCTCAGCAGAGGGCCGGCGACTTCAAAGACAAGGGCTTGAGTCTAAAGAGCCGTAAACAGCATCACACGGTGCACCAGGGAACCTGTGTTTGAACCAGCCGACTGACCTCACTGGACACACTGATTCTCATCTTTTTTTCCCCTTCTCTACCGCTAGAAGTAGATGGTGTTGATGAGAGGGGAGCTCTTGAAGTGTAAATGACAAAGGAGGGTTGAGACATTAGTAGTCCGTGTGTGGCTCCTCCTGAATTGCACGCTCCATAGTGGAGCTCGTATTCCCTCAGTATTGCTTGAACCTCTGTGGAGGACATCTGCATTTTGATTGCGCCCACTGGGTTTCTGTTTTTCAACAGCTGTTTCTCAAAAAGGGAGGGAGTGTGTCGATGAAACTCACTCGGACCCAAAATAGGAACAGGTTTCAGGCCAGAATTAATCATCTGATCACATATATATAGAGGCATTCAGAATAAACCTGGCTCCACTTTCAGGGTTTTGTCTTGTTATTCAGTGAAATGTCTGTTGATGACTCTTTAATAGACTAATTATCGTTAGCCGAGAACTGTATTTGGTACATATGGTGTTTTGTAATGGTCTGGGTCTGTGGCAAGTTTAATTTCAGATATTAGATTGGATTTGTCTTGCTGAACTGACGTTGGTGTCTCCTAGTAGCCATACACAAATTCAAGCACTTGACCACATGAAATTAAAACTTGAGTTTTGTGGCTTTCAGTTCATATATTTTAGATTTGAGGTTGTCTGTGTTGCTACACTGAAAAGATTTTGGTGTTGGATTTACTTTGAAACAGTTTTAACTCACAAAAAAATACTTAAAAAGAGCAACACATTGAATTTTATTAATATGCAGTCTTAGTGATAAAAAAAAAATCTTTTTTTTTAACTTTTGAATGGTAGTGTACGTATTTAAATTGTCTCATTCATACCAAGAAAAAGATTTTTGATAGTGCTACAGAGAGAGTGTTTACAGTTAAAGGCTTACAACAAATGGCTTACTTGTATGCATGGCACGAAAGAAGTACAGTATATTAATCATCAAATCCGCAGGGTTTTCCAGCATCATATGATTATGGAACGGCTGCCATAAACTAGTGCTGCTTTTATCAGATTTCACAGTGCGGTTGTGCGGTTGTATTGAAACATCCTATGATCAACAGATGTGTGTCAGCAGAGAGTCAGCCAGGTTAACCAAAACTGAAGTGGACGCAAAATATTATTAAATCATTAGTTTGTATATTCATCAGACTAAACTTGCCATTAGTACATTTGTTCATGTCTTAACTCAGTGTTGTTCAACATGTTAATAAAGCCAAGAAACTTTTGCCTGTATTTGTATCTTTAATTGTGTGTTGTCATTATGTTTTGGTTGGTTTGTTTGTTTCAGAAAGTCAAGACATTTAAAAACTGTAGAATTGTATGTCTTATGAAATAGATTATTAAACTAAAGTAGGCTCAAACACGTCTTATATGTCCTGTATAAAATAGTTTTATTGTATTTCTCCATTACGTTTTCACAACCAAAACGTGTTGCACTTAAATCCTTTATTATATTTAATCCATTATAAGTGTTGTTTTAAAAAATGTATTTTGCTACATCAGCCTAAACTGATAATGATAAACCCAAAATGATCATTCTGTCATCACTTTACTCTCTCCCATGTCATGCCAAATCTGTACGACTTATTATTATAAACATTCTCTTCTCAGAAGAGACTCAACTGGTTTTCATTGCAGTATAGATTCAAATTTGACTAAAAACTTCTGCAACCTCGTGGACATGTGTCTATAAATAACAAATGCTCATTTGCTCATCGTTCATTGCGTTGTTGGCTCATTTGCACTGTTACACAGGCCGTACAGGTGCAATGTCACTGCAATGCAGAAACAATATCATTTTGTTGTCTCTTATGTCTCCAAGGCATTTGTTATTGTTTATTTATTCTCATTTGCATACTTGAGTCATAACCTTTGTAAATTGTATAAATGTTGATGAGTTTTCTGGTTTTACAGTGTTATGTAATAATTTACATTATACAAAATCAACTTTGAACAAATGAAGAGCAGCCAAAGAAAGTTTGTTCACATTTATGAAATAAACATTTTGATAAATCTGTTGTATGCTTTTAGTTTTCTTTTTGACATTGCTCTCTGAAGGAGTCAGGTGAGTTTTACACAGTGTGGAAGGTGAAGATCCATATCATGAGATGCAATGACTGGGTCTTACAGGACAAATCATGTAGGCTGAATGGCATTTTTCCAAGAATAAGGAACAAAGTAAGGCCAAAAAAAAGGGAAAATATAGATTCATGCTCAGTCTGTCTGACGACGAGTCATCTATTAAATCTGTCCATACCATCTATTTATTTGACTCACCAAGTCATTTCAAATATGCTACCAAAACCCACATGGATTTGGAAAGCTGTTCAAATATTATCTACACAAAAACGAAATGGTTCAATGCACTGGTTGCTATATTGATTTTTTCATTTTACAAAAGGAAATCACATATGTTTGTAATTAAGTGCTGTTGCCACAGGTGTTAAACGGAACAGGGTATGTAGATTCACACATGACAGATTTAAAAGACTTTTTCAGTGAGTTTGCAGTAAGATTGTAGACAGCTGTTTAAATGTTCTACTTGCTGAAGCTGTTATTGGATCATTTGTCACTCTGGATCAAACCCAGCAAGTTAAACATCAAAGAAAAACTTCCTGTTGACCTCACTGGTGCTCCCGCAACCCTCTGATGTGCTTTATAAAAATAAAGACATAAAACTTTATTTTATTATATTTTGTTTTCACTGAAATGTGCATATTGTAAGGAGACAATGAATACACAAGATTGGGACAGATATAAAAACTGAAATATCACATGGTCCTAAGTATTCAGACCCTTTGCTCAGTATTTAGTAGAAGCACCCTTTTGATCTAATACAGCCATGAGGCTTTTTGGGAAAGATGCAACAAGTTTTTCACACCTGGATTTGGGGATCCTCTGCCATTCCTCCTTGCAGATCCTCTCCAGTTCTGTCAGGTTGGATGGTAAACGTTGGGGGACAGCCATTTTCAGGTCTCTCCAGAGATGCTCAATTGGGTTTAAGTCAGGGCTCTGGCTGGGCCATTCAAGAACAGTCACAGAGTTGTTGTGAAGCCACTCCTTCGTTATTTTAGCTGTGTGCTTAGGGTCATTGCCTTGTTGGAAGGTGAACCTTCGTCTGAATACTTAGGACCATATGATATTTCAGTTTTTCTTTTTTAATAAATCTGCAAAAATGTCAACAATTCTGTGTTTTTCTGTCAATATGGGGTGCTGTGTGCACATTAATGATTTTAGCAAATGGCTGCAATATAACAAAGAGTGAAAAATTTAAGGGGGTCTGAATACTGTGTATATATATATATATATATATATATAACTGCAAGCAGTGATCGCGGGGCCAAGCACTAGGCAAGGGAAGCATCAGACAAAGTGCAGCAGTGAGTAATATAAGCCATTTTAAGGTGATTTTAAAATGGGTGAAGAATCCTAAAAACAACCACTAGCAATACGATTTAATCGGTTATCACTTAGGCGGCACTGTCTCAAAACTTTTTGAGTACTTTCAGGTCATGGTCTCGATAGTACATACAAACGTTCGTAATGGTACACCAATTCATTGGTAAAAAAAAAAAAAAAAAAAAAAATTGCATTTTATATCATAATACTCTATTGTAGTCAATGACAATTGCATGTTTTGTTCAATTATAGCGCCACCAAGAGGCACAATCCCACCTAATTTTGTATGTGTCATTAGAGTGTGCCCATACATATGTGTGTCAAATTTGGTGAAAATATCTAATCTTATTATGAGTTATAAACATTTTATATTTGACAAGGGAAAAAATGACAGATAGCTGACTTTGTTTGCATTTTTATGCCACTTACTATCAAAATTTTATCAATTGGCCATTGACATATCGCCGACACGCTATGTTTCCAAATTTCCTGCGGTGGTTTCGTGTTGATCGGAGTAATGCTTTCTAAGATATATGCAAATGCAAAATATTTAAGCCCTAGAATGCAATGTTGCACAAACCATAAGGCAAAACCTGGCATGTTTGGTATCAATCAGGAGGATCAGGAGTCTAAAAAGTTGATGTCCGTGAAAATAAGTCGACCACACCCGAAGTTATAAGCATGTGAATATTTGATTTTACCACTATGTGGCGCTGACTCGAAACTTCTCAGGCTCCTTCAGGGCATCGTGCTGATGACCCATACCGAGTTTTTTAACGATGCGTCAATGCATTCGTGAAATATAGCATTTTACCACATAATTCAAAATGGCTGACATGGGAAAATTGGTGGGAAAATTGGTATCATTTAACTCGGCATGATGCACCAAATCTTAACATACCAGTTTTGTGATTTTTTTTTTGTCCAAATCATTCAGAATTTCTAAGCTAAAATAGCAATTTTTTGCATCTCCTGACCACTAGGTGGCACTGTGCCGAAACACCGCAGGTCATGCTTGCTATAACACACCAAGTTTGGTCTCAATACAGCAAACCTTTGCAGAGATCTAGCCTCACATCCATTTTTGCATGTTTTTTGTAGAATTTGTTTGCGCATTATTTGAGAACAGTTTTACTAATCAACTTGAATTCCATAACTTTTTCCCAGCATTGTCTGAAGATGATCTGAGCCAATTTTGGTGAAAATCAGACAAACCATCTAGGACGAGTTCGAAAAAGTTTTTTTTTTTTTTTAACAATTAAAAATAGAAAAAAAAACTAATCCTTACGATTTTGGAATTTTGGTGTCCATTTGACTCGACATGAACCAAGGAATCAGAGGAAAAAATAATTTTCCTTCTGTGCTTTCAATTCAAAAGTTACTGTCCTCTATCAGTGTGCCAAATTACACAACTTTCCCGCAAGCGGTTCTATGGGCTGCCATAGACTCGAGCAGAAGAAGAAGCCAACAGTTTCAATAGGTGCCTTCGCACTTTCAGTGTTTGGCCCCTAATAAATAGACAAAAATAAAATGAAGTTACTGAATTTGTACAATTTCCCATTGTGAGTCATGAACTTGTCATTATCAACCCTCCTCTGCCCATTTGAATAGCAGTGGTCAAGACACCTCTCATCTAGAGCTTGATGTCTAGGCCAGACCTTAATCTTTACACCATTATGTTCCATTTACGTCTGGTAATTGTTGAATGATCAATCATGGTGCAGTCGGACTACAAAGCCTGCAGTTGTTTTGGTCACATGTACCCACATAGTAGAGAAGAATGATTCTCCTGTTGGGCTGTCCGTTCATAGCAGCCTACATCAGTGCTAACAAAGACACAGCTTTCTGTTCACCAGGCCACAATCACAATGTGCCATTATGGTAAATGGATTATTGTGTCAGGGATGAAGTCACATCACTCAGAGTCATCAGGTTGCTAATGTGAGTCATGATGATCCGTTTGGTTTTTTAGTGTTGAGATAATTATACAGAGTGAGTAAAAGAATGACAAAGCTACTCGGGATGATTATCACGCATCCTCATTGCAAATGAAGTCGAAATAGCAAGCTACTTTTCCATGACCGTTCTGCCATTCAGTTAATTAGTCTTTATGCCTGTGTGTATACTGCCCACAACTGCTCTGAGCAAGAAAAAAGGTTTTGAAAATAATACTTTGCAGTCAACTCACTTCCAGATGTGTATGAGTGACTAAAATCCATTGCAGAAATTTCAATTCCCATGAATGGCTTTTTTATTTGAACATAGCAGGTGGTGATAATGTTTGTCTTGTCATTCAAACTAAGTCACACAGCTGCAGGGGTGGACATAAAGGTGCTGTAAATGATTTCTTTATGGAATGGTATGCAAAAATGATCCTACTTCATGAAATATATAGCTGAAATAGCTGTCATGAGATATCACATAATCTCTTTGACAGCCCTACTGTCTGTAAGCAGTAACTGACACAGGATCAGATTCTTTGTTTAGCCAATCAGAGCTTTTGAGGAGCTTTCTGTCTGTCAGTCATTTTTCTCATTCACAAACAGCAGTCCATATATGGGAAACCAGAACAGAGTGCATTAGTGTCTGTCCAGTTTTTTTTTTTTTTTTTTTAACAGCATTGGATTTTCCCATTGGAATCTTAAAACAGTTTTAGTAAAAGAGTTATAAACAATGAACCAAACCAACCAGCTACTGATTGCTATCCACTTGTTAAGTCGTGACTAAGGAATGCTTTTATGAGCACTATTTATTCATATTAAACATATTATACAAAACATACAGTGTACAGTCTCTGTGCTCATGGCATTCCAGACACAAATATTTTAACAATTTATAAAAGATGAATCAAGTCTGGTCATCTGCAATTTCAGTTTGGAGATAAAGGTAAGGATTATAATTTTTCACTTGTATTGCATAACATTGTGCGCATTAGCACTGTTTGTTGTTTTACTTTGGCATCTGATAAAGCATTTATACCCTAAGACTTAAAGTCCTTGCACACTGAGTCCAAATTTTTCGTAGAAAGCATTTTGCGAAGTGTTTTGACAATTCAGAGCCACTGTGATGTTCTGTGCATGATCAATTTTAAGGGATACGAAAAAACACTTACAAACATTTCAGACTCACTGTGTAAGGACCTTTAACAGGTGGATAGACAGTAAATGTCCTTGCACACTGATTCTCTTTGGTTTCATTTTCAGCATTTTTGCATCCGTAGCAAGCATTTTGAAAGGTGTTTTAACAATTTAGAGCCACTGTGACGTTCTGTGTGTGACTAATTTTGAGTAATACGAAAAACTCAGTGTGCAACAAGTGGTTAGAAACTAAATGTCCTTGCACGCTAATTCTCATTTAAATTAAGACCTCATGTTGTGTCGATCACGGCCTACGAAACTTTCGTCTGTCATAAGAAATTCAGATCTGATTCAATTTTCTGCATTTTTTTGCATCCATAGCAAGCATTTTGAAAGGTGTTTTGCCATTTCAGAGCCACCGTGACATTCTGTGTGTGACTAATTTGGAGAAATATATTTTTAAAAAAATGCATACAGACAATACGTTTTCAGAAAACATTTCGGACTCAGTGTGGAAGGACCTTCAACAAGTGGATAGAAAAACTAAAAGTCCTTGCACACTGATTCACGTTCAAAAGTTTTGCACTTTAAAAAGTAAATAAAATGTCATGTTGTGTCAATCACGTTTACACACTGCTTTCAGAACTTTGTCCGGCATAAAAAATTCAGATTAGATTATTCAATTTTCTGCGTTTTTTGCATCTGTAACAAGCATTTTGCAAGGTGTTGTGACATTTCAGAGAACCATAATGTTCTGTGCATGATAAATATTGATGAATATGATAAAACGCATATAAACTTTTTGGATTCAGTGTGCAAGGACCTTTAACATGTGGATAAAAACAGTAGATGTCCTTGCACACTAATTCTTGTCTGAAATGTTTGCACGTTAAAAAACGGGTAGGTTTTCACGTTAAATTCAAGCATGCCACTGCGTCATTACGTCACGTCTGTAAACATAAAGAAGGCGTCCCGGCTAGTAACATAATCACATGTGAGAATGCTGCAGGTGCCGAATCGTTTATAGCCTTTTCTTACAGCGGCTGAATAATTAAACTTATTTTTTTGGTTGCGGATTGTAATCCAAAAAGTTTGTGTTTTTTAAACATAAGTGATTGAAATTAGATTACGCCAGTTTTAAATATGCAACTGTTTGCAGATAGCCTACATGGGATTACACAAGTTTTGTATTTTAAAGAGAATTCGTTTTTTCAGCTAAAAGAATTTCTTGATATGAAATTTGAATTTGATGTCATTCAGAGATTAGTCTGTACAGAAACAGAAACGCTACAATGCTGATGTTGTTAACATGAACAATTTGAGAACAGTATAACAGTAATAATATCTTGCTAGTTTGATGTGATATGATATAACCGATCATTAGATTTAAACACCTGTTGCGTTTTTCCTCAGTTGGTCAGAACAAAAGTTTTAGACTTGCTACTTACTCTTAGATGACAACATCCAATGAAAATTCTTATTTGGGCCATGTATTTGAATCTGTTAATCTGTGATTCCTAAATACAGGTGCGCTTACGCAATTAACTGCAATTGCAGGTTTTCAGACAGAGATGGCGACAAAGAGACAAAACTTACGGACTGCAGCTTTAATCATTAGAAACAATTGTTGTGAGTTTTCATTGATTTCAAAAATGAAATTTAATCATAACCTTGGTGAACAGTTTTGGAGAATTTGATGTTTCCCCATTCAGTGAGAGGAATTGTACTTGGATGACTGAAATAGCTGCTGGAGAGGTGTTTCAAAGATGGCCATGAGGTAAAATGACTTGAACTCTATGAAGACATTCTGAAATGACACTCTGTGAACTTAAAGTTGTTTTCTTGTGTGCTAAATAAAATAGGAAGACAGAGGAAAATGAAGAGGCCAGAAGTGACGAGATAAAGAAGATATGTGAACACTGGAGAAGCTTTTTATCACTGGAGGAAGCAGAGCACTTCAAAGAGGCTGAAAACTGGTGTCAAGCTTTTGATTGACAGGTAAATACCAAGCTACGCCAAAGCAGTGAGTTCTTTAAAAAGGGCTATGTCTATATCAGAGGTTTAATCTGGCACAAATTCTAGAATGGCTTCTGTTTATTTACAGATGCTTTAAAGTGAATGTTTACATATCAAAAGTTTCATTTTAGTCTTTTAGGATCTTCAGCGACCTCCCCCCCAAAAAAAAATTTGTGAGATTAGTGAGACCTGCGCACTTACACTCTCAACCATATCAGTCCACTCTAAACAAACAACACACCGCATATCAAAGAAACGCAGCAATCTTCTGCATACATATTGTCCCTTGCATTTCGAGACACAAACTTTGCCTCAAGACACTGATCAGACTTGCATGAGGTGGGTGTTCATTATTGGACTGTTATGGATGTGGTGTTTTGGGCTGCCATGTTAAAGATAGCTGTTCTCCCCTGCCGATGTGTGTTAGGGTCCCACATGCCTGAGGCTCCTGAGCCTGGCCCCTGACACCACACAGCATGAGCCAATATGAGACATGCTGCCAGCTCTCTGCATGTTAATGAAATTGTATTATTCCATACTTATTACAGCCCCTAAAGCTGTGCACACAGAAAGTCTCTGTAAATATTATACGGTTTGTGCACGTCTATGAGGGGTCACATTCATTCATTAGATGGATATTTCAGAAGCTTAATTCTTCATATCATCAGATACAATAGAAGAATCCGCTGAAATTTCTTTTAAGATTAGGGATGAAAAGAATCACACGGATATCAAGGAAGGCATTCATTTATAATTAACGCTAATTAAACAAACAGAATGTGCAATTGTAGTGGAAAGTGTTGTCATTGTGTTTACTAAAGATCATGCGTGAATAAATATTGCATAAGTACACTACCAGTCAAAAGGTTTTGAAAAGTACAATTTTTTTTTATTATTAATGTCTCTTTTGATCACATTTATTTGAACCGAAGTACCGCAAAAACAGTAAAATGTTGAAATATTTTTACTATTTAAAATAATTGTTTTCTATTTGAATATACTGCATTTTAAAATGATATATATTACTGTGATTTCAAAGCTGAATTTTTAGCATCATTACTCCAGTCACATCCTTCGGTAATCATTCCAATATTCTGATTTGGTTCTCAAAAACATTTATTATTATTATGTTGACAACAGCTGAGTTGTTTTCAGGTTTCTTTGATGAATAGAAAGTTCACAATCAGATTTACCTGAAAGAGAAAAATTTGCAACATTACAAATGTCTTTATCATCACTTTTGATCAATTTAAAGCATCCTTGCTAAATAAAAGTTGATCGTGTGACACTGAAGACTATAAATTTAGCTTTGATCACAGGAAAAAATTACATTTTGAAATATATTTAAATAGAAAACAGTAAGAATGTTTCACAATATTACTACTTTGCTGTATTTTGGATCAAAAACTTTTGACTGGTAGTGTAATTTTAACTATATATATATATATATATATGAAGAATGCTGTTTATCAAATACATTTACTTCAAATCCCAGCCTATAGTATATATATATATATATATATATATAGAGAGAGAGAGAGAGAGAGAGAGAGAGAGACGTACAAACAAACCTCATATTCATAATATTGCTAGTTGATAAAATTAACTAGGTAACTTCTACCATTTTAGTGGGTGATAAGTCTCTGTGTCAAGCTAATCATTAAACTGCACCACAATCTGACTCCAATTCAAGTCAGTTTGGCTTCTCTTGTTTGGTAAATATTGGATAATCAGCACAAAGTTGAGTGTCAAGATGTTTATTAGTTTCTCATGACATTACAACAATGATTCAGTACAATAGAGCACTGCTATAGCTCTTCTTTGCTATAGAATGTTACTTGATGTTTTTCCTCCACTTGTGCAGATCCAGCAATGGTGTACATCAGATTGTGCCAGTTAATGTAATCACCAAGTTTGTATTTGGTCTTTGCCTCCATGTAGGTCTTAATCTGACGGGTGGTCAGGACTTGTCCATGTACGTGCACATCTGCTATGAAACCTGTGAAGACATGATGTTGGTGGAACTCTCCATCATATTGGCTCTGACACTGGCCGAGTGTGATGACAGGGTCTCCTTTAAAAGGTACTTTACTGGCCACTGCCTTCTTAATGCTGGCTACTTCATTCACAAACATCTGTGCAAGACCACTGTTGGCATCCCAGGTCGCACACATTGATATCCACTGATTTGTGTTAAACGTCAGCCCATCGAACTGAAGCGCTGAGGAATGAATAGTCATCTTGTACTGTCTGATGGAACTTAACCAATTTAAAGAAAAGTCTGCAGTGTAGGACGGTGTAGCCAGAGAAAAAAGACATGGTTCGAAACTCATTTGTTCAGTGTAGAATCGCAAACACACAGTGGCTGCAGACAGGTCCATGGATTCATTCGGGTGGAGCTTCACCCAGTTGTCGGTGGTCACGTCTGGGAATGTGATGACCTTCCCCCTTAAACATTTTCTGTCTTTCTTTGGCTCTGTTTTAAGATGTAAGAATACAAAAAGATGTTTTTTTTAATGCTTAAGACATTTAAAAACTCATTAATGTGACACTGGTTGACGCACATACACAGTATTGCTTAATGAACAAGTATGCAAAGGCACAAACAAAATTAACTGACAAAAGCAGTCTAAATTCATTGTTTAACCTATGCTTTCCCAATGGTATTAATTAGTTGACCTCTGTATTTTAAAAACTATATTGTTAATATTACATTGCTGGTACTTACGGGACAACACCAAACCGCAAAGGACAATAAAGAAAACGTACAAAGCAAGACTCTTCATGGTCCTCTTGGGTTGAGTCAGGCATGAGAGTTTCACCAGAGTGCTTCACGCTTACTCTTTTAATACTGCACCACTGTAGTAAGGACACAGCATGTTAGTGCTGATTCAGCAGTTCAGTTACTTGCGTAGATAAGGGGCAGGGCTGCACAATTTGGCCAAAAGGTTGTTTAAATTACAATTTGAACTGGAATTATGAGCATTTATTCTAAGTGTTATAAGTGTTCACACTTGGGTTCAATCTTTATGAAAACCAGCTAAAGCCTTTTTCCTTAATCAGATTGATCAAGGTAAAAAGTAAATTGTCTTTGCATTTATTTCAGTACTTTTGTGGGACTTTGGTTATATCTCATTCATGCAGGTGTTTTTCGTTAACCCAGTCAATATGAACAACAACAACATTACTACTACTACTAACAGTAATAATAAAGACTGATTTTTTTTTTTTGTTTGTTTGTTTTTTTTTTTTTTTTCATTTACTACTGTAGTAATTAGGGCTGTCACAATTCCTTGATTTAATTCAATTACTCGATTTAAAAAAATAAATAAATAAATAACGGAAATGGTGTATGAAACGCATTATAGAGTCATCGATGTGTCATCAATCGGCCACATTGGTGCCACTGAACCGAATGAAACTCTCATATTTAGCTAATTATTGCTGCTGAAAATGGTCAATTATTGGCATGTTTTGGGCTATACTAATCAGATGGCCCAGGAAAACCATTTGGAGTAGGCTATAGATTGCCAAAAGTTATAACAAATCAAGGAGAAGAGTGCACTGTCTGAGGAACAAAAGGCGTTTGTGTTTGGCCAAACTGAACCAGGATTTCCAGGGCAAGAATCTTGACAACATTCGTGTTTGTTCTTATCATTTCCGGTCAGGTAGGTCAAATTTTTAGTTGTCACAATATTGCCGATGTCTGTGCATCTGATATGTCGGATGCATATCGAATGCCGATATGTCTGTGCATCCGGATAACAGTGCGACCATTTCAGGAAAAATATTTAAGAGCACCATGTGCGACTAACCCCATCAACATATTTGTGTTTGTGCCGAGGGGAGCTTCAAAGGTTTCTACGTGTTTTTGCAACGTTGAGTAATGTAGCTGTGAAAGAAATATCTGACGAATCTTTTTAGAATCAAAGTGTAGAGAGAGTGTAAGTAAGAGATTGTGCAATGTAGAGAACTTTGTTGATTATAATGAAACTTTTTAAGATTGCAATGAACTAAGATGAGTGACAGATTTGAATGATTTTTAAGGGGTTTGTAAATGAGATATTGCTTAATACAACAGTTAAACAAGAATTTAATATTAAATTGTCTGACTATAAAACTACTGCTTTATTTCACTGTCAAAAATAGTTTGAAACAAGTCACAACTGAGCCGCTGAGTTTACAATGAACTTGTACCTGTGTTGTATTACGCTGTATTACACCGGGGACGAGCGCGTTGTAAAATTAATGGATGGATGATTCAGCTGTGGGCACCATCTTCTGGCAAGACGCAGGAATTCATTCAGCGAGTGCATGGTTTAGTGTACATCGTTTGTAAACTCGTTTTTGCGGTGCATTGTGGGATTGAATGAGTGCGCTCGAGAACGTCAACTATAGTTTCGAACACCACTAAAAATGGTTTTCCCATAGGGGGCGATTTCGGATACAGCCAGACACTTGCTTTATTCCTAAATGAACTCGCCTTTTGAACGAATCAAATGAATTATATGATTCAGTAATCATATAATTCAACACAAAATGCATACATACATATATATGTATGTATGTATGTATGTGTGTGTGTGTGTGTGTATATATATATATATATATATATATATATATATACATATATATATATATATATATATATATACATATACAGGGTGCGATTTGTGAAAAAAGCAGAGGGGGAGATGCTTTTGAAAACTAATATTAGTGTAATCTGTTAACATTGCACATTATAGGCTATACACCTTTTTAGACAAGTACCAGATAATGAGTGTCATGTCATGAAATGTGATCACAATTTCATAAAAACATTAGTTAGTCCTATTAATTGTAACGATTTCATTTCAAACAACGAATACATTATATAAGCGAGCAAAGATCAACTACTGCGTCGCAAAATGATTCACTGTTTCGAAGCGCTCCAATCAGATCGCGAATCATTTGATTCAGAACGGGATATCAAAGCGCGTATGGCGAATCATTTGGTTCAGAGCCGGACTTTAAAGCGCGTATGGCGAATCATTTGGTTCAGAGCCGGACTTTAAAGCGCGTATGGCGAATCATTTGGTTCAGAGCCGGGCTTTAAAGCGCGTATGGCCAATCATTTGGTTCAGAGCCGGACTTTAAAGTGCGTATCGCGAATCATTTGATTCAGAACCGGATTTAGGAGCGGGTTCGCGGGATGTTTTTATCCCCACCGGGGGATCCCCACCATCCCCCCCGGCAAATCGCACCCTGTATATATATATATATATATATATATATGCATTTTGTGTTTTTCAATTGAATACTTTTCCCTATATATTTCATAATTGACGATTTATTTATAAAAGTTCAATCTCGTCTCATTCTCCTGAACCCAGTCTCATGTCTAGTCTCGTCTCGTGGGATAAGTGTCTCATCACACCCCTATTTTTCAGTTGCTATATTCAAAATTGTTTATTTAAAACATTAATCTCAACATAAATTTATAAATTTGATTGCAGGCATGCCACCTCTGAGCCTCATTAAACATAGAAATACACCTACAAGCCACTTTTGTGTTCTTCTGTGCCACCTCTGTAGTACAAATTTTGTTAAATCATGATTTTATTTGATTGGAAACTTATTCTACTTGTTCTTATTCTGTTATTTTAATTAGAAATGTTAAAAAGCTTAGAAACTTTAATTTGGCATAAAAGACTACATACTTTTACTGGTAATAAAGTTTGAAAAGTGCCATTACAATGGTAATAACTAAATTCCCCATTAATTCACTTTAAGGAGTCAAATATCATATTGTAATGGGAAGGCAAATTGTTTCAGATTTTTTTTTATTATTTTGACTGTGCTCCTAAATTTTGTACTTTAAAATACAAAAGTATTTAATAATGGTAATTTCTGATTTAATAACAGGGTTACAAAGCATTTCCTGCTACAAGTTAATATCTACAAACTTCTGTCCACAAAAAAAAAAAAAAATAAAAAAAAAATAAAAGTGAAAATAAAGTGAATCTGGCACTTAATTGTGCAGTCCTCAAAGCCTCAAAGCAGCTATCGCTGACCTGCTATCTCCTTCTGTAAACACAATTATTGCTAAAGATTTTTAGGCAAAATTCTTTTATATATCCTCCATGTAAAAACAAAACACAACAAAGGTGAATGAGTCAACATTTTTAATCGTTTTCATAGAATACTTTTTACATTTTCACAAGCTAAGAAGAAATGTGACAGATTGTGAAAGTCTTGTGTTTAATTTGTAAATTCTCTGGAGCAATAAGATGTGGATGTAAAGAAATATAGTTTTTACAATGTGGGATTCTTACTGTCCTGCTCCCATCTAAAGCACACTCACAGCAACTTTATGTTGCAACCAAAGCCAAATCCAGCAGACCACCACAAAATGCCTGCGTAGAATCCATAACACACTGCATACAATAGCCTTTATTGCATTTCCATCACTCATGCTTGTTTTTTTTAATGTTTGTACTTTTAAAGTTCCTGTACTGCTTACCAGCAGAAAAGACAACATTACAATAAATAAACTTATAATGCAAAAAAGATACAAAAATAAGAGATTTTTTTTCCTTTCTTTTTGGCTTACCATAAAACAATAACATAGTGTTATAGTAAATAAATGGCTGTTGTACATTTCCTTCATTTGGGATATAGGACAGAACAGCAAATAATTACGGATGCAAGTCTTCATTTGTACTGTAATCTCTAAACAAAAATATATACTGCATATATAGTTACTGAGAAAAGCAATAAATCCTCATCCAATATGATAATACATTGTACAACCAGATCCCAGTTCAAATATAGCAGGCTCTACAAACGTAGCTCATGTAGAAGTATATATATGTTTGTGTGTTTTTTTTTATGTAGCACTTAAAATGTCCCGTAAATAACATGGAGTACAACAATACATTATTTTTATTCAAAATGCCACATGAACCAAAGCAGCATGTCATAGACTCTTTTAACATGTACTGCAGAGGTGGTTAAACTGCACATGCCTCATACTGACATATATAAGACTTCTGGGTATTTTTTTTTTTTTCTTTTGAAAGAATTCTCACTGATTTTAAATAATTGTGATGCAGGATCACCGCTACTGACCCTTTCAGTAACTTTTGTATAGACATACAGTACAAAAACTGGCTACAGTATATATTACATACGTGACTAGTTTGCATGATTTGTTTGGGCCAAAGTATGAAAATCCCTGTCAAAGCAACATAAGAAAGGCAATATACACTCGATAGATACGCAGATGCCGGTTGGTTGGTGAGTGGTGATGTGCAATTTACAGATACTTGTATATGCAATTGTAACATAGAACCTTGACACATTGTCTGATTTCACAAGAATCAATGCTGCTGTCTGGCCTCAGTCCATGTTTTCCTTCATAAACTGTGACAGGAGTTGTGAAACCCCAGTTTTATTGACATATCCATCCAGTCAACCTGTGACCTCATCCTCAGGTACAAACGGCATTAAGCATTCACACACACAGCCACACGCAAACACACCATGACAAACGAGCGAAATTGTCAAATAGGCTCCTTCGTGTATTTTCAGACAAGCTACTGTCCTGTTGGTCATCCAGAAACTCTTGATCAGTAAACTCCCCTCAAAACCCTCAAAACTTTCTATGACTAGATGTTTTGTAAATGTCTTTTGATATGTTTGACCTATAGATGGGCCAGTGACGCTATAGAAGAACTACGGAGAAGCACAATTAGTGAGAATCTAATAATGTTCACCAAAAAAAATGATTCACAGAAGACAATTTGTTGAAATAAACAGTGACCACATCTCAAAACATAAGTTTCAATAGTGTTTGGTCTTTTGCTGTGCCAGTGAGCAATGGATAGTGCACACATACACACAGATAAGATTAATCTCTACTGCTGTGACAGGAGTCCTTATGATTTCTGGCCCTCCAAACACCAGCGTTTGCGTAGACGGCACAACATCACATGGGAATGCTGCAATGATTCCGAGGTTCTCTCGCATTTCTTTCACGTTTCATCTTCTGATGCGAAATCAGGAGGGAAGAGACAGAAACTCGAGTACACCAAGACCACTTTGCGTCGTTGCATCAACAACATCAACAAAAGCTCTTAAAAAACAGAACAGCAAGAGAGAGGACGGGAGGGACTAAGAGCGAACGAGAGAGAGTACTGAGTACAACAGATTGACCAGGAACAGCGACTGACTTTGTACAAATTGTGACTGTCCGTGTTTTATGTTCTTAGGTGGCTACAACATCACTACGGTGAAGATGCAGTGCAAGGAGGTAGCCAGCAGGAGCAGCAGAGAGCTAAGGCCTGATAGAGGCGCCTGCCGAGGAGACGAATTCCTGGAGATGGTGTTGGAGGAGCTGGGGTCATCGATTTGTGGGTCCTTGGGGAAACACAACAGTGAACAGGCAAGAAAGAGGATGAGCATTTATTCTTACTAGCCAAAAGGTCAGAGAGTTCAGCTAATTGATTTTGACGTATTTTTCTATTGATGTTTTAAGCATATGTGTTTCGCTTTTCAAGGCTTTTCAGGGCCCTATGATTTTCGTGATGCTGAAAATGTGGCTGGAATCATGCCATCCAGTCATAAAAATGGAATTTACTGAATAATATGGAATCTCATGGAATTTGCTGAAAACATTTTAGGATTTCTCTCCATATAGTGGACTTCTATGGTGCTTGTGAATTTGAAATTCCAAAATGCAGTTTAAATGCAGCTTCAAAGGGCTCTAAACAATCGCAGCTAAGGAAGAAGGGTCTTATCTAGTGGAATTATTGGTTATTTAAAAAAAAATACAATTTATATACTTTTTTAACCTCAAATGCTTACATTGTCTAGCTCTGCTTGTATTCTGTGTATTCCGGTTCAAGCCAGTCAGGGTATGTAGAAAAACTCCCATCTCATTTTCTCTTCCAACTTTACAATCGTCATACACTGCTGTTTTACCTTTTTTTTTTGTAAATGGTGTTTGATTTTCTTTGAATGTTCACACTGTAAACACTGGGGTGTTTACGTTTACTACACACATACTGTAGCGCACATGATGTTTTCATTGTTTGTAGCCTCTGCTATCTTAATATATGAGTACATAAACATTGTCTAGAACTACTGAGAGTCACTTCAAAAGCATCATACTGTATCTTTTAAGAAAACTATTGTCATATCCCATACAAACAGAAACGTAAAGGTCTTCACAGAAACCCGTCAAAATAAAAGTTTGGTTAAACTTGAAGAAATTGTGACAGAAGTAAATTACTTAATGTAATGATAGTTACAAAAAAAAAAAAAAAACATTTTGTGATAATATTTACCTTTTTTTTTTTTTTTCATTTTTTAACTACAACACAGTATTTAAAAAAAAAATAATAATAAAAAAAAATAAATAAAAAAAAAATATATATATACTGTGTATATAAAATGCTAAAATGTTTGATTAAAAAAAATTATATAATTAATGAAAATTTAAACAATGAACAACAAAAACACTTAATTTGATATATATAAAACTGTAAAAAAAAAAAAAAAAAAAAAAAAAATTAAATATGTAATAAATTCCTGTTAAATTGTGTTTCATGATTGTAATTAATTTGCCATGCTTTTTAATTCATAATTCTTAATTGAACCATTAAAACAGAGTCTAGAAAAATGCAAACAGAATCCAGAAATATTACGATGGGGAAAGAAAGAAAATAAACCATTTGGGAAAAAACAACAACAAATGGATTTCATAGGGCCCTACTTTTAGTACACCATAATGCGCTTTAAGAAAAATTGTTTCCACCTTGCAAACAATTGCTAATGTCCCTAGAAAATCAGCCCTCCCCTGCAAAAAACCCACTTCCAATTCATTCAAAAATAAAAATGCCATTCTGTCTGAGTTATACCTAACATGGGTTCAGATGTCTGAAAGATTAGAAAATCTTTGTGATTCAGCAATGAATTTGTTCTCTGAAAATAGGTCCTCAGTTTCAGGGCTGTTTGGACCTGCCGGTGCAACACTAAATGTCATTCTAGCACATAATGTTGCTTTTATTATGTACAATGACATTTAGTGAACTTTAAAAGGCAGAAGATAAGCAATGTTCACATTTTGCCATCGCCCAACGCAAAGATCATGTGCATACTGGGCGGGAAGGGCCCTCTAGTGCCAGGTCAAGGTTCAGCCAAAAGGGGCCAACGTGACATGAGATAATTACTGCTTTGTCTCTCTTTTCTGTCATTAATGCATCCTTTCAATACCACTTGACATGTACTATCAGTTTTTATTCTGGCTTGAAAAAATAGCAAATACTTACCACACATAGCACATCTATTGTGTTGTTTGTCTTCAGCTTCTGAGCCTAGAAAAGAAAAAGAAAGCTCTGTTAAATCATTTGGATAGAAATAATAAAATCTTTGACCAAGAAAAACTTTACCAAACAATATTTTACAACAATGCTGCAGGATGATCCACACCGGATAATAAATGGCAAACGATCTGACTGCTGTTTATAGCTGCAATTTTATAGCTGTTAATTGCACTGTATTAGTAATGTGCTTTATAATGATATTGGCAAGTGTAAAATCTATTGTGATTCTCTCTTTAGATAGTGTCAATATAACTATAGAGAATTAAATGTGTGATATTAATTTTAATCATATTAATCATAGCAGGTATTTCTCACAATCAAATATAACTGTCCAGTAGCGTACAATTTAGTATAGATTGCACTTCCTTATGTGTGTGTACTTGTTCTATAGGTATGTGTGTCTAAGAAAGTGAGAAGCGGTGGTGATATAGGAGACCTGGTGACAGTATAATGAATGGATTCCTGCGTGTTGGCGGTTCGGTATCCTCCTGAAACTAGCCGACTTGAATCTAAGCCAGAGCCCAGCATGATAAAGCAATGCCTCGGCCAGCGTGAAAACATTATAAACAACCGCATCTTCGGAGCAGCAAAAAGAGGATTTGAGGTTTAATATCAATGATTAATTTCTCCCAGAGTGGTCCTTGCGCCCCTTAAAACATTTTCAACATTGAAGAAATAAACTAACAAAAGTGTAAAAACTGTAATGTTCAAGCTAAAAAAAAGTTGGATAATTGTTCTCTGTACACATCAAGTGCTGTTTTAATTACACTGAAGCAAAAACGCTCTCCGAAGTGCAAGATATGCCACTTTAATAGTGCAAAAAAGAAAAAGAAATGGAAAAATAGAACAAAACTCATGAAATTGGCCCTTAATCTCACTGAATCACTTGACAGCATACTAAGCAGAGAGTTTCTCACTTTTATTATATATTTAGAACACGAGTTCACACTGAACCCAGCGATTTCAATAATTTAGCAAAATATGTCCAATACTTGCATTTTGACACGCTTTTACACAAGATGAGGTATTACCATATGTCTCTTTGTTTTGAGGGCTGTAATGCACATCTGGCTCTGTCATTTTACTCACACGAAAACCTGCAAAGGCAAAAAGCCTTTCTACCACATAGCTAAACAGTATGGCTGGCTGTAAACATCTCGGTTCTAAACAAGAGTGAGAGAAGAGCAACAAGGCTACATTAACATGACGTTCGTATGCAGAAGTCGTCTTGCTAGTTTTCCTGGAGGTCAGCTGCGTGTGCTGCGATCATTTGTAACCGATGAAGAAAGACTGACAGACATATCCCTTGAGTCCGCACTCCACGTCTCTGTTCTTCTCCTCATTTTCACACTGACAGCTGCGCCCCCTCAGAGGACTACGTTTAGCAGTGGGGCTAATACAAAAACATGTAAACTCATTAACTTGACTCTCAAAGCCACTTTCTCCTGCTGTTGTGCTGCTCTCTGTTAGAGTGTATGGTGTGAATGTGGATGTGTGCTTGCCCTAATGCCTGTGATTATATATTAGCCTTGTTTCTCATTAAAAGACGTGCTGTATATGGCCAACTCTAACAGTCATTGTAAATTATATGTGTTGGGGTGTGTGGGGCTTGTTGTCAGATTAAGAAGTTGTCACAAGGGTTGTATCTCAGTACATTTACATTTACATTTATGCATTTGGCAGACACTTATATCCAAAGTGAGTTGCATTGCATTCAAGGTAAGCATTTTTTCAGTTCAAGAATTTCTTGGGAATAAAATCCATGACCTTGGCATAGCGTCACCATGCTATACTGTTTGAGCTACAGGAAAGCTGTACTTATAAGATATTCAGTTAAAATCTAAATGCACAATTAGCTTAGCTTGGTTTCTCTGTCAGCTGATGGACCTTTTGGTGAATTGTTTTGGTCCTCTTTTGCCTTTGGCTTTCTTAGTTGGGTTTTAAAAGACACTTAAAGGACTAGTTCACTTTCAGAATGAAACTTTCCTGATGATTTTCGTACCAACATGTCATTCAAGATCTTTCTTTCTTCGGTCGAAAAGAAATTAAGGTTTTTGAGGAAAATATTCTACGATTTTTCTCCATAGAGGACTTTAATGGGGGATGATGGTCCAAATTGTAGTTTCAATGCAGCTTCAAGGGTCTTACGGGTTTTATCTAGAGAAACGATCAGTCATTTTCTATGAAATAAAAATTAATATACTTTTTAACAACAAATGCTTGACCTCATGCATTACGTAATCACGCACGTGAGACATAGGCGGAGGTTCGACCCAGTGTTTACAAAGCAAACGTGCAAAGAAAGTCAAATGGCCTTTACAAAAAAAGGTAAAACAACAATGTCTGACAGTTCGTTGGAGGAGAAAATTCGATTTTTTTGGCCTGCCCTACCTTTGTACAAAGAACTAACCGTGTGTGACTTTTCCAATGTGATTACGTAATGTGTAAAGATGTGCATCACAGAGCTAGTGCAATATAAGCATTTGTGGTGTGTATATATATATATATATATATATATATATTTTTTTTTTTTTTTTTTTTTTAAGAAAATGACCGTTTCGCTAGGTAAGACCCTCATTCCTCGGCTGGGATTGTGTAGAGCCCTTTGAAGCTGCAGTGAAACTGCAATTTGGATCTTCAACCTATTGGCTCCTTTTGAAGTTTACTATATGGAGAAAATTTCTGGAATGTTTTCCTCAAAAAAGGTAATCTATTTTTGATTCTGGAAGTGAACTTCTCCTTTAATATTTAGTAATTGTAAATTTGACTGCGCTGACACTATCGAATGAGAACAGAACTTGAACTCAATTGAGCTGGATAATGACACGATTGTCTTCTGTAGAGCTGCTTTATAGCTGAATTGACTTATTTTCATAGTTGATGTATTTTGTAACACCGACACCTCTTAAACTGGATTGAATCAGCACTAAACTGACCTGAGCTGAATAACCACTTTATTGTCTTCTGCAGAGCTGCTTATAGCTGAATTGATCTTGTTTCATAATTGATCAACTATATTGAACTGAAACATTGAACTGACTTGAGCTGAATAAGGACATCATTGTCTTTTTTTCCGAGCTGCTTTGCAGCAGAATTTGAATTTGTGTCATTTTTGAAGAAGCTTTGAAATAATCTATATTGTAATTAAGCACTATAGAAATAAAGAATTCAAAACCCTCCTAAATGAGGACAATCTTTGTGATTATTATGCAGATTGTAAACATCATGATATTTCTATTACAGTTGTTACAGATAAAAGTCAACAATTAATGGTATTCATTTATTTATTAACTGTTAATTTTACTAAAATGTGTTACTTTTTTGTAACATTTTAAATGTTCATTTAGGCTAAAGATAAATCATGTCATCCAAGAGGTTCATGTTTTTCTTTCAGCAGTTGAAAAGAAATTAAGGTTTTTAAGGAAAACATTCCAGCATTCCACATGATGGACTTCAATGGGAATCAGTCAGTTGAAGGTCCCAATTGCAGTTTCAATGCAGCTTCAAAGGGCCCTCTAAAAAAAGACAAATTTATATACTTTTTAACCACAAATGCTTGTCATGCACTAGCTCTGCGATGCACGTCTGTGGCACGTTACGTAATCACGTTAGAAAAGTCACATGGGGTTAATTCTTCGTCTGTGTACTCCAGTTCAAAAAGGTAAGGTAGGACGAAAAACATCTCATTTTCTCTCCAACTTCAAAATTGTCAGACATCGTTTTTTGTAAAAGGCGTTTGACTTTCTTTGCACATTCACTTTGTAAACACTGCATCAGTACTTCTGCCTATGTCATGCGTGACCTTTCCAATGTGATTACGTAATGTGTGAAGTCAGTGCAAGACAAGTATTTTATTTTCATTTTTAGAAAATGACAGATTGTTTCTCTAGATAAGACACTTATTCCTCAGCTGGGGTTGTGTAGAGCCTTTTAAAACTGTATTAAAAAGTCAGAAAGTGTGGAGGGATGCTGAAAGACTGTCAAGAAACAGAGGTAAGGCTGCTGTGTATATACACACACCTATAAATTAAGTTGATTACTGATTGTGCTCCTCTTGTGTTTCATCAGGTTAATTATCTGAACGTGCTCCTCCTGAACTTTATTAATAAAACATCATATAGTTATCCTATGTAAATTAGGCAACCACAGCTGAACCATTCCCTTCCTAAAACATTGTTTTCTAGATCACCAGAGGTATTTATTACCTCACAAAAACAAAAAGTCTGTTTTAAAACCCTGCATTCCCTGAGGCACCTACACATACACCAAACCTTCAATGCATAAATGAACTTGAAGATCTATGTCTGCAATAGTTCCACTGACCTGGAGGCTTCCGCAGAACTGGTAGAGGGAGTTATCAGCCGGGTTGAGATGGTTGATGTGTGTCGCCGGCTCGATAGCATTGGGTGATCGGTCTCGATCTCTGTTCCTCTGGGATGGTGTTGTCATAGAGGTGGTTGTTTGCACTGGGGGCATCGGCTGCCACACGCTCACGTCTGTCCCATTTCCAAACGCCTGGATTGCATTACCTATATACAAAGAGCAAAAGAGGTTATTAGTTAGAGGGCTAATACAGTTACACAGATACACACTATAGATAGGTTTCGCCTCCTGTCAGCTGTGAAAGTCTCAAGTTGACAGTCTGGGAGATGTTTACTATAACAGAGTATATATGTACTATAGAGTACAGAGAGATATATGACTGTTTATTAGTGTTTTAAATATGCATTTGACTGTAAATCAAATCCTAACTACTGGAATTTATGTGCACATGCCTATTCCCTAAATATGTCAAATCATACTAATATTTGGTTCATGGAAAACTTGCCTTTTATACTGTGTATTACAGGTGATGCTTTTATTTTTCTGAATACAGGGGGTTAAACCTACATCCTACAGTTACATGATGACCATCAGCTTAATCTCTCTTTCTCTGAGAGTCATTGATTTAACAGAAGGACCAGCAGTGTACCATACTCTGTGAGTGAGTGATTAGCCTTTTTCACACTTCTGTGTTTCTGGCTTCCGGATTGGTGCTTGCAGGGTAGAAGTTTTTATCGATGAAAACATGACCGTACTTGACAAGAATAGTCACAACTAACTTTTTGCATCAGCTTTGGGTCATCACACATACTATGATTGTTTCATTCTGAATGTTGGGACTTATAATTCAGTTAGTTCTGAGTTGTGCCGTATTGTCTGTTTGGTGCTGGCTGTGCATTATGCATTGTAAAAAAAAAAAAAAAAAAAAATCTGTAAAATTTACGGTAGAAAACCAGAAGCTGTGGTTGCCAGAATTTTTGCCGTAAAAAATACAGTTTTAGCGTTTTACAGTTTACAGCTTTCAGTTAAATTTACAGGTAAATACCGTAATTTCATTAACTGATATAATGGTAATGTACCAACCTATTGAAGTACTGAAATCTGTTTTATACCTTTGTAATACACTGATATACACCAAAAGCAGGAAAAGTCACATGATGAACCAACGCCCATCACAATCAGCTTTTAAATATTAACATATATGGAAGGTGCACAGTGTCATTCACACAAACAACATCATGGTAACAAACATTAAAATGAAATAATGCAATATTCAATTCATTTAACAACATTAGATGTAGCAAACAACCCTAATGTACAAACCTGCTAAGAGTTATTTCAACAAAAAATACATCACATTTTAAAAAATGTAACACAGGAAATTCTGGGAATGTCAGTTTATAGTTATTCACTTTAGTCTTTAACCATTTAACAGGTTTTTTATATAGCATTTTTACAGTTTTTTACCATTAAATTCACAGCCATTTTTACAGTGCGACTCTCCATGTGATATTTTTTCATGATTATTATTATTATTATTAAAGTAATATTGTATCTACTTGCTCTCCTTTGCATTATTACCATGATGGCGTAAATGTACGTTGTGTATAATGTGCCCTGGGAAATACACTAATAATAATATAATACATATTAAACAAGAGATGACTCAGATTAATGGCTTTATTCCTATTGGATCAGGATTACGTTGTTGTAATGAGTTTATGCTTCAACCGGACTCAGAATTGTTTAATCTATTCCTGGTAAAATGTGCATCTGGATATAAATCCTGTCATAATTTATCATGATGTGGTGAGTCAAGTGAAATGACTGAGTAAATTGAGATAATGCGCTCAAATGTACGGGAGATGGAGAACAGAAACTATCCGGTGCTATGTTGAGCATATTATCTGTATGAGTGAGCGGTCTGAGGCCATAAAAATTACAAACATGTAAAATGTTATTTCTTTATTGATTATATAACAACAACTTGGAAAACAGACAATACAGAAAAGGTAAAAAGCATTATTTGAGAAAAGGGCATACTAATATAATAGGTGCAGACCTGTAGTGGAACTAACTTTACCCTGCACATAATTTCAGATTTTTGTGAAAAAGGCTAACTGCAAGAGCAGTTATCACTAACTTATTAAACCTGACCTATCAACATAGTCAATAGATATTGTGCTGTTTGCTTTGTGATAGACTGAAAATTGTGTATTTGCCTCTCCACATGTGAAAGACTGGAAATGACTTGTATTTGCCCAAACTTTCAGACAGGCCCTCCCCCAACCCAGCCTTTTTTAGAAGTAGGATCTACTGCCTCATTATATGGGCCCCTGACAGGCTCTTGCTCTCTCTGCCATCTCCACTAAAACAATACAGACAGATCACTATTAAGCACATATAGTCTGTGTCTGTGAAGACTCAGTTTTTAAGAAAGTGTGGTACAGTATGTGTAGTTGTTTTACATTGTGAAGCTGTTTTTTTTTATCAGAAACGTCCGCCCTCTCTCATAGTGCTTAGTTCTGTCTGTCGCTACACTACGTCTTAATGCTTATTTTTCATCTCCTCCTCTAATTTTATCATACTCACATGTAAATAGTTTGAACGAACACATGATGAATGTGTTGTTTGCTATTTTTAGACGCTTTCTCTCCATCTCTCTAGGAAATACTGGAAAAGACCCGCAGGCTCTGAGCGCTTTGATCGTTGTTTTGAGTCTATGAGGCCTGACACATTTTCTTCAGCAGATGAATCGTGTAGTTTCCTCTCATGTGCATGTCTCTCAATGAGTCATGTTCTCTGAATCCACTCTACACTCCACCAGCTGATGTCTGGAGACCTTCTTATCCACAAGGTTTTACGTTTCAAAGAAAGGAAAATGTACTACAATATCAGGCTACTGTTTGCTGTTTTTGTGATTTTTATGATGAAATTCAGACTAGGTTAAAGCTAAGCATGTTTTTCTGATGTAAATAACATTTGAATTTGTGTTTATTCAGGCACCCCACACATTTATAGTGCTGCTTATGGAAGCCCATTTCCGCCACTGAATAAAAAATAAAAAAGGTTATTGCGACTTTTTATCTCACCTGACTTTTTTCTCAGAATTGCGTAATATAAACTCGCAATTGCGAGTTATAAAGTCAAAAGTGCATTAAATATAATCTCACAACTGCAAGTTATAAAGTCAGAATTGCAAGATAGAAAGTCACAAGTGCAACTTTTTTCTTACAAATGCGAGTTTATATCTCACATTTCTGACTTTTTTTCTTGCAATTGCGAATTTATAACTTGCAATTCTGACTTTTTTCTAACAATTCTGACTTTTTCTTAGAATTGTGAGATAAAAACTCACAAGTTCTAAAGTCTAATTTTCTAATTTTGAGAGAAAAAAAGACTTCTCAAAAATCTATATCTATATTTCGATATATATAGATATATATCTATATTTTATATACTAAAGCAGCAAATCAACATATTTAAATGATTTCTGAAGGATCATGTGACACTTAAGACTAGAGTAATGGCTGCTAAAAATTCAGCTTTGCAATAACAGGAATAAATTACATTTTACAATATACTGTTATCACAATATTAATGTTTTTACTGTATTTCTGATTAAATAAATACAACAGTGGTGAACGTAATATATATATTTTTTAATTAAATTAATTTTAACCACAATATTTCTTTGTTTCATTGTTTATTTGCTGTTTTAAATTCGATTCTGAATCCCAAAATTTTGGACCCTGTGTAGTTTGAGTATTGCCACCAAACTCAAGAAGCAAGGGTGTGAAGGTGATGGTGAGTGTTTTTACTATTTCAATAAAGTTTGAACAGTTTCACTCTTTCACTTGATGGTATATGTTCTGCTGAGGCTCAGCTCTGCTCTACACTTGCCTGTGTTGAGGACGCTGTGTTCCAAGGGCAGACAGACGCATAACGCTCAGGGGCTAGTGTAGGGTGTGAGGCCAAAGCGCTCCGTCATAGCCTCCTAAACACCCAGATACTGACGGCGCTGGGAACGAACCCCCAGAACTGTCAGGATGCCTTAACACTGAAATCCCGTAATGAGACACGAGAGAATGAGGTAATGAGAAGGAGAGAGAGAAAGCGAGAGAGAGCGACAAAGAAAGATAGAACAATAAAGAAGCAGTTTAACCCAGTTTAACCTCCTGAAGAGTCTCCTTCAACATCCCCTCAAAGCCCTCGGCACTAAAAGAAACAAATCAAATTAAGCTCAGGCTGTTCACAGATATACTCTTCCTACAGTGAATCCACCCTGTCCTTTCTTTTAAAGATCTGAACATTGAACACTATTTCTGTTTCTTACTGCAGTCGTTTAGACAAAGATTTTGACAGGTCACAATTCTCTCACATTTATCATAATTTTTTATCACCTTTTTGGTTTCACTACTTCACTGTAAATAGTCTTGACGTAAAACAGTTCGTGGTTTGCATAAAAATCCAAATATTTCTTGTAAGTTCTCAATCAGGGTGGAAAATTAACAGCCACAGAGTCTGAATTTTACCAGCAACTCACAACTTTAAGCAGCCATTTTTAATTTGCACATTTAATCTGCAAGTTTTTACCCATTTGTTTTTGTAAGCGATAATGGTGTGCCAGTGAGAGTGTATTTATTGATTTATTTACTGTATATTACACTGCTGCCACACAGATCTAATATAAACATGCAATTTCTTTTCTAGCTGTTTACCGTCACATACATAACTGACTGTTTGTCAGTCTCGTGTGTTTTTAACATAAAATTGTATATTTTTGTATTTGACAGTTTAAGCGCAATAAACATGAAAGAGAACATAGTTTTGTATACTCACATGCAAAAGGGGCATGATGATTGTTATGACCTTCGTCGTCTGTGAACTTTATCACCACAAGGAACTTAGTTCAAGTGCTGTGTATTGAGTTTTGAGTAGTGGCATTTACCTGACCCTACATGGATCTCTTTCAGTACTATACATTTTTTGTAGCACTCCTAGGACTTTCACAAGCCCTCCCTGAAAGCTTGCTTTTTGCTATTACCACTTAGTCTGTTTTCACACAGTTCTATGAGTGCAAGGGAACAAAACGAAACACTTGGTGCAGTCAAGGAAAGTGAGTGAAAGATATACGGGGGAAAGGGTAAGAGAAAGAAGTGTACATAATAGGAAGATGGAAGAGGCTTTTTAGAGGCAGAGGTAAAAACCGGCTGACAGGCGGATGGCTAAAAGCCTCAGAAAACAACTTGCTGGAGTCTAAAGAGATGGACAGAGCAAACCAGATCAGAGGGAGAATGAGACAAATGGACAGTTAGGAGGGAAATGGCACGGATGGAGGCACAGAGTTTAAAGAAAGAGAAAACAAGGCAGAAAAAAAGCTCGCAGAAGATATGAGGAGTGTTTGATTGACAGATTGCTCACATCTTTATGTCTATTTTTATGTGATATACTAGAGGTGGGTTAAATGAAGCTAGATCTTTTTATATAACCATAAGTTTCCCAAAGAGTCTGTCATTAGACTACAGCACTTACACAACTCAAGTATGAAACCATTAAGTCAGCAAGTTTAAATACGGACTCACTAAAGTCAGCTTGGTCAAAAATGAGATAATGATACTGAGTAAATGCTCTCCACACATAGTATACGTCCATCAAATACTTCAGGTCCATCAAGACCTCAAACTTGCTAAAATCCCAGCCCAATCAGAAGTACCATTACTTAAGTAGAAACCTATACATCGTAGCCTGATAAAAATGCTTTTTTAAAGAAAGATGTCAGATGGATTTAGAGGCTTTTGCATCTGAATTCTTCATATATATATATATATATATATATATATAATATGTATACACTGCCGTTCAAATTTTGATCATTGCATTTATTTGATCAAAAATCCAGTAAAAAAAACGTAATTGTGAAATAGTTTTTTTATGTAAATTAATTGTTTTCTATGTGAATATATTTTCAAATATGATTTATTCCTGTAATGCAAAGCTGAATTTTCAGCATTATTACTGCAGTGTTCAGTGTCACATGGTCCTTTAGAAATCATTCTAATATGCTGATTTATTATAATGTTAAAAACAGTTGCTGCCTAATTATTTTGTTGCAACCTGTGATACTTTTTTTCAGGATTGTTTAATAAATAAAAAGTAAAAAAGAACAGCATTTATTTTATTTGGGAATCTTTTGTAACAATATAAAATATTGTTTAAAAGTTTGGGGGTCAGTAATATTTGTATATGTTATTTTTTTTAAAGAAACTAATACTTTTATTCAGCAAGGATGTGTAAAATTGCTAAAAAATGATATAAAGTATTTATTTTATTAGAAAAGATTTCTATTTTGAATAAATTCTGTTCTTTTTTTATTTATTTATTTATTTTTTTTTACTTTTTATTCATCAAAGAATCCTGAAAAAAGTTTCAAAAAATATTACGCGGCACAACTGTTTCCAACATTGATAATAAAAGTAATAGAGATATAAGTATTAGAATGATTTCTGAAGGATCATGTGACACAAAAGACTAGAATAATGGCTGATGAAAATTCAGCTTTGCATCACAGGAATAAATTACTTTTTAAAATATGTCAAAATCAGAAAACCAATTTTTAACTGTAATGTTATTTCACAATATTACTGTGTTTTTTCTGTATTTTTGCTCAAGTAAATGCTGAGCATAAGGCAAACATGAGAAATCCTATACTTATCCTAAACTTTTGAATGATAGTGTATTTTTCTTTCTTTCTTTATTTTAACATGAAGTACACTGGGTTCTGTGAGTCTGCTTCAGATTTTCTTTGCACAGAAACGGCAAGTCGGGCCAGAACCGTAACTCACGCAGGCAGGCGTTGTCAGTGAAGAACTCTGTGAATCTGTCGCATTCCTCTTTGCTGTTGCCGCTGCTGCTGCAGTCACAGAACGGAGACACACTAATCTTGGGTGAACGCAGATAATTTGGGGTCATCACCGTGCCTGAAAAACAAAAAAGATATGTTCCCACATTAAGGGATACATCATTTTAAAACTTAAAGTATCAATTTTATTTGAATAAATATGTACTTTAAAAAGCCTGATTGTGTACACATCAAAACCCTTGTCATCTTCAGACTAACTATTATCTTGTTCTCACTAAGCTTTTTTAAAAAATAATTTTGGTGCAGTGTGCCTCATAAAAGCTGTACTGTGGGGAAGTGACAGTGTTAGCCCACTGAGAAACAGTCTCCCACTGGTAGAACAACAACAGGAGCTAATCACAGATTAATAGCTGCACTGCTGTATTCCCGTGTGTCCAGCTGCTGTTACTGTGTGGTGCACACACGACTTTGGGAAGACATCCAGAACAAGCAAAATGCAAAGAAAGAACTAGAGAACAAACATGTTGTCACAAAGGCTTTTCAGAGAGTAGGAGCAGTGCTAGCACCCAGTGCTAGTTAATGATACAGTAAATTGTATCAGTGAATTCAGACTTAACAGAACAACCAATCAATCAGTATATGCCATTCAAAAGTTTGGGATCATTAAGATTCATGTGATCCAAGATATTCTTGTCTTTCTTTCTTCAGTCACAAAGAAATAAAGTTTTTTGAGGAAAACATTCCAGGATTCAATAGGGTATTTCGAAAAAACTCCCATATCATTTTTTTCCATGCATCACTGCAGAAGTACCAACCCAGTGTTTACAAACTGAACATGCAAAGAAGGTCAAACTCCCTTTACAAATACAGGTAAAACAGCGATGTAGGGGGATTTTGAAGTTGGAGGAGAAAAAAAAAAAAAGAGTTTTTTTTTTACATACTTAACTGTCTTGAACCAGAGTGCACAGAATATTCATGTGCATCGAAGAGCTAGACAAGACGAGCATGTGTGGTTAAATATAATTTTTAAAAAGAAAATAATCAATAGTTTTAGCAAGATAAGACCCTTGTTCATTGGCTGGGATCATATAGAGCCCTTCGAAGTTGCATTTAAACTGCATTTGTAACCTTCAATCAGTTCAAGTCCACTATATGATGAAAAATCCTGGAATGTTTTCCTCAAAAAAAAAAAAAAAATTCTTTGTGACTTAAGAAAGAAAGACATGAATATCTTGAATGACATGGGGGTAAGTAAATTATCAAGAAATCCTGTAATCCTTTAAAATAAGGTTTTTCTATTTTAATTTACTTTGAAATATAATTTATTCCTGTGGTGCAAAGCTGAATTTTTAGCATCATTACCATCCTTCAGAAATCATTCTAATATGCTGATTTATTATTAAAATTATCAATGTTTAAAACAGTTGTGCTGCTTTATTTTTTTTTTTTTTTTGGAACTTGCGATTTTTTTTTCAGGATTCGCTGATGAATAAAAAGTTCAAAAGAACAGCATTTATTCAAAATAGAAATATTTTCTAACAATACACATTTTTACTATCACCTTTTAATAATTTAACACATCCACAGCAAAAATCATGTGGTCCAGATCCGGCCCATACATCCGCAAATCCGCAAAACGGACTTGGGCCGGTGTCTTTTGGCACAACGGGCCAATACAGGCACGCATCAGGTTTTCCCTCATCTGCAGTCTCGGCCCGGATCCGCTCTGCGGCAGTAGTCCGCGCCCACTGAAACCAGGCCCGGGCTGGATCCGTCTAAGACGGTGATACAGCACTGAAACGGATGTGACTGTAACACGGATTTGCCAGTTTGAAAACGAATCCTGCTGTCTGGGATCCTTGCTGAATTACAGTATTCAATTATTTAAACAAAAATTACTGACCTCAAACTGTAGTTTATATTGTTAGAAAAGAATTCTATTTTAAATAAATGCTGTTATTTTTAACTTTTTATACATCAAAGAATTCTGAAAAAGTGTATTACAGGTTCCAACAAAATGTTCAGTGGCACAACTGTTTCCAACATTGATAATAAATCATAATATCAGAATGATTTCTGAAGGATCATATGACACCAATGACTAGACTAATGATGCTGAAAATTCAGCTTTGCATCACAGGAATAAATTATATTTTAATATACTCTATTTTATTTTTATGTATATTAAAAAATGGAAAACAGTTATTTTACATTTTAATATTTTACAATAATATTTTTTGTTGCTCTATTTTTGATTATGATCATAAGAAACTTATTAAAAAAACATTACAAATCTAATCAAATATAAAATGTACTATATTAATAAAAAAATTTAATTGAAATACATACTTTTGTGTGTTTGTAGGTATATGTGATAAATTGATTTTTAAAAATCAATTCCCCAAGTCTGTAATTAATTAATAAAAAAAAAATAAGACTCACCAATGAGGCCAGAGTACGACAGCAAGCAGTCAGCATAGTTCTCCTTCAGACAGCCAGAGAGAGAGCGTGGCTCGGGTTGACAGTTAGTGAAGAAATCAGCCAGACGAGACCTAAAACATAACACACACCCTTTATATTGCGTTATTCTCACCTCTTCCTGACATCTAATCTAGCACAATGAGTACTAATGGCATCTCTTTATAATTAAATACGGTTCATTATGAATGAAAGAAAACATATGTTGCCAAATCTATTTGAAAAGCAAACTGCACACACAGTTCTTGGCTGTTAAATGTGTTGGAAAACTCTCAGCAGCAAGTCTGTCGCAATGTTAAGGACGGAAAAGGAATGTGTAAATGAATGTGCTGTGCCGTGTCTCTTAAGACGTGTGGTGTGGGATCTCTGCGCAACTACGCCAAACACTTTGCTACACCTAGGGCTACACCTGGCTTCAAAATGATCATTGGTAAAAGAGCAGGATGGATACAGAAAGACAAATAATGAGGAAAAAATGACCGGAATGGAGCATGAACTGTACAGACCTGGAGCGCAAGTGCAAATATATTCCATTTATTTGTATGACTGTCTGAGTGTGCCCCCAGAATGCCAAAAGGCGGCTCTTCTGATTGAGCAGGGTCATTAGCTGTCACGCTCTCTGTGCCTAAAGACGTTTACTTGGCAAAACTACATCTACGTTGTGCTAATGAATCCTTAACAAGCCACTTAGCGGACTCTGGGGTTGCCTCCTTTCTGTACAAACCAGATTAAGGCAGGAGTTTTTATTGCTAGACTTAAATAATCACCACGATTGTCCTCGCAATGTGTTCTCCTGCCTTACCTTAATAAACCTTTTATTTCCCAATAGATGCAGTTTAGCTGCTCATGACCATGTCTGTCCCTATTGGTGAATAGGTGTTATTACAGATGGCATGTTGTGATCTTGCCTCTCCGATTCAGTGAGGCATTTCTTAACACCTCTAAATAGCTCATTTTGCACTGCCATGTGTTAATCTACACAAGATAAGTGTTGCCATGAAGTGTGGATGTAAGTGTGTAAGAAGGAGAGAGAGAAGAACGGCCAACTGTTTTTAACTTTGTGTATGTACGTTGTTCACTTGCTTTACTATTATATTATATGATATATTATTTGATATTATATATTTAAAAAAATTAACATATACACTACTTTTTATGTATTTATGTATAACTCTTTTCTATTTGAATATATTTTAAAATGTAATTTATTGATTTCAAAGCTGAATTATTAGCATCATTACTCCAGTCACACGATCCTTCAGAAATCTGCTGCTTTGCTGCTCAAAAAAAAAAGAAAAAAAAAAAGTAAAAAGTACTTGTACTTTATTATTATTATTATTATTATGTTGAAAACAGCAGAGTAGAATTTTTTCAGGGTTTTTTAATGAATAGAAAGTTCATAAGAACAGCATTTATCTGAAATCTTTTATAACATCATAAAAGACTTTATTATTGCTTTTGGTCAATTTAAATCATCCTTGCTAAACTATTCGTACACTATTGTAAATAATATCGAATAACAAATTAACTGACTCTAAATACTAACAAATGACCCTTATAATAAATGTATTTTTTTTTTTTTTCATATATTTCAAATCAACATTCACTTAAATTGTTATAAAATAATACACAATAAAATTTTGTTATATTTTATAATGTTATAATAATAGTTATATGTTACTTATACACTTATACACTTCACAATAAGGTGTCATTTGTTAACATGTATTAACTAACATGAGCAATACATTTATTATCAGTTACTGGAATTAACATGAACTAAGATTTAAAAAATGCTGTAGAAGTATTGTTTATTCATAGTTCATGTTAACTAATGTAGTTAAATAATGTTAACTAATGAACCCTATTGTAATGTTTTACCATAAATAAATTAATATAATTAATATAATTAATAATTAATAATTAATTAAAAAAGTGATTATCAATATAATAATTTATAATGATCTAATAAGAAATACATTAATAGTTATCTTATTTTAAATAGTAAAAATTCTTCAGAATTGTACTGTTTTTGCTGTACTTTGGATTAAATAAATGCAGGCTTGGTAAGCAGAAGAAACTTTTAAAAACATTGAAATCTTTTGACTGGTATATGAAAAATTAACTGTTTTCTATTTGAATATATTTTAAAATGTAATTTATTCCTGTGATCAAAGCCAAAAAAAAAAAATGCTTTATTACTCCAGTCTTCAGTGTCACATGATCCTTTAGAAGTTATTCTGATATGCTGATTTGATGTTCATGTCAATATTTGAGTACATTTTTGATGAACAGAAAGATCCAAGGATCAGCATTTATCTTATATAGAAATTAATACTTATTATTATTATTATTAATACTTATTTATTCACTAACTAACATCAACTAACAATGAACATTACATTTGTTACAGTATTTATTAATCTACTGTATGTTAAGGGTTAATAAAAATAAAGCTGTTCATTGTTAGTTCATGTTAGCACAGCTCCATTAAATAACATTAATAGATACAACTTTTGATTTTAATAATGTAGTAGTAAATGTTGGAATCAAATGCTTTAGAAGAGTTTTTCATTTTTAGTTTATGTTAACTAATGTGGTCAACTAATCTTAACCAATGGAACCTTATTGTAAAGTGTTAATGGAATTTTTAATTGTTCGTTTATTATAATGCAACATAGTTAATTAACGTTAACTAATAGAACCGTATTGTAAAATATTTCTGATTTATTCATTTGACTTCATTACCTTAAAGGGATAGTTCACCCAAAAATGAAAATTTGATGTTTATCTGCTTACCCCCAGGGCATCCAAGATGTAGGTGACTTTGTTTCTTCAGTAGAACGCAAATGAAGTTTTGTGTGTGTTTTTTTTACTCTCAAAGATTTGGTAGCCATTGACTGCCATTTTATGACTGACAGACTGCAACGGTTTGAGTTAAAAATCTTCGATTGTGTTCTACTCAAGAAATAAAGTCACCTACATCTTGGATGCCCTGGGGGTAAGCAGATAAACATCAAATGTTCATTTTTGGGTGAACTATCCCTTTAACAATATTAAGAACATGCTCACAAGAATATTGCCTGTTATAAATGTTATAAATTTAATAATAAATCAGTTCTTTGCAGTTCAGACCTGCAGATGTAGTTGGTCTTGCAGGACGCTTGCAGTGCCAGGCAGTTGGGCTTCTCCTTGTCCTCATATGAACAGGCTGGTACGATGGTCTGCCGTCTGCGCTCAGAACAGGCCAACTGATCCCCTATAGGACAGGAGCAGAAGAGCATGCCGTAGCTGTGCTTGGGTGGCACCTTGTCGAAGAACTGCCGCAGGGCCTTGTGGCACTTCCGTTTGTTGCAGACTTCGGCCGTTGAAACTCGGCTCGTGCAGGGGCTTATGTAAGCCGAACGGTATTTCTTACAGGTGTCGTTTAGGTTGCAAGCCTTCGCTGCGTTCAGGCAGTTGTTCTCCTTTGCTAGCGCTGGCTCACCTGCAAAGGCAAAGATGCATAGTGTGAAACACAATATGAACAAAGATACTCTATGTCCATCAATCATTTCTCTGGAGAGAGTGTGCATGGTTAAAATGAGATTTGCGTCTAAAACCAGGTGAAACTGCTTTAAATCTGTATAAGGAAAGAAATAATCTGTAGAAGTTGAAATAAATGAATAAGAAAGGTAAAACAAAGACAAAGAAAAACAAAAAGTCTGATGCTATCCACAAAGAAAATCTTTTATTTGAATACCCCACGGCACTGACAGGCATGTGAATTAATCATCCTTGTTTCTGCAGGTCTGCCAAAACACTGAGGCTGTTTATAAGGAACCTGTTTTTTGTTTTGGTTGTTTTTTATGCTAAACGAAACAGTGCTCATCCCTTTGGATCCCTGCAGCCTAAACAAACAGTCATCTTGGCCGAACAGGGGAGTCATCAAAGCGGCCGGCACGGCTCTGCTCTCGCCTGTCAGCTGCGGCTAATTGCTGACTTTCTAACACATTCCACAATTAACTAACATTTCGGGAGACTTGCTGAGCTACAGGAGCACTTTGGCTTATAATGAGAGCCAATTAAAAACAAGAGATGGGTTGTATTATAGTGAGGGTGGAGCATACATGTGCATGTGTTTTTCCTATGTGTGTGTGTATGGTATGTTTAAGGACAGTGCTAACAAGATGGTTGTTTTTAAGGGAGCCTGAGAGGTGACCGTATTCTCAGAGCCTCTAGTGGCAGGATCTTAGTCTGAATCAGACGAAGGCTAAAAACAGGTGAATTGAATGTCTTTAGCTACTTTTCCACTGTCTATGACATTTGCGTACGATTGTTGCATTTCACTGCAGTTACATGGAAGTTTCAAACTGGTCCTCGATTTGACTTGACATGACCGCCAGTGTCTGAAAGAAAAGCATAGTAGGTTTTCTAGTGCTAATCAATGTAAATTATGTAATAATTATAAAATATTTATTTCAGACATAATTATTCAGAAGCATCCACTTTACATAAATAATATTTATGAATTCCTTGTGTTCATAGCTTTCATTAGAATATATCACATTGGGTCAGGCAGTTGCATACAGTCTAGCTGCAAAAATTATAATATTCTGCACCCAAAGCTCAAATTGATTCCAAAAATTCTGCATATGCATATGACTGGAACTCCACACAGCTTCTGTAGTACTCTCCATTAGAAATTAAGGACCTCCAGCTGGTCGTTTATCATACATGGTACAAAAGAGGCCAGAAGTTGACATGAATTAACAATTGGCCCTATTTACTCTCATAATGTATTTGTAATCAGTTTAAAGCAAAATGTTATAGTTTTTTATCAAAACATAAAAACTTTTGCTTCTGAAATGCCTCAGCTAAAGTTATGAGTCTATTTAACCTTTTTTAATTCCTCCTCTTCAACCACCCTGTTGTGGTACATAGCTTTTCAGTGTGGTGTGTTACAGATAATGCTGCACTATGATAGTTCAGTGTTCAGTGATTAATTTATCTCTATTAAGTAAATGTCAGTCTGCGCTGAAGACAGTAGCAGATACACTACCATTCAAAAGTTTGGGGTCAGTAACAGGAAAAAAAAAAAAAAAAAAAACTTTACTCAGCATGCATATGCATTCAATTCATCAATAGAAAAAATGACATTTATAATTTAATGTTAAATAAATGTTCTGTTATGTTCTGTTCTGTTCTTTTGAACTTTATATTCATCATAAGAAATATTTCTTGTGCACCAAATTAGCTTATTAGAATTAGAATTTCTGTCACAGAAATAATTACAATTTAAAATAGATTAAGGTAAAGACGAAACCCATGGAAGCCTGTTTCCGCCACTGAATAAAAATAAAAAAGCTAATTGTGATTTTCATCTTTTTTCCTCACAATAGCGAGTTTACATCTTACAGTCCTGACTTTTCTTTTCCTGATACAAACTCGCAATTTGCGAGTTATGAAGTCAGAATTGCAAGTTATAACCTTGCCTTGCAAATCTGACTTTTTTTCTTTGAATTGCGAGATATAAACACAATTCCATCTTTTTTCTCTGAATTGCGAGTTTATATCTTGCAAATCTGACTTTATAACATGCAAATGGGAGTCAAAGATAAAAATAAAAAAAACATCTCACAGTTGCGAGAAAAAAGTCAGAATTGCATAAAAAAATACAAAATTTTGAAATACAATGAGAGAAATAATTCAGACTTTTTCTCGCAAATGTATTTCTGTAGAGTTTATATCACACAATTCTGAGAAAAAAGTCCTAATTGTGACTTTTTCACAATTCTAAGAAAAAAAATCTGAATTGTGAGTTTGTATCATGCAATTCTGAGGAAAAATGTCAGAATTGTAAATGAAATGTCCCAATAATTTTTTTTATTTCTTATTCAGTGGCGGAAACGGGCTTCCAAAGAAACCAAAGCATGCACATTAACGACAAAAAATGCTCAAAACTAGGTACTCGGCAAAAAAAACAAAACAAAACAAAACTATCGGCATACTCCAAAAATGCAAAACAATTTAATAATGAACTTTACACAAAGTAACGTTTCGAGCTTGATTAAAGTATTAAAGTAAATTAAAGAAAATGGATTAAAGTAGACAACAATTATTTGAACAAAATAAAATTAAAAAATTGCTCAATGCTACTGTTTTCACTGTATTTTTTTGATTAAATAAATACAGCCTTGGTGAGCATAAGGGACTTCAAAAGCAATAAAAAAAAACTTAACTACTCCAAACTTTTGAACGGTAGTGTATCTTTCAGAGACACACTATGACCCCTTGACCTTCTATAGAGTGATGTAAAACAACACTGCACCACTCCATCTGTTAGCCGTCTGGACTGTAATTCAACACACACACACACACACACACACACACACACACACACATAGACATACAGAAGCATGTACACACACTGAAAGTCCATCTGCCCAGACAACATCTGCCCATTCAAGCCCTTCAGCACAGAAAAGTCTCTGTCTCTCTCTCACTCTCTGAGAGTGGGTGCTTATATATGTGTGGAAGAAAAAATGGAATGCAATCTCGCCTATTCATAAACAGTGTGATGTTCTCAGTCAGAGCATCAGACACACACACACACACACACACACACACACACACACACACATTCACACAGACACTCAAAGCAAGAAAAAAAGCCCTCTCTGTCGAGTTCCACTACTGTTAGAAGCCATCATCAAAATAAGACAGTCTGTGTGTGTCTCTGTGTGTGTGTGTGTGTGTGTGTGTGTGTGAGAGAGAGAGAGAGAGAGAGAGAGATAGAGATGTACCCTTCTGATCTGATGCCCTGAGGCAGACAAGAATAAAATACCTATTCTGTGGTTTGGCATAAAGGGCTTCAGGTTGAAACAATCCTCTACAGCTGTCTAAAACCTTCACCTGTCGTACGAACCCTTAGTACCAGGTGTCACATTGGAGAGACTGACCAAATCTCACATGAACACACAGTTCACATAAACAGTGTCAAACATAAAGGGGATAGTTCACCCAAAAATGATGTTGTTAATTTAAATTTTTGGATGAACTATCCCTTTAATACTCATTGAGCAAATAAAAGCAAAAGTCTCTATGGTGAGTAAATAAAATTAACTTGTAATTTCATAAAAAATACAACAAATACAGGGTTTAAATCAAATTGTATACGGCCAATATACCAAGTAAATGTCACTTTGTTCTGAGGATAGTAGCAGATACACTACAATTCAAAAGTTTGGGGTCAGTAACATTTTATAAGAAAAAAAATATTAGAAATGATTACTTTGCTCAAATATTCAAACATGCATTACATTTATCAATAGAAAACATAATGACATTTATAATGTTACAAATCAGCTTATTAGAATAATTCAGTTTTTCTGTCACAGGAATAAATTAAGCTTTAAAATAGATTAAAGTAAAGATGAAATCTGTGGACGCCCGTTTCTGCCACTGAATAAAAAAAGGTAATTGCAACATTTTATCTTGCAATTCTGACATTTTTTTTCTCTAAATTGCCTGATACAAACTCACAATTGTGAGATTTAAACTCGCAATTCTGAGAAACAAAGTCATAATTGTGATATATATTTATATTGTGATGTAAATTCACAATTGCAAATTAAAAAAAAATAAATACAACAAATACAGGGTTTAAATCAAACCAACAGTAGGACCAACAGTCCAATAAATACAGCATTTATTTAATCAAACAATACAGTAAAAACAGTAATATTGTGAAATCTTATTACTTATAAATAACTGTTTTTGGCAAAGCTGAATCCTCAGCTGCTGTTATTTGAGTTTTCAGTGTCACATTTATTCTTGAAATCATTCTATGCTGGATTTGCTGGAAATATGGATATTTTTGTAAAGATTTACAAGGAGAAAGTTAAATTTTTTTATTTTTTTTTTTAATAAAATTTGTTCAAAGCAATGTAAGAAATCTTTGTTACTTTTGAATAATTACTTTGTGTAAGGTGTCATTTGTTAACATTAGTTAATGCATTAACTAACATGAACAAACATTATGCAGTACATTTATTACACTATTTATTCATCTTTGTTAATGAGAGTTAATACAAATACTCGATTTGATTAAAAATGTTAGCTCACAGTGCATTAACTAATGTTAACAAACACAACTAGTAAATGCTGAAATTAACATTAACTAAGATTAATAAATGCTGTAGAAGTATTGTTCATTCTTAGTTCATGTTAACTAATGTGGTTAGCTAATGAACTTTATTGTAAAGTGTTACCAGAATCATTATTAATATTATTACTACCATCTAATAAATACGGACACACTGTCTTATTTCATTTACCATTAACGGATACTTTATAAATATGCTTCCCGTTCATCACACATACATTCTGCAGTTCCTTTACCACACACCTCACACACACTGGCCATCTGGTCTGGTAGGTAGAGCAGGAACCCCCTCCCCTACTGTGACTCGTCTCTGATACAGCCTCAAATTGATTAGTGTCTCCTATTTCCTTCCCCTTTTGGCTCTAATTTTCAATTAGCAAGAGAATCAGTCTGAATAATGACCTTGAATGCTATTGGAACAAACCTGGGGTGTGCTTACAGATCTGCTTCTCATGTTTTATTTGGACCTTTGTTATCCATCTGCTCTTTCCTTGAGCCAGTACGGCAGTGATCCAACTGTGGGCAAGTAAAGACTTGGCTTTTATTTTAAATGAAGTTGTCATGATTAAAAATAAACTCTTAGAATGTAGCAGTTAATAACTAACAAAATCTCCAAATCCTCCCACTTTCCCATAATGTTCTATCTAATAAAAAGGCAAAACACTCTAAAATGTAACTATTAACTGTTAGCATCAGTTTTTAGAAATGCAAAGAATATAGATGTTCCCATTTAATAAAATGAGAGCAAATGCACCGTGGTCACACTTTTAATTCTCTCTCTCATCTGTGCTGTTTTAACACACTTTCTCTGCAGGATCAGACAACTGAGGCCTGATTAAATCCTAATAAAAGCCTCACCTGAGGGTTAATGGGAAATGTACAGTGAATTGAGGAGGGGAGGCCAACGCACTCCTCTCATACTTTATCTGGAACTGTAATGTCACCAGCGATTAGCAGAGAGGTCGAGGATTTGATTAAAACACCGCTGTGATTAGAACCTGATGTCCTCTTGAGTGCATGCATGTGCGTATGTGTGTGTGTGTGTGTCTCTCTCTCTCTCTCTGTAACTGTCTATCTGTCTTTCAGGTGATTGTTTTTAGTCACTGGACTGCAGAGAAAGTAAATGAAAAGACAATTATAGAAAAAAAGTAATGATGGTAATGAGACTAAAACGATGGGAAACATTAACAAATACTTTGACCGAGACTGCTGGTGTGTGTCCAGGTTTATCTCTCCCTGCGGCCACACAGATGTAGTGTTTGATAATATAAGGTAAGGATTGTGTTTGATAATAGGCCAAAACCCTGTATTTACCAGTTTATCTGATATAAAATAAATACACAAGGATATAATAACATATATACAATGTCATCTCATGACGAAAACGTACCTGTGGGAACTTTTTCACAAGACACAAAATACGTACCAATAAGAACACATCACTGTACATATTATTCTAACAGAAACACGTCTCTGATTCAAGAAATCAACAAATACGTCTGTGATTGCTACATTGCTCAACGCAGCAAAAACACGTTGAAACAGAAACCATTCTCCACAGCGCAAACCATAACACACACTGGATAGTGGAAGTGAGGAAGTGAGAAGAACAAGACGATGGCGGAAGAGTTTTTTGAAATATTTTGGATTTTGAAAAGCCTGTTGACTTCTGCCATTTATCTAAAGGGATGGTGGAATTTTCATATTTAATAAACCTTCTACGTTTCTTATTTATTTGGTTCCACAGTGTTTACTGATTTTCAGTTTTCTATACCTATTTAAACTTGTGTAGGTTATTTATTTTATATTATGCATGTAACATGGTGTATTTTTATTCATTTTGTTAATAAAAGTTCATTACGTTACGTTAATGCTGCAAATTTAAAAGTGAAAGTAAAATGCTATGGTGCTTTTACAAGCTATTTAACCCCCAGAGGTCGACTTGCATATTTTCTAAATGACAGCAAAAAGAACTTAACCTGCTCCGTCAATTTTGAATGGAGACATAAAAGTAATACATCACCTGAATCTGTAAAGGGTCTACTTTTATTTGTGTACACTCACCATCTTCACAAAACTTCGCCATGTGAGGAAAGGGAGGAAAAGAGGGAAAACGCAAACAAACTAAAACTTCTTGACGCGGAATTGCCGCTAATTTAAAAGTGAAAGCAAAATGTGCATGGTGCTTTTACTTAAGGTAAGCGAGGAAAAGAGGGAAAACTCAAACAAACTAAAAACAAACAGTTGCTATATACTGAATTGCTGTTAATTAGAAAGTAAAAGGAAAACTCAAACGACCCCCCAACTCCCCACACTGATACCGGTATTTGCCGGTGTTGTCACACGTCGATTAACCGGTGGGAAAATTTCCCTAATGTACGTTCATCTGTTCTGGGGTAAATACAACGAACACTCTTTTAGTGCCACTCTGTGGAAATTTCATATTTAATATGTCACGAAAACACACATAGTGGTATGTATTTTGCATCTTACGAAAAAGTTCTCACATGTACCTTTTTATCATGAAATCAGGTTGTATACATCAGAAGCATAAAGGTAGAGTAAAGATTAGAGTAGGGCTGGCAGATCGAAATTGATAAAAAAAAAAATCAATATCAGTCGACAATATTAATAAACTTTTTCAATTTCAAATTTTCAATATATAGCATAGCATTTTACTATATTATTTGATAAAAGCTTGTCAAATACACACACACAAAAAAAATAAATAAATAAGGATCACCCAAAAAATGAAAATTGTGTTATTAATTACTCACACTCATGTTGTTACAAACCTGTAAGACCTTAGCTCATCTTTGGAACACAAATTAAGTTTTTTTTTTTTTTTATGAAATCCGAGAGCTTTCTGACCCTGCATAGACAGCAATGCAACTACCACGTTCAAGGCCAAGAAAGGTATTAAGAACATTGTTTAAATAGTCCATGTGAAATAATTATTATTATTACAAATAAACAATTTCTATATATTTTTTGCAGTATATGTACAGTATGTAGGTATATTACCCCTATTATTGTGGACTGTAACACTCCATTTGTCCAGGTGGAATCATAAAATGCCAACTTTCCTCATTGACCGTAGGTGAACCAGAGAAGCCAAATGGTTGGAAAGAAGACCCTGTCTTTTTCCTGTCTTTTGGCTCTTTGTAGCGCTTAATAAACTCTCTTTTTCCACAAACAGTCCTCCAGTGTAATAACGGCAAATAAAACTATAATTCAAGACCTCTGTAATTGATCCCTGAAGCTCTCCCTCTCTGTCTCTCCTCACTCTTTCGATCAAGGTGGCATGCTCTCGGAGAAGGACATTCCTCTAAGAGATTTCATAAGGATGCATTGGGTTTCAGCAGTGACTGTTTAAATCCTGGGGTAATGTAGAGTTTGGTCATAAAGACATTCATAAAGATGTTCGCTCTGAAAATATGATACTTTGTATTAGTAACAGTTTGAGTAAACTAGCCGTAAACTAGTAGATTAGCCTGAAGGACTTAAAAGCAGTGGCCACTTTATTTCAGCTATGTGAGATATCTCTACTCCCACCAAATTTGGAGGTTGTTTGAGAAGTTAACATCTCTCACGCACACACGTGCTCCCTCCAGCATTAGCATCACCATTCTGCCAGAACCCTCGACTGATGAGGATTCATGGCTCAGACTGCCTGCTCGATCCCGGCCCTGTACACAAACATGATCTGTGAGGCATTAATATGCACAGCGCCCCCCTCCCCACCTCCCAGCCTGTCACTGAGATATACTGTCCTAGCCCCAGAGTACCAGCGCACTGAGAGACATCCGTTTCAGGGGAAGTTATACTAGCGAGAATCATTAGACCTGCTGCTGTATTTGCATGAATGCAAGAGATAGGATAGCTGTGATCTATTTCCCATGATTGGAAGTGATGAAATAGAGCATGCAAACAGAATGTTGCTAAATCATTGTACCCTTTTACCATGTACATATATAAAATTGAAAGAATATTGAGAAAGTAATGATTTTAAAGTCTGAAAGCTAGATTTTTAAAATTAAAACCGTAACATTGTGAAATAATAAAATAAAATGCAATTTATTCCAGTGATGGCAAAGATGAATTTTCCTTTAGAAATCATTCTAATATGCTGATTTGGGCCTCAAGAAACATTTATCATTATCAATGTTGAAAACAGCTGTACTGTGAAATTTTTATGGAAATTGTTACCATTTTGAGGATTCTTTTATGAATAGAAAGTTAAAAAGAACAGCATTTATTTGGTATGGAAATCTTGTGTAACAAGTTTTTTTTTTTTTTTTCCTGTCATTTTGTATCAGTTAAATTGATTAAATTTAACAGATTATTTTACTTCCAGAATAACAATTTCCTGATGATTTACTCACCCCCATGTTTTGGAGTTGAAAGGAAATTAGGGTTTAGGTAGAGGAAAACATTCCACGATTGTTCTCCATATAGTGGACTTTAATGGGATCCACTAGGTCCAAACTGCAGTTTGGGTTGAAGGTCCAAACTGCAGTTTCAATGCAGCTTCAAAGACCGAAGAATAAGGGTCTTATCTAGTGAAACAATCGTCCATTTTCTAAAAAAAATTAATTGTATATACTTTTTAACCAGAAATGCTCGTCTTTGACTTCACACATTACAGTTACAGTTACGTCTTCATCTATATGATCCAGTTCAAAAAGGTAGGGTAGGATGAAAAACTAATTTTCTCTTTCCATTTCTACTTTTCTTTTAGTAAAGGGAATTTGACTTTTTTTGCACATTCACGTTGTAGTACTACGTACATCATGCGTGACCTTTCCAATGTGACTAAATAATGTGTTAAGTTGAGCTAGTGCATTTCTGGTTTAAAAAGTACATGATGCAATTTTTTTTAGAAAATTACCAATTGTTTTGCTAGATAAGACCCTTAGGCTGGGATCATGTAGAGCACTTTTGATGCTGCATTAAAACTGCAATCTGGACCTTCAATTCGTTGATCCCCATTAACCCTGTTGAAACAGCATATGCTGGTTACATATGCTGTAGGTATGTTTTGAGGTATGGCTGCTGGTTTGAGCTTGTTTAAGCTGGTCATGAGCTGGTTTAAGATGGCCATGTGCTGGTCTTAAGCTGGTCCTGAGCAGGAGCTAGTTGCTTAGGTCCAGCACATGACCAGCTAAGGACCAGCTTAAACCAGCAGCCATGCTTCAAACCATACCTAACCAGCATATGCTGTTTTTTCAACAGGGGAAGTCCACTATATGGAGAAAAATTCTGAAATGTTTTCCTCAAAAACCCTAATTTCTTTTCGACTGAATAAAGAAAGACATTAACATTTTGGATGACTTGGGGGTGAGTAAATTACCTGGAATTTTTTAAGTTTGAAAGTGAACTAATCCTTTAATGCATGCCCGATGACTAAAAGTATTAATTTCCCAAACTTTTGAACAGTAACGTTTGTTTATTTACAGCACAACGAAGCAAGATGTGCTGTATGCAGTAATTTAGAAGCTGCAGGTCTTGGTAAACATGGCTAAAAACAACATCATTACTAAGTTAGATTAGGTGGATTGTGATATAACAGTTTTTCAGGTCCAGCCCCACCGCTTTCATGACTTTGAATAATTTTCCATTTCATTTGGAATCGATCAACTTGCCAAAGTGAGACAGAATGACCGGGTGGTAAAAATTTCAGTGAAAGTGCATCTATTGCCAGTGGCTTAAAGTGCAGTTTAAACCTCCACAGTGCAATCAGGCTAAAGCAGCAGTGCTTGGCTCTGATTGGGCCGTACATGTTACATCAAAACTGGCAGCACTGATAGAGGCCATCTGCTCTGGAGCTCAGAGGGCTGCATGGCTTACCAAGCATCCTTAAATGACAGCTACAACTACTATTGAGACTTGTGAGGCATCAGACAGCTCCAGTCATTTGACATAAGTCACAACCATCGCTGCAGTCTTTATCACACCACCTACTGACTATATGAGTCAAAGGTCACGCTGAAGTGAAGAGACATCTCATCAGACTCTGTCAGGCAGTGCTACTCGTGTGTGAATCCTCTAAGAGAGTGGGAACGATGTGGGAGGGAAAATACTTTAACGGCAGTCACGTTCAAAAGGCGCCCACTGACTGAACTGCTCATAAAGGACCGGAAGAGTGAGAGCTCGCTCTGAGCTAATGCGGAAACCCAGTGGGAGTGGAATATCTATACTGGCAGTCATCTGTGTCTGCTGCACTTCTAAATCATACAAGTACTGTGATATTTCTCTCTGCTCACATTCACTAACAAAAATACAGAGAGAAGAGCCAGGGGCTTTGTAATGAGAAAGCAAAATGTGGCTGTGAGATGCAACAAACGGCATGTTTTAACATGCTTTCCTACATCATCTCTCTCTCACAAATACAAACACCCCTTAAGTGTTATTTGCTGTATGAATACTAATCAGGTGAACTCAATTTAAACAACTTTTCAAAAGAAATCAGTTTTCTTTTAGCAATTGGTCAGGATGACTGATCTGCCAACTGAATAGTTTGACTATGTCAACTAAAAATAGCTGCAATGAACTGATGAATCGTTCACAGTAAAATAAAAAATATGCATTTATTTTATGCATAATTTCATGCCGACTGAAAGCACATCTCTGGACCTCAGGCATTTGGTTACATTCGAATGCGTAGCATCTAGCTGTTCATTAACACATGAATGCGCTATGTGTGGCAGACCCTAAACCAGCCCAATTATCCAAGGCCAAGACTGTCTAGTCAACTAGTAGTGCAGACAATCCACTGAGTTGATAAAAAAAAAAAAAATGCAGTTCTACGTATTCTTATTTTCGGTGCCAAAATCTTGTGTTTGCAAATGAAACACAATAAAAAAGATACTGTATCTCTTTCTTCTACTGTCTAAATAAATATCCGGTTTACATGAAGGAAGACGCGAAATGCGTACGGTTATGTACATTTTGTGACATATTCAATGTGAAATGTCCACTGAGTGGCAGTAAAACAGTGCTCTTTTTTCCCCCCCGGAACAGATGAACGTGCATATGGTATGTTTTATGTGACGTTGGTTTTGTACGTTCTGACTTGAAATGTCCATTGAGTGGCGCTATAACTCTAATGACGTTTTAAAACACCTAAACCTACCTGACAGTATGAACAAAAACGAATGTGATGTAAAAATGCAATCGCAAGCATGCCGTTTATTATTATAAAATACGTTATTATTATTATTGTTCAATGTCATCTTTCAGCTCTTTCATCATGAGTCATGTTTTTAATGGGATTCGTGAAACATGTGGAGCTGTAATCATAACTGTGTACGAAAACGATTACAAGTTCTCAATATTTTACTGCCTCTAGTGTTTTCTGTTGGAAACTTCAGTGAAATGTACTTATTGGTATGTATTTCACGTCTTGCGAAAAATTTCCCACAGGTATGTGACATAAAAAACAATGGCAAAACATGTTGTTTTAGTTTGTTGTTCAATTTTTCATCTTTTTCATTGTGAGTTGTGTTTTTCACGGGATTCGTACCCAAGGATTCCGTATCCTAAATTCAATTACGTGCCTGCTGAGCTACAGCTTGTTGGAAAGTGAAACATATGGAGCTGTAATCATAACTCTGTATGAGAACGATTACAAGTGCTCGCTGTTTTACCGCCTCTAGTGTTCATTTCCGTTGGAAACTGCAGTGATATGTACTTATTGGTACGTATTTTGCATCTTGCGAAAAAGTTCCTAGGTCAGCTTGATCAGGCTGGAGGTAATAATTATACATGCTATATATAAATCAGTGTCACATCACTTTAAATAACTATATAAGACACTAGTTGTTGAGGGTGCTATGTGTTCAGCGGTGCAAAAGTCATCAGAGAATATAATCTCGTTTGTTCTCTCCACAGCTTTAAGAGTCCGTGGTCTATTATTATCTCAGTGATATGATATTTCTCTCTACCATCCTTGTCATCGCTCAGAATGTCAGCTGCCAATCAGAGGAACCATGCTGAGGAAATGAACAGTCTGTTCTAAACGCCAAAAACTACAGCTTTCATTCAGTTTGAGAGGTTACGACAGGGATTTATACATCTAAAGGGATTTTCAGACACCCGAGATAAAAAACTCTCAAAGGGGGAAACATTTGATATAAACTCACAAGAGATGGTTGCATATAACAACTAAAAACAACATAAAAATAATACCTAGAATGTATTTTAATGAGAAATACAAGAATAGCATTTCAGTGGAGTTGTCCCAGAAAACAGGGAAATGACAGCTGAAAGACTACACATGTCTACACAAACTGTGTGATGAACATAATGTGACTTAATAGCACACGTTTAATCTACACAGTTCCCGGGTTACAGTTTAAAAGTTTACATTTTGCTGAAAAACAAACATTGTCTCCAGTCTATCAAGCTTTATAATTGGGCTGTAGTGATGCTGAATTCACAGAGCATTGCAGACTCTCGGTCTTGATTGATGATGCTCATTTTCTAAGCGCTGTCTTCAACACTTAAAGTGCATATGACCCAGTTCTTAGCTATATGTTTTTAATTTAACATCCACTGTGCAAAGTATGCCCTGAAGATGGATGACTACTGCTCTTCCAATTCTGGCAGGTAAAGTTGAGGATCACGCAGCAAAAACAATTGGGTTTGGCAGGGATGTGGGGAAAGGGAAATAGAGAGTCTAGTAGAGAATGAACAAACAGAACATTTGCGGTTGACCAAAAATTAAGATATAAAATAATTGTGTAGGATGATATTTTGGTACAATGTACAGTGATTTTTTTTTATTTTTATTATCATTATCTGTTAATGTCTAATATTGGATATTCAATATTTTTTGCCTATTTTAAGATTTCGATTCATTTTGCCGTCATTCTGAACTAACTTAAAGTGACAATAGGCAATTCATTTTTTTCTTTTCTCTAAACTATCTAATGTCCCTGCATCCCAGGTGTCCCTTTTCTGTAATTATAATTATAAGCACAAAATGCTTATTGTAAATACACACCACCATTCAAAAATGAGTTTATTATCATTTTATTAATACCTGTTTTCTTTTTTGAGAGTAAAGACATTGTAATTTAGTTCGGTTTCCAGTAAATGCGTAGTTCTGTCATGAAACTCTAGATGGCGCAGACTGATGTGTTGTTAATGCAAACTGATGATATTCCAACCTGATCTCATGATGAAAACGTACTGTCATGTACATTTTGTGACATATTCGATGTGAAATGTCCACTGAGTGCCGCTGTTTTTCGGTCTCTCATCTTTTAGCTCTTTCTTCGTGAGTCACAGGATTCATGCCCAAGGATTCCGCGTCCTAAATCTAATTCCATGCCGGCTCAGCAACCGAGCAAGCTTGTTACTTCCGGAAAGCGAAACATATGGAGCTGTAAAAGATTTCCCACAGGTACGTTTTCGTCATGAGATCAGCAAAAGCTGATTGGTTCATGTTGCATCTGCAGCCAATGAGCTTGCTGCTCTACATTTCGCAGCGTGCTTTCAAAGTTCTTCTGAAATCCTCCACCTCCCCAGCTCCACTTTAAATGTTAAATACTCACAGCACCGTATCTGCATATGTATTGGCAGTAACAAGTTCCTGTACATGCTTTGCAACAGCAGCAATAATCTACAACAACAGCAATAACCAACAGCAGCAGCAATTCAGCAGCGTAGCAGATCTATTCTGCCAAGAGCAAATACATTAACATTGTCTCCAAAAGTTATCATGATAGAAGTTCTTTTGAACTTTCTATTCATCAAAAGTAGAGTTCGACCAATATGTGTTTTTCAGGGCCAATACCAATTATTACAGTCAAGTAACTGATATTCACATGTTTCTTGAGCAGCAAAACAGCAAATAAGAATGATTTTTTAAGAATCATGTGACACTGATGACTGGAAAAATGGCTGCTGAAATTCAGCTTTGCCATTACAGGAATAATTATTGCCTTATTATATTGTCCATAATTTTAGTATACAAGAAAGAAAGAAAGAAAGAAAGAAAAAGAAAACGAGAAAGGAGAATCACTTCACTGCTCTCATATCTAATTGGAGGAGATGTGGGGTCTCTGGAGAATCTGTCTCTCTGCCCTCAAAGAAACAGCAATGCTGCAAAGATATTTTTTCACATCAAACACACCAACATGCTCCTCTCTCCTGCATTTTGTTGCTTCTTTGAACGCTAAAAACTGCTGGTGTTTCATTCAATGTCACTGTTGCAAGAGTTTGAATATTTTGTTTCAGACTTAAAAAAAAAACAAAAAAAAAAAACAAAAACAAAGTATAACCGAAATGGATGGGGGGAGGAAACTGAAAACAATGCAGATACGCACAACATCCTGATTTTGATTATTCCCAAACTGCTCGCTTACACTAGTTGGGAGGTATAAAACCAGCCAATGAGGTCATTATTACCTAATGAGATTACCTAATGACTTCACAGGGGTTCCAGAGCCAATAACTGCCAGATAACTTCCCCTGTAATTATTTGGAAACACCAGCGTGCGCTTCCTCGACATTAAGCCAACATTTTAATCACATTGTCTGAGGGCTTCATAGAGCACAGCAAGGCTGGTTTGTTGAAAATGCTCTTTTATTAGCTGGATTAGTGATGGTCATGATTTAAGCCACAAAACCATTACCATGCACTGGTACCAGAGTGGTTTTTGGCCTTACAATACTAGAAACTCTAGGTGCATATAAGAATTTAAATGTGTTATTCAAGCAAAATCTTACATGATTTTTTATTTGAATTAGATTGTGTACATAAATCGTTCACCTTGATTCCTATTTTTGTTTCCTAAGTTTGTATAGTGGAGCATGGGACTGTATGAGATAAATTCACGCTCATGGTTTCTATGAAAATAACCAGTTTGCACTTTTTCATTGCATTCGTTCCATCATCTCCATGAACGCATGGCACATAATTAATGGGGCTGCATGGGAAGTGAGAGGATGTAACTCTGAAACAGTCGCCCGTCTGGGTTTGTCAAGCCTCTGGCGGCATACTTTACTGTGGTCAGACCAGATATGCTTTATGACCTCTCATTAATACCCATTACTATGGAGGTCAGTCAGGACACGCTGGTGGGTTATCTACAAAACTATAAACCACAGCACAATGAGAATGACTACATCCATCACTCATACAGCTCGGACTATGATAGAGAGAGATGAAGAGATGGTGAAGGGGCAGAGCAGGAAAAAAAAAGAAACACAAGACATTCATAATAAACGAAGGGGAGAATCAATAGCCGGGGAAGATGTGATGATGAAATCTTTCAGTGTGAGTGTTAGTGATGAAACCCAGACAGCCATAAATAAAGAATTAACAGTCTTGAGGAAAAACTGAATCGCAGTAGTTCCTATACCCATGCATTAATAGATGAGGAAATGAACAATTTTACAATATTAAGTGCTGTAAAATACCAAACAATGTTCTGACACTTTATGACCAATAAATTTGCATGACTTTTCCATGACCTTCTCAATCATTCAGCTATTCTTTTTAATAAAAACATGCTACATGTTTTTGAATAGAGCTGCTGTGGCAGAAATCCACTTGAAATTAATAGATTTAAATGATCCTATTTATTATTGCTAAAATGTCTCCAAAGGGCAAACACATTTAGTTTTTTTTTTTTTTTTAATGGGTTTGGATTTGGCTTCTCCATGCCACTTTGCCAACAATAATTATCATCTGTTAGCTAGTAACATTTTTTCCAAACAGTCACACAGGCTGGCAAGTCAAACTGACTGGCCGATAACAATACAAAAGAGCAATATCTATGCACTGAAATATGACCTTTCAATGTTATTAATTTCCATGATTCAAAACATTTTCAAATTCCTTTGTATACATCACAGTTCAAAAGTTCGATGTTTGGTTAGATTTTGTTTGAAAGAAGTATCTTATGCTCACCAAGGCTGCATTTAGTTTATTACAATTTAAAATAACTAAATATTCATCAGCCATTTACCAGTTTTCACAATCACGTGATTCTTCAGGAATCATACTAATATGTATACTAAAAAACACTCTTAAATAGCACAGGTATATTTGCAGCAATAGCCAACAATATTGTGTGGGTCAAAATTATCGTTTTTTTTTTTTCTTTCTTTTATGCCAAAAATCATTAGGATATTAAGTAAAGATCATTTTCCATGAAGATATTTTGTACATTTCTTACCATAAATATATAAAAACTTAATTTTTCAAATGTGGTCCAGGGTCACATATGCTGATCTGGTGCTTAAGAAACATTCTATTATTATTATAATTATTATTATTATCAATATTATCAATGTTGAAATCAAAATTTTTGTGGAAACCATGATACTTTTTTCAGGATTCTTTGATGAAAAGAAAGTTCAAAACAGTAGTATTTATTTAAAATAGAATTATTTTGTAACATTACAAATGCAGTGTCACTTTTGATTAGTTTAAAGGGATAGTTCACCCCAAAATGAACATTTTGCCATCATTTACTCACCCTCATGTCATTCCAAATGAGTTTCTTTCTTATGGTGACGTAGAAAATATTTTGATGAAAGCTGGTAATCAAACAGTTGATGGTCCCCATTGACTACAATGGAAGTTAATGAGAACCAACAACAGTGTGATTCTTCAAAATATCTTCTTTTGTGTTCAACATAAGAAAGACACTTATACCAGTTTGGAACGACATGAGGGTGAGTAAATGGTAATAAATTAAAAATTTTAATTTTGGGGGACGAATTATTCTTTTAATGCTCCCTTGCCAAATTAAGGAATTAATTTCTTTAAAGAAAAAAAATTGTATGGTTAAATTTTTAAACAGTAATGTTTCCAGCATACTAACTAATACTAAATAAAGAAGGTCCTTTTTTTCTGGCCACATACATCTTTTTATGAGAGACAGTGCATACAGAATTTAAAACAGCAATTAAAGACAATGAGATCCAACTATCCAGCACAAGATGGACTGCACTGCTCTGGTTATGGATGAAAGGAAATAGTCGTTCTCAAAGGTGAAAACATATGCCAGGGATCACTGCTCATAGCTCAGATTAAGTCAGGATGCCCTTTGCGTTTGCCTGCTACTTCAAGAACCAGTTAAATGGACCCTTACGGAGTTAGAAAACAATGTCCTGCAAAGTTCTGTTGAAGAGCCACTGGCTATTGCATCACTTATCAGCCAGGCCAGACGCAATACAGAGAATTAAAGTCCCCATGAAATCAAAATTAAAGTTTTTTGGCTTTTGGTATGAATATGTTAGCCTTAAGGTTATTTATAAGCTAGTGTGCTCCAACACAACGACAAAATTTGCATGAGCATTCAAAACGTACAGTCTCACCACTTCCGCCAATATGAATCAACAATTTTGATGACATCACGCTGCACTTCAGCTTCTCATCAAACCTCCTGTCCAATCAAATGCTCTGTAGAATCCATAGCGTCCCGCTGCTTACACTATAAATAGACGCTGAAACTGCAGCTGAGATCGATTACTTGTTCACAGAGTTCTGTATGGTGAATGGCAGGTAGTGCACAATGTAGGCGATAGGGAACGATTCAGACAGTGTAAATATGCTTTCCGTCGGGGCAAATGAGGTCTGGTTTCGCGTTGTGTCACGCAAACTGTGCCAGCGCGCAGTCTACTCTGGATTTTGGCTTCAGTCCAGAGGCGTTTGTTGACTTTGTTTTAGTAAGTTTCATTTTGAATCCAGGGGGTAATCTATTAGACTGTGGCTGTCATAAGCTGTCAAATGCGGCTTATGGAAATAAATAAATGGAACACTATTGGCTATTTTAAAAAGTGGGCAGGGCTGCTCGATATGGCTCGCCCTGTTTTCCTGTTTCAGTTGAAATTACGTCACCACATAGATTAACGCTGCATGTTTCAAGGCACTTCAGTGGACCTTAAAAAAATTATTGGTTGTAATGGATTTAAAATGGTAAATGTGTTAAATGAATCTGAGATTACCACACTCTTGTTAAGCATAATCAAATAAACCAAAGTATCTCAAACATCCACACACAATGGTATCTGGGAATAACGGTCATTTCAATTCTGTGTAAAAAAGCAAATGCAAATTGTGTGCTCCTGCTCATCATGTCACTCTTTTCTATCAATTTAGACTGTATATCAGCAAGATAGCTTGTTTTCAGTGTGGCTCCATTATAATCAAAAGAAACTAGTATTTTCCCTCAGGAAAAAGAACTGTCATTTGTCCTTTGATAGTAAAAATGGAGGAGATCAGACATTTTAATATGAGTTACGAGTTTAGTATGAGCTTTTCTGACAAGACAAACTTCAGTCTACAGGAAACTAGATGACAGAAGATTAAAGTCACAGTCTGGACTCTCTGCAGCATTACAAGACAAGTGCCAGGACTTTGATTTGTACTTAGAGTTAAGTGCCTAAACCCCGTGATGTATATTTAAAGGCCAGCACAGTAGAAAGGGGAAATTTTATAAAGGGGAAGTTTATAAAGAGTAAAAAACAGGGGGGTTGAGTCTTGTTTTGTGTTGAATGTGACTGTATGCTGGTGATTTTGCATTAGTGCTGAGCCCTGACCTGCTGTAATGGACTGCGTGATGGAAGAAACGTCTAGTTCAGCAATCGCTTTGAGCCAGAACGCGAGAAATTGACTCATATGCCGATCAATAGTCTGGTAGTGCGCCGCTAAATGAACATACCACAGGACACATTCAAAGATTTGTGTTCATCAAAGAACAAGTCGATTTTTGTGCTTCATGTAATAACTCCACTCCGAATGGAGAGCAGAATTATTAGGCACAACTTAATGTGTCACCCAACTCCCTTTCCAACCGACTGAAAAGGCCAACGCGGTGCCATATGAGCCATTCGGAGAGCTTCCAGCAATAATTGATTCCAGAGCGCCATTGATGACTTGGAACATGGGCGCTCATCTCATCTCTTCAGGGGTTTGACGTCCTGTGGGTTTTTGTTCCAGCTGTGTTCTACAACACCTCATTTGACTAATTAGCAAGTTTTTAACTACAGGGGATGCTTTATTAATAACGACAGTGAGGGCTTGGAACATCATAACTTGACAATGCAGTAAATGCTGTAAACATGGTAAGTTTCACAATTCAAATTGACACAAAGGCTGTCTATAGGTTTAAACCGGGGTCAAACTGGGATTTGGGGATTTAAAAGGGGCCACAAGGGGGTGCTAGAGGGTCTGTGGAAAAACTGAAGCTAAAAAGAGGGAGATTTGTACAAAATCTATTTTTAGGGCTGGCTGAGTTCACATGTTACAAACCATTACAAAGTCAGTGAGATTGCCAAGTATGAATCTTCTATGAAGTTAGTGTTTTTAGGTATCTTACATTTATTCCAAAATAACTCAGGACAGTAACAATTTATTTTATTTGTGAACTTTTTAATAGTTCACTTGAAACTATTTTTGAAATTTTCGGATTGTCAGTCATCAAAGCTTTATAAATATTGGTCACAGACATAGAGATTTACTTTACACCAAATCATTCTTTCATGCCTTATTTTTCATGCCTTATTATTTTGATGTAATAAAGTTGTTTTATGTGTGGTTATAAGTGTGTGAAATGTTTACTTACTTTGTTAAATTATTCTTCCCATTAACGTTTAAATAATTTAATTTAAAAAAGCAAATCCAGGTAATTTACCTTACAAATATTATGCTTTTAATGGTTATGAATGTTATAGCGCCAGCTGTGGTCAGATCTCCATAACATTTTGATTGCTTGTTTGAAATCACCTGTCACATATGCTCACCAGGATTCGTGAAGTTTTGAGTTTTCCTTTAGGCTTTGTAGGGTTTTGGCATCCTCCGTTAACCTTGTCTATTGGCGCCATGTTTTTTTTTTTTTTTTTTTGAGATACGCAAATGTCCTTACAAACACTTGTGGCACTTTGGACCAAGACTGTTGCACAGCAATTTTAATGTTGATAGGACAAACGGTTGCATAGGTATAACCATTTTTATGTTTTTTCCATCTTGTAATGCCAACAAGTGGCCAAGCTCTGCGATTTTTGTCCTGTGACCTCAGATTGAGTTCTTACATAAGTGTCCTCAGGAGTTCAGGAGTTATAGGAAAGTGGCCCCACCTCTTTCAAACCTTTTGCCACTGGTGATGGTGAGTTATAAGTTCAACCTTTTTTGAGAATTATTGATATTCACTCTCCAGAGAACCTTTCGGTACTGGTTTGGTTCTGATCGGGAGAAAAACCTAGGACTAGTTTGCAAAGATAGTTTTTTCTAAAAATCCAAAATACCCGAAAATTTGGTCTTGAGCACTAAATCAGCATATTAGAATGATTTCTGAAGGTTGAAGACTGGAGTAATGGCTGATGAAAATTCAGCTTTGCCCTCACAGGAATTTTTAAGTGTATTTTTAAGTGTAAGTGTATATACAGTACATTGTCACCAAAAATAAATTGTGACTAACATTATAAGTGGACCTCAGGGAAAGAACAAATAAAACATAAATAATGTGTCACATGATTTAGGAGTGTGTGGCTTGTTTTAAATACTTATAACAGCTGGCTGATGCTTTGTGAGTTATTGGGAAAGAAAGTGAGTGCCAGGTTGATGATGGACTTCACTGGAGCTGCCTTCCCAACAGGTGCTTAACCGTTGCTCTGAGATGTGTGTTTGCATATGTTTGTCTAGAATCCTGCCCAGGTCTGTGCTAAGCAGTGCCAGGCTATAATTTTTGTTGTCCTTGCGGCTGTAATTAATGTCTCTATTCTGGTGTGTGGAATGATGAGAAAACACCCTGGTAAGCATCAGCCAGGTTTAAATTTGCTCATGAATGATGCGCTCTGCCATTACATGAGGTCAAAGGTTATACAAACTCTCCCTTCATGCTTCACATCCCCATCTCTTAGTCTTGATGTAAGCTGTGTGTCAAATGAACTCTCAGTTTTTCTTTGTGCTCTTAATTAGAGGAATTAACACCTGAAAATCTTCTGGTGCACTTGCAAAATCCATTTGGCAGGCTGCAGCTCAGCCGCGGTTATTTTAAAACCCATAATTTATCTTAAGGCTTAATCAATCTTCTCTACTTGTTAAAAACAATTTAGTTTTTTTCTAGGATTCTGGATTTGTTTTTAAAGGTTCTATTATGAAATAGACGACTAGGGAGAAATAGTCTCTTTTGATTAGTGCTTACAGGCAGGTGTGTGAGGACAATATGCACATACTCCGCAGAAAAACAGAGACCACCTGTTTCCGTTTACATCCCATGAGCCCAATCTGTGCCTGTGTGACATTTTAAAAACATATTGAATCGAACAGCCCCCTTGTAATCTCTCTTTCGAGTTGCTGTGGCATTCAATACATCTACAGAATATATATTAGGAATTACAGTATACAACATTTGCTGTTTGATGACAAAATTCAAGTTATTATATTATAGTCTTTCATTTTCCAATGTTTTTTTTCTTCTCTCTGGGGTTGTGAAGATTGGAGTCGTACAAGGGCGCGTCTGCAGTGCATCAGACAGTGCTTTTGTTGAAAGCTTTTTGGTTAGCTGACGCAGTGTGCTGAGCTATGGCTGCTGACGCTGTGCAGATGCGTAAAGTGTTTGAAATCTGGAGTATGGTGATGGAGCGTTTACAGGCCCGGGAAGAAATGCGTCTTTCAGCACAACACTTCTCATGACATGGTGTTTGGAAAGAAGAGCAAACCTGCGAGTTTCAGCAAGTAAAAAAATCCAAGGAAGCAATCATCCATTGACACCACTGACCTGTAGATGATAGAAAGGGTGGCCAGATGCAGGGAAATGAAGTGTTATCTAAATGTTGTACATTCCTACACTGATAAGGTGGAGTGGTTTTAGTCATGGGTTTCCCCTCCAGTTGTAGATTAGATGACAACATTGTCAAACATGATAATTAGTTCAAAAGTGTAAAAGTTAATGCATACACATGCTGTTCAAAACTTTGAGATCAGTAATATTTGTAGGGGCTGCTTTATTTGATTAAAAATACAGAAACAACTGTAATATTGTGAAATAGTATTGCAATTTAAAATAGTGTGATGCAAAGCTGAATTTTCAGCATCATTACTTTAGTCTTCATTCTAATATGGTGATTTATTATCAGTGTAGGAGACAGTTTTGCTGTGTTTTTGTTGCCTAAAACATTGATTGAACATCACTTTTGAGGTTTAGTATACTATTGTACAAAAGGACACATTTTGGAATCAATCTGATGCTAATGTTGCAATGTGGATCCTAAAAAAACTAGTTAGAGTCTTTAAGGTCTTCACCCTCAGTTAATTTGCTCTCACACTGAAGCCAATTTGGTGTTATGAGAGATCCCTACAGAGGGACTGGACACACATGACCTGCACATGGCATTGTGGGATATCTGTTCTGAGTAATCAGGATAAGCTCACAGCTATGAGCTTTAATGAGGCAAAAATGGAAACAAATGGAGTGTGTGTTCCCATTGCTCTTCTCTGTGTCCAGGGAGACAGAGTAAAAAAGAACAGAGGAGGTGCACAGGAGAGGTAAAGAGAGCAAGAGAGACTGTACTCAAGTGAATTAAATGTCTCTTAATCTGTTTGTGTTCCACCTGAGCTCAGATATATCAGATAAGCACCATCTTAAAAAAATGATGGAAAGGAGAAAGAATAACTGGAAAGAAACAAGAGTATGTATGATTACATAGATCATGTGGATACTAAACCTAAGGGTAAATTCAATCTGATTTAATGACATAAACTTACCTGTGGGAACTTTTTCGGAAGACATGAAATACATACCAATAAGTACATATCGCTACAGTTTCCAACATCGTTTTAAAATAACGTACCATCTGCACTACACCTAAACCTACCCGACAGTATAAACAACAATGAATGTGATGTAAAAACGCAATCGCAAGCATGCCGTTTTAGCTTGTTTTTCAATCTCTCATCTTTCATCGTCATGTGTTTTACACGATTGGTATCCAAGGATTCCACATTCTAAGTCCAATTCCTTGCCGTCTGAGCTACCGAGCAAGCTTGTTACGGCCAGAAAGCGAAACAGATGGAGCTGTAAATATAACTATTAACTCGTAATGTAAACGATTACAAGTGCTCGCTGTCTACGTAACAGTTATAATTACAGCTGCATCTGTTTCGCTTTCTGGCCGTAACAAGCTTGCTTGGTCAATGGGAGATTGAAAAACAAGCTAAAACGGCATGCTTCTATTGCGTTTTTACATCACATTTGCTGTTGTTTATACTATCGGGTAGGTTTAGGTGTAGTGCAGATGGTATGTAATTTTTAAAATGTCACAGAGCATTAGAATTGTTGTGCCACGTAATGGACATTTCAAGACAGAACTATGGTGACATGTACAAAACCCACGTCACATAAAATGTACCATTCAGGCTCCAAAATCCATACAAACAAACAAAGTGTGGTCCAATATGATTTGTGCAATACCATATACGTCTCTCAAAGGATTCCCATTCTTTTTGATCAGTGAATTTCCATGACCTTTCCATTTGAATTGTTTGTAAATACTGAAGTCATTTTAAATTAATAGAAACTCAGCAAATACTGATCACCTATTTGTAAACCATTTTAACCAATTCATTGAAAAGAACACTGAAGATTTTCAGTGAATGACTGAAATGTCAGTCTGTTCCTCACAAAACACTATTATATGACTTCAGCAAACATGAATTAAAGCACACTGATCATATGATTGATGTTTATGGCACTTTTTATAGTACTTTTGTATGTAACTGCATGAAAAACGAGCAAGTGGCTGTTCTCTGTTATGATATCAAAATATGTCATAATTTAGAAGTCATATGCTATTTTCTATCCTGTTTTGACCCCCCTCATTGGAACGCTCTACACTGTAAAAAAAACTATTTGTTGAGTCAACTTAAAATAATTTGTTACCTGGCTGCCTTAAAATTTTAAGTTCAGTCAACTTGAAAAAAGTTTAGTCAACTTGAAATGCTACATTTTGCTAAGTGACAACTAAGATATATGAGTTGATTCAACTTAAAATTTTAAAGCAGCTGAGTAACACAATATTTTAGTTCAATCAACTCAAATAACTAAGTTGTCACTTAGTACAACTTAACATTTCAACTAGAATAAACTTTTTTGAGTTGACTTTTACCCTGCTGAGTTTACAGCAGGGTAAAAAATTATTTAAAATTGACTCAACTTGTGTTTTTTATATTTTACAATGCATTTGAATAGGCGTGATGGATTGTAGACTCAGAAGTAAACATCCACTGCTATGACTGGCTGACAGTTTTGCAGTTTTTCACAGATAGACGCTTGTGTGTTGCGACATTACTGTAGGCATCAATATTGCCCGAAGAGCATTGTCTGGAACTTCATTAAAAATAAAGTTCATCCACACTTTCTTAATGTTGGGATCAGAAAGAAAGACAACACAAAGACTGTCTTTTTCCACAACTTGGCACTGCACAGCGTCTTCTTGTCGTAAACCTGCGTTTTCCTGTCTCCTGGAAAGTGGCAAATTCCACTACCTGTTGTTTTTACCTGTCATTTCTCAGTTCATGACCCTTTTAAGGTTAAGAGTTCTGTTATCCACTGGCAGCTACTGCTGTGAGTTACTTGTGATTGAAAAACCTGGAAGTGGAGCCGTGACCTAACTTAATTGGTATTAGCTACAATAGGCTACAGCTCAAGATTTATTACAGTTGGTTTGCTTTGTTTTTGCTTTGTGGAATAAATGTTCAACTTTGTTTACGGATTTGCTGACTCATGTGTTTGGATGACAACAAGCTGGAACTCCGCCGCTGTTGTTAATGCATCTGTGAGAACATTTACGTGCTGTTAGCAAAGGTTTGGAAAAGTGGGCTGTGCCACTACATATCTATGCTGCTGTAACTGCAGCCAGGAGATTTCTTTCATCTAAATCACAAACACTCATATACGCGTGCGCACAGACCCAAATGATTCACCCCATAAACACAGGGATGAAGGTTTGGGGGAAGAGTTGAATAATGTCTAAGGATTTATGAGGATGTGCAGCATTTTGTTGCCATAGTAACTTGCAATAAAAGGTATTCTGAAATGCCCTATTCATTTAGAAAATTCACCAAACATCTCCGAGGCAAGTGATTATAATACATTATAAACCTAATCTCCTTTTTCTCCCTCATAAAACCATATTTGAAAATGCATTACATGAGTCAACCGGCACATTATTAAAATATATCACAGCAAAATCTTTGCTGGGAAAAACACAATGCCTCAATATGGCATCTTTTGGAAAGGGGTCATAGACAATCAACAGCGAGTTCCTATAGGAAATCTATAGGTGTTAAATTATAATTTATTTCTACATATAATCCTTGATGAATTATAATCTCATCCGGCTTGCACATATGAAACTGTTTGTCAACTTGTAGCCTTAAATCCCTTCCAGCTGTCTGTCCAGTCCTGTTTATTAGTGTAAATACATGGGTAGACACACATTACTATTCAAATCCCTACCCTACTACTCACCCATTCCTCACTCAAATCTGCACATGCTATTACTGATTTGTGAACAGTGCAGAGAATGAGAAAATGTATTCTTCATTATCTATCAAAATACACTACATAGTATATTTAGAACTCTAGACTAACTTTCCCCACTGTTCATTATATATTTAAATAATCAGTATTTGACTCACTACATAAATGCATGCTTTTTTTTTTTTTGCATGTGAATCCATGCAATTATCATAATAAAATGCCAATCTGAATAATTCTGTTTCATGATTTAAAATAGCAAATATCCCAGAACCTGGGATATTCATTATCATTCTCAGTCCAGCCAACGCTGTAACAATGGGAGTGTTTAAAGCAAAGCGCTCATTGTCATTTTTATTTGTTAAATATGATAGACACAGAGAGAAAGAGCAACAATAAATGGATTCGCTTTTAACTGCTCCTGATGTGCACAATGGCTTCATGTGCATAAACATTAAAAGAAGGCACATATTAATTAAGCACCCAAAATCCACAGAGAATGGGAGGCTTTCATTGGCCTACAAAACTAATGAAGAGTTAGTGCAGTGCTGGGTTTGAACCTGTCAGATTTCTTTTCATTTATTCATCCTCTGTTGTTTCAACTTGCTGCTTTTCTAGAAAAACAGACTTCATTATTTACCAGCGCTGATACTGTTCAGTCACTGAAGGGCCAACACTCATACAGAGTTCAAGTACAAGATAATGTACAGCCAGACAGTCATTAAAACAGACCCAGACAGGGTGACCAGGACAAAGACATGTGCTACGTGGCTACCAAATAATAAACAATTGGATATAAAACACATGATTAAGCTGAAATTTGAGTTTTTGTAGGTTAAATTTTACCAACCTCTGACACCCTTTACATAACAATTTTTGATCCCAGTATTTTAGGTGGCTTTAACTAACTATGTACTTACATTCAAACAAATAATTTAGAACAATGCACTTAATTGGCTACTTATATGTTTTTACATTGTATTTATATTTTTAAAATACCTGGATGTAATTGCATCTGTAAGTAATTTCTAATTAATTACACTGTTGACCTATCCCTTACACCTTAACCCACCCTTAATCTCACCTCAGTGGTACAAAAGTGTTTTGCAATACAACATGAACTCAATAAGTACATTGTACTTATATTTATGTGAGTGCATAGTAGTTAAGGCCACCTAATATAAAGTTGGACCCAATTTTTGTAATATACTCAATGTTTCAGGCACTTCTTTAGAGAGAAAGACAGAAAGTATGGTTTTGTCTGGTTATAAAAGATTTGGGTTGAGGATGAGTGGATCTGGGAACACATAATTAATCCCGTATGTACCCTCCTCCCCCTTTTACCCCCGCAAAGTACCATCACTCCAAACTCCCCACAGTTTTTCTAATAACAACATCAGTTTTCTGCTTTACCATTATTCCCTTCATTGTGTATGACAAGCATTAACTATATTTATGTTTACTGTAATTCAAATAAGTCTGGTTCACCTAAAAATAAAAATAGTAATTCATCTAAAAAAGTCCCAAACCTATATGGCTTTATTTTATTTTATTTGTTTGTTCCTCCCATTAAACTGAAAAGGAGTTGTATGCTGTATTATTTATATATATATATCTATATATACTATATAAATATACTCTATTTTTACAGAAAAGACCTGATTCAAATAAGTCATTCATTAACTGATCCAGTTCAACTGATAATAAATCAGCATATTAGAATGATTTCTAAAGGATCATGTGACACTGAAGACTGTAGTAATGATGCTGAAAATTCAGCTTTGCATCACAGGAATAAATTATATTTCAAACTATGTTAATAGAAAAACACTATTTTAAATTGCAATAATGTTTCACAATATTACTGTTTTTTTTCTGTAATTCTAAAAAAAAAAAAAAAAAACATACAGAAACTATGCGAGAGTGAGTAAATTATGGCAGGTAAAACGAAAAAGCACTGCCTTCATAGAAGACACTATATGCTGTAACTCTTTTGCTTGTTTCTCCAGGCAAAACAATGCCCTCATATGACGTTCAAGCTTTACAATACATGTCATGCAACAAGAATGATTCAGAACAGTTGTGGATTATTTACTAAATACCCTTGTGTACCACAAGTATAAACAAGCCTTGGCTCACAGCACCAGAGCGAAATTCGAGATTAAAATTGGCTGATGCCACTGTGAATTGTATATAGAACAATACAGATTGTTTGATTTAACAGACGAAAACAACGGTCGGTTGACCTTGGGTTGCCAGTCTAGTCTCATTCTGTCAGTCACATTGCAGGATGCCCTTCAATGAAGCATTCAGCCTCACTTGTCAATATTAGCAACTAAAAAAAGTGTGTGCCTTTGGGGTGTTTAGAGTTTAGCCTTGGAACCTGGGATAATAAAAAGGCTAATTGGGGGAGAAGTTCATCTACAGACTGCTAAAATAGTCACACGAGGAGGGCAAGAGGAGAAGAATATAGAAACAGAATGAGAAAATGAAATGTAAAGACCACAGAACAAGGAAAGAGGCTAGATGACTAGAGAGTAAAAATGAAGAGAACTAGAATAGAAGGGTAGTATATGCATGTGTGAGTGTGTACGCATGCATCTCCGTTTTTCTGTTAAGCTGATAACAGCATTACCTCGTGCATTTTAAATTCATAGTGCTTAATGTTACGAGACCTCTTAATCCACAGAAAATCAATGCCTAATAACCTATGAAAATGTACATTTGCTCTTTTACTATCGCCAGAGGCCCAGTCATGCACCCCGGGGGCCCTTCTTTCAATTCCCCCGCATTAGCAGTAAAAACCATAAACCACCATTAACGACGGTGGATTTGTGTGAAGCAGTGAGGCGGCTGGTCTGCGCTCATGCCATTTGGGACAGAGATCAGCTCCAGGAATGATGTTTGCATGATAGAGACGGACAGGGAGGGTCTTGAATAGGTCTCATGGACATTTAAAATCAAGATAAGAGGAGCCTGAAGAAAGTGGGTTTGCCATGTGAACTATAAGGAGGATTTTTTTGTTTATGTCTTCTAATCTCTGATATATTGTAGTGTATGAATTAAGTTGTTAATACACCTGTGACATGGTAAATTTACTCTCAGAAAAAAAAGGTACAAAACTGTTACTGGGGCGGTATCTTTTCAAAAAGGTGCTAATATATACACCTTCAAAATTAAACATTATAAACAGTTATAAACATTATAACAGTTTATTCGCTATAGTTTAAAAAATGAAATTGTATTGAAAGAACCAAAAATTGTTAAAAACTGTTAGTATGACAATATTTACACAACTATCAATACTTTGTTGACCAACTACCAAGCACTGCTTCATTTTGTTCCAAGACATGGTCAGGTCAAAGTGTCTGAATAATTTTTGGTCCTAAAATTTTACCAATTTTATTGGTAGTTCACAGTATGAAACATTTTTGGGTATACAGTTTACTTTATTTTGCTATATTAAATTACATAAATGAACTATTATGTTCATTTGTCATGCACCCACTAGTAAAAAAAAATAAAAATAAAATAAAATAATATATATATATATATATATATATATATATATATATAAAGTATATATATATATATTTAAAAAAGTATATATATATATATATGGTGTCTGAATAATTTTTGGTTTCGCTGTAGATATATATATACAAAAAAATCGAATATAGTTGGTCCTTTATTTACTTTATTTCATTGCGGCTTCATTTTCAAACAAGGCACAATTCAACGCAGGATTTTCAGAAAGATTGAAACTAAAAGACAATGTTCTGCAAATTACATTGGATTCAACAGTAATGTCACACCACACAAGTGTGAGTAAGTGTTTTTATTATGTGGTCACTATTGCTTTGTCTGTTATTACAGAAAGTTTGATATGTACTGAGTATTTATGCGTTTTTATCCTAAATTACAGCAGTGTCCATATGAAGGATGTAGGCTGTCAAACATACACAACTGTTAGCCAATCATACCAGTGGGCACTTACTTCTAAATGTACAATCTGCCACGACTATTCAAACAGAGCGCTCTGATGAGGAGGGTCAAAACAGGACAAATAAAATAGCCCATTACTTATAAATGATGATGTTTTTATGTAAAAATCTTAACATGAGATTGGAACAAGTGGAGAACAGTACAAAATAACAAAAAAGCAGTTCATGACCCCTATAAGAGGGATAGTGATACCTTGTACTCTGCCTCAAACCTGTATACATTTCTTTCTTCTGTTAAACAAAAGTAACTGGGCAGTTTCTGGTAGCCATTGGCTTCCATATTATGGAAGTCCAGTTGTAATATAATGGTTATGTTGTTGATTGGATGAAGGCAGATCTAAATCAAACTCACAGTTGATTGTATGAAAGGAGTGAGGTATAGTGAGTATTTTAGGTGTCCTAATGTGTTTTTGGATCAGTGTATATTAAAGTACTATGGCATTGTCGCCACATTTGTCTGCAAGTGTCTGTAGAGGGTTTTTTTAATCAAATTTTGAGAGCGGGCTTGTTTGTTGGTGTGCTTGCGTAACCGTAAATGTGTTTTTGGCTAAGCCTGTGTGTATGAGCTTGTGTAATTGTGTTGTCTCCGACTGTCAGCTCCACTAAGCCCCAAACCCCCCATACCCACCCCCCAGCACACGGCTGACCTGTTTCCATATAAACACAGGAGGCTGGAGGCAGAATGCTGAACGGCGGGCTAAAGCTTAGGCATCCCGAGGATGGACGCCTCCGAGGCTTAGGGTCCCTCATCTCCCAGCGACAGAGCTACCAGACCCAGCCGGCCGTCCTCCCTGCCACCCGACTATAATTACCCGACAGAAATGTATGTACGTGCTTACCGCCTGCAGGGCTGATCTCCAGCTGCCGTGATATTAACTCCATCAGGTCTTGTGCTGAAAAGAGCTTTATCCCTCAGCTCTCAGGAGAAGCCCGGCACAGCCATCCCCTTAATAACATACATAACTTCTCTCAAGCACAACTTCTTCTCCATGTCCCCGACAACTGAAATACTGCTCATAAGGGGAGAAAAAATCAATGTCCCTATCTTCTGCTGCCTGTGTATAAAGCATGGAGAAGTTATTAAGAATGTGTGGAAGGAGAATATAGGAGAGAAAGAGTGACTCCTTCACTGCAGATAAATTATATTTTTAATCAGTATTTTTGTCTCAGCTTTCAAAAATGTCTAATTATCCTTTACACAAGATAAATTTTGCTTGGGAAACAAAGCTGTTTAAGATATTAAGACTTGAATTAAGTTTATTGTTAGTATATTACAATTTTTTTGTAACTCATAAAATTTTTAAAATTTAGATTTATGCTCAAAACAAACTTAATGCACAACATAATTGCAGACAAAAAGTCTTAATGCAGTTTTTGTATAAATGTGTTTTGTTTAAAAAAATATTTAGATATTCATTTTGGAGATAGATAAATAGATTTCAATTTAAAAGTACTAAGATGGTGATAGGAAAAAAAAATATTTTAATACCTTTGTGTTCTCTTGTTAAACTTTTGCGTTCCTCTGAGAAACTTTTGCTTACCCTCTAGCAAAATTATTGTGTTCCTTTGTGAAACTCACAAAGCTTTTGTCATTGTAATACTATGAGGAGGAGACAAAAGCACTAAAATACAAATTTTCCTCCAATCTCATTTTATTTACTAACATCATGTCCTTTTAGGGGCTGTATGAAAATTACATTTAACTGTAAAACAAAATTAAATAAAAATACTGATGCAACTGCAAAACTATATCCAGGTAAAAACAAAACCAAACCTTAATGTGACCTACAAACATTACATTTTTAAATGATTGATGAGGGAGCCATCATATAATGATGTGGCTATGAAGATATCTGTTTCTGGTTAACGACATGTTATTAATCTTTCTCCCTGCTGGGCAGATATCATAAGGTTATTAGCTTAGTGCCCTTTCATGGACAACCCTAAAAAGCTGTTGCAGATGCACATGAACAGCCTTAAAATCAGTTCAGTTTGGCACATATAACATCATACGACATCACATGAACATATCAAGACAATCTACTGAAGGCATTTTATCAAATAATTTATGTGAATAATATGGAAATCAATTCATAGCTCCGTCAACATGATAAATGTGGGGTATATGAAATTAACACACTGATTAAGTCTAAAATATATCTATTTGTCTAGGGATGTACCACAATATCCACAATGACTCTTTTTTTAAAATGTGTGCGCACATGGAAAAGCTCAGTGTTTGTGAGCTGAAAATCAAAAGTCCATAATTTTGCATCTGTTGCTAGTGTAAAGCTCTCATTAAAGCCATGCCTGCTGGGAGATCAATCTTTGTTGCCCTATTGATCTGCATCTAGATGCAAGACGGCTGAAAGGCAGTGAGGGATTTCTGTGACTTACAAACCTTATGATGTGCAAAGTGTGAGTGAGTGCATGTTTGTGAGAGGGGGAGAAAGAGACGGAAAAAGAAAACTGCAGGACAGAATGCAAACTGATTGGATAAACCATTCCCCTGAACAGATTATACACCAGCGGACTGATTCGACTGGCTAAACACCCACAGTTAAAGTCATTCTCTCAACAACCCCAACAATCTCCTTCTAATTTCGAACAACAAACCTCTCAGCAGACTGATGCTTATCAGTCCCTGCAGACTTAACGTTCACCTCAAAACTGATTTCTTGCCCGTTCACAATCTCCCAGCTGCTAATAAGCTCTCAACGTCCATCTCGCCAGCTAACGCTGCGAGGTGAAGAGATCCAGATTACCTTTTTTTTCACCAGTTAGCCACTGTGTTCTCGCAATGGTCCTAAACTGTTCTTCCAAACCACCAGGTGGATTGTGATATTGCTGGTATCTCGTAAAGTGAATACTTAAAGAGATTGTTAAGATAGAAATGAAAATTACCCCATGATGTATTCATGCTCAAGCCATCCTAGGTGTATATGACTTTCTTTTTTCAGATTAATACAACTGGAGTTATATTCCTGGCTCTTCCAAGCTTTATAATGGCAGTAAATTGAGCTTGAGATTTTAAAGTCCAAAAAAAGCAATGCACTTTATTTTGCTTCAAAATCTCAACAGCCATTCACTGCCTTTATAAAGCTTGGAAGAGTCTGGGCATTTTTTAATATAACTCCGATTGCATTAGTTCAAAAGAAGAAAGTCAGATACACCTACGATGAGTAAATCATGGGGTAATTTGCATTTCTGAATGAACTATCCAGTTAAGTGTGTTCAAATACAGAAACATACTAAACAGGTATACATTCAGTACAAAAAAGGTATAATGCACAGAAATGGTCAGATTACGCATAACATTCAAAAGTTTGGGGTTAGAATAATTTTGTTTAAAATGTTATATTCACAAAGGCTGCATTTATTTAATAAAAAAATGACAGTAAGAACAATAACATTGTGAAATATTATTACATATATTTATTACTTTTTTTTTTTTAATTTATTCCTGATGGCAAAAGCTACATTTTCAGCAGCCATTGCTCTAGTGTTCGGTGCCACATGATCCTTCAGAAATCATTCTAATATGCTGATTTGATGCTTAAGAAACATTTCTTCTCAGTATTGAAAACTGTTGTGCTGCTTAATATTGTGGAATATAGTGGAAACTATTATTTGTTGATGACTGGAAATTCGAAAAGAACAGAAATAGAAATATTTTGTAATATAATATTATAAATGTCTTTATTGTCAATTGTATTGTCAATTAATTTGTCCTCGTTGAATAAAAGTTATCTGAATTTCTTTCAAAGAAGAAAAAAGGCATAGAATAGGCCAGGATACACACCATTTCAGCACCAATATCAATTATTATTAATATTTATTAGTATCGGCTGATATTGAATATTAATTATTCAAGCTCCTTTCATCTATTTTTTCATTTAAATTACCTTTCATCAAACGCTCACTTAAAACTAATCTTTAAAAACTCTAAGATTTAGGAACATTGCTAATCTGCAAATCTCAAAATGCATATTCATTTTTCATACTGTATATCACTCCACTTTTGTAATTTTTGTAAGCAGTATGAATCAGACAAGCAGTGAACTGTGGGTGGTATGTGGGCGCACCGTCTGAGGCTGAGATTAAGATTAAATACACTCAAAATCAAATCGAAGACAAATCATGAAACTGATTTGAATATTTGTATAAAGCATTTCATTACACCATTCTGTAATCATGTCACCGCATTTGTGACGGTACAGTGAGTGTTGTGCACCAGCCTGAGAGTGTTTTTCTGAGTTAAGCCAACAGCAGATGGTGAATGGACACATGACCCACCCTCCTCATTCAACCAGCACTAGTTCAGAGGGGAGAACAGGTGCGTCGTCTGATACAGTCCCCCCGGAAACTTGAACTCATACTTTCATTCCCCGTCTCACATTCACATGGCCTGTCTGCTGCTATGCTTCACGGCAGACTTTTCCAATTAGTCTCACCCGTATAACCCCGCTGGTGTCACATGAGACGGCATATGGGCCATTGTACTTACAAAACTCAATCTGACATGAGACACTGCATTCAATCAAATCTTACTTGTAGCAAAATCATTTAAGCCCTGAATATATGGAAAGATTACATGAGCATAGCAAAACATAGTAATGTGTCAATCAATTAGTGACCAATTCCTGAAGTAAATCCAGTTATTACGCTCTGATATGCACACACACACACACACACACACACACACACACACACACACACAGTACAAGTCAATCATTTAGGGTCAGTAAGATTGTGTGTGTGTGTGTGTGTGTGTGTGTGTTAGAGATTGACACATTTATTAAGCAAGGATGCATTACATTGGTCAAAAATAACATTAAGGACATTTACACTACCAGTCAAAGATTTTTGGACAGTAAGATTTATAATGTTTTTAAAGAAGTGTCTTCTGCTCACCACGCCTGCATTTGTTTGATCCAAAGTACAGCAAAAACAATAACATTTTGAAATATTTTTACTATTAAAAATAACTGTTTTCAATTTGAATATATTTTAAAATGTAAAATGTAAACAGCTTTTTATTTCAGATAAATGCTGATCTTTGGATATTTCTATTCATCAAAGAATCCTGAAAAAATCTACTCAACTGTTTTAAATATTGATAATAATAATGAATGTTTCTTGAAAAGCAAATCAGCATATTAGAATGATTTCAGAAGGATCATGTGACACTGAAAACTGGAGTAATGATGCTGAAAATTTAGCTTTGATCACAGGAATAAATTACATTGCAATAAATAAATACAGGCTTGGTGAGCAAAAGAGACTTCTTTAAAAAACATTAAAAATCTTACTGTTTTAAATGGTAGTGTATAATGTTAAAAACAGTTATATTTCAACTGAATGCTGTTCTTTTGAACTTTCTATTCTTAAGAATCCTGTATCACAGTTTTCACAAAAATATTAAGTAGCACAGCTTAACATTGGTAATAGTAATAATACGATTTCTAATAATAATAAATTAATGACACTGAAAATTTGTGTTTTTACGTATTAAAATGTATTTAAACATGTTTTTATTTATGATAATATTTCATAGTGTTTCTGTTTTTAAGCATAATAAAAAAAATAATAAAAAAAATCGTATGACCCCATACTTTTTGACTTTTTCGTTACAGTCTGAAATCTGTCATTTCTAATCAGTGATTTGTAATTTCCTGTTTTTATTTTTATTTTTTACTCTGCAATAGTGATTGTCTAAGCATTCAAAAGTCAGACAATAGGTAAATAAATAAATACATTAAAATTAAATAGTAATAAAAAATATTTTTGTGATGTGTTTTTTGCAACCTGTGCAGTCACATTAGGCCTTAAGGCAGCTATTTGTGCTTTTACAGCTGAAGTGAGTAATTTCTGTGCCACTGGCAATGTTTTATAGTGCCACAGAACTACATTTCTTTTTGGCCAGATGCATGCAAATGAAACCATTTGAAGTTGGGTAATAGTATTATAAAACTTGTGTAAAATATTAGCTAAGACATCTAACCTGTTATACATACACATTTCAAGTTTCCAAAAACTTTCAAAGAAATTACCATGCAAAACACAATAGAACATCCACAGAGATGTTCTCATAAAAAGGAAGCGAGGGGTAAAATCAGTAATAACAACAGAGTTATTAAGCCACCAGGCTGGCATTTCCCATTATGAATATTAAACTGTGCCTCTGTTGCACTTAACCTGCTGGGGCATTTCGAAGTCATCACTACTATTTCAGACCCGCTGTTTCCCGTGCACTCCATTCTTTGTATGTAAATCTGAAACTCAAGCACAGAGCCTGGTGCGTCTCTCTCATAAGCAGCCCAGTAAATCCCTCCTCATCACACTGTGGGGATTTGGCCTGTAATACTGCTGCCGTGACTCACCTACCGCAAAGAGGAAAGGAGAATTAAAGGAGGAACCCAAGCAAAACCAGGCTTTCGAGTTTGTTCTTTCCTTCACTTTTTGCTCCAGGCCTGTTGATGGGTCAACAGCGAATTTTTTAGGTGGTCAAAACAGGTGGATGCAGGTATGGGGAAGTTGTGTCAATACTACAGAACTAGGTTTACGACTACAAGCCAGAAGCTGCTGCCTAGGGCAATCATTGCCCACAGGGAACCGTTTGAAGAAAATTGCTCTGCCTGTCATTTAGTCAGCAGAGCGGCACGCCAGAGAGGCAAGCACGCAGTCTATTCAAGACTGGTGTGTGTGTGTGGCCATGAGTGATTGAAATGAAGAGACTCTTACGTTACAGGCTATAGAACAAGCAGACAGATGCACAGGCAGGTTTGAGACCCAAAACACACCGCAGGAGCACCAAGTCTGACACCTCAGTGTGTATAGTATCCATCCTAATTAGTATGTGAGATTAGAAAAAAAATTCTGAACAGAATATGCCAGACGTCACTGAATGGTCAACTTGATCCGTGCACACTTGTCATTGTACATAACCCAAAGCACTTTGGAGGAGATGTTGGATCAGAACTAACATAAACACAAACACAAACACACAACACACACACACACACACACACACACACACACACACACACACACACACACACACACACACACACACACACACACACACACTGGGTTTCCATGTTTTATGGGGACATTCCATAGATGTAATGGTTTTTATACTGTACAAACTGTATTTTCTATCTCCTTACCCTAACCCTACACACTGTAATCCCAAATAAGTTGGCAAAACTCAAAAAAATTGAGGTAATCAGTTAGCAAAGCTTTACATTCTTATAACAAGAGTGGCGGGCCGAGAGCCATGGGAGCCAATCCCAGGCTTGCTTCCATGGTCCCACCCCACTCATCATAACAGTAATATACACATACTGTGCATCCTCAAACTAACCACAGGCTCTACTCTTTACCACAACGGTAACACTACAAAACCAACATAAGAGAAACTTATGTAAATCCTAACATAACACAGCATTTAAGTACTAACATATGTCTCTCTACATTAATCTTGTGCAAAAACACACAAAATAACACTTAATTTCAACATTTATTTTCCATGTTGTCTGATGCAAAGCATGCTGGGAACTAGAAAACTCAATCATTTTAAGTTCAGTTTACTACAACTGCATTTTGCGTTTACAGAACTTATTTCAATTAAGTCCAATGAACTTTCATTATTATTTGAGTGAAATCAACTCATTTCATTTAATTAATTTCACTGTTTGGGTTTACAGTGCACCTAAACATACACCTCACAGGAAACTTTCTGCATTTTCAGATTAAAAAAAAAAAAAAAAACTGTTTGATTTATAAGCTTGTTTCATCATGGGGATCAAAAAATGGATTTGGGATATTGGCATCTTTGTGGGGACATTTTGTCCCCATTATGTAGGGCATACCTGAACCTCACACACAAAAAACCTACTAACATGGCAGATCTCATTTTTTTTTATTATTATTATTTTAGTTAAACTAAAATGACTAAAACTGAAATAAAAATAATACAAATGACAAAAAATCATATAAAATTACTAAACTAAACTAAAAAAAAAACTAAAATAACTAAAAAATATATATAATTACTATAAATGTATTTTCTTAATATTCAGATTTTATCAGACTTGTTTTAGGGTGAATTGTTGAGTAGTGTAACTGTTAAAATTATTGACATCTGTAACGACAAGATTCAGGTATGGCAAAAATCACCCATGGTTTTAAGAAGCAATTGTAAATTGTGGTATTATGTGCCAAAGCTGGCCTATTCTTCTGCTATAAACTCAAAAGTATTTACTTTTTGTACTTTGAATTGGGGCACAGCAAAAAATACTTAAAGGGACAGTTAAAATTTACAGATAATTTACTCACATCCTTGTCATCCAAGATAATCATGTCTTTCTTTCTTCAGTCGTAAATAAATTGTTTTTTGAGGAACATATTTCTCTTCATATAGTGGACTTCAGTGGTGTTCGTGAGTTCAAAATTATCTGTAAATTTTTGTTCTGAAAGTGAACTTCTTTAACCCAAACAAAGTTATACATGGAAAAACAGCAGGTTCCAGTGTGGTTTTAAACCTCATTGACTGGAAAAACACAGTTGAAATGTTCTTCTAAATAGGGCTGGACGGTCAATCGAAATCGAAATTCAGAACCTCTAACCTACGTATTTTTTTTTTAATCCTGTCAATACTTTCCCATTAAAAACATACTATTGCATAGTTGGCATCATACGGATGTGTATGATTGCTGAACTCTTGTCTTTTAAAGTGTCTCGCATGTGGGTGGCACGTTTAAGAAGCATGTCAAGTTAACATATGTAGCGCCACTCATCGATGTCAGTTCCAAAACATTGGACAGAAGACCACAGAGGCGGGGCAAGAGTTGCAAGCTTTTGTTTACAGTAGCAGGTTGGCATGTCAGCTTTTGTATTTGATGGCAACATGGAGGAGTAGGAAGACCACATGCAACAGTGATCACGAGTGTCAGATTTGGTGATGAAAAGGACACACATATCATGTACTAACACATACAGTATGTCCTGTTGAGCCTTCCGCATCTCACATTTACTTCTCTTGCATAAATTTACACACCACAAGCTTTCCATATGCATGCTTACAGTGAAGAAACACGTACACAAACACATGCATAGATGTACCCCAGACAGGTCCTATTACCGCCCACTTCCTCTATCCACACTCTATCACTTTCCCTTGCTCTTTCGCTACCTCGCTCATGCGCCTGACTTCTCAGGTTTCGGTGAATCAGACCTGGTGAATAATGTATAAGGTACAAGCTGTGAAAACCTGGACAGCACTGTAGGCAGCAGGCAGCGACTAAATGAAAGTTTAGAGCATTCAGACAGACGGCATTCACTAACGCTATGCCGTATCCACCCACAGACAGCGGTATCTTCATCAGCTCTGCTTTGTTTAAAGGGGCCTGTCAAAAAAAACAACATTTAAATAGTGAAATGGATTGCTCAGTGCCTGTTTGGAGAAATTATGCCATTAAGGGCAACAGAACGCCACTGAAGGAAACTGCTAAGGGAAAAATGGTGTTTTACAAATTGGCAGACTTTTTCTTGTGCTGAAAGTCAAGGCGATTGCCAAATGAGTTATCAGGCTGGAAGAAAAAAAGAAAAACTGGTAAAACATTATGATTTATTTTACATTAGGACAATAAAGGGGTTGGCATGAGCACTTCACTGCTAAAAGCTCTCCTAGAGGTCTGCCACAATATGAGTATTACTTTTAGTGGTTTTGTGGTTGGAGATTTGATTCATCACAATGAGTTGAATGTTTTAAGTCTGTTTGCTAAAAAGAACAGTTGAAATGCGTTCAGTGCTGGTTACATTATTACATCTGTATGTGGCGTCAAAGTCTTTTTGAGTTCATAAACACTGAGTGGACCATCTTTACAGCTCTAAGAGAACTCTCTAATTTTTACACATTCATTATTCTTTAACCTTCTTTCATTCATTGTTGTGAATGAGATTGACTTACATGCCAAAATGAACAAAGTGCATGCAGGAGATGCTCATAATTGTTACTTAAGTTGGTTCACGAATGCGTAGGGCTGTGCATTACGGCCAAAAAACATATCATAATAAAATTTTTCATATCAGTCGAAATTGAAAATGATTAAAATAAATTTCACATCTTTATATTTTTCAAGTTTAACGACAAGTTTTTACTCTTGTGAAAGTTGTAGAAACCGACCGTTAATTATGGTTTTAAACTACTCTTTATGGTCAGAACATGACAAACACTTTTTGAATAGGCTACACTTTTCCAGTTGTTTTTCCTTAACACAATAAATACAAAAAAAATAGTCCCTTTCAAACAGCAGTCCCGGTAAATTGCCGGAAAATTACCAGTACGACTTTACCGGTAAATACAGAAATATACAGGCACAACCAACAGCGTTCTGGCTTTTTAACGGTAAGAGACCATTCACATGACAGCACCAACATACCAGTAAATTCCGTGATGTCAGCAGAAACGCTTTAGTTTCACTATCTGTCCAATTTGACAACAAAGTAAACTGACCAGCATAACAGCTCAGAGTTACAGCTCTTCATTCTGTGTTCACACACAGCAGCATTCCGGCAATTTACTGGTAATGTTACAACTACCCTTACTGGTAAATTGCCAGAACGAATTTACCGGTATTGTTGAAAAGGTCCTATTCACACATGATCTCTTAACGGTAATTTACCAGTAAAGACTGTATGTGTGAAAGGCGCTATTGTTTCAAATCATGAAACAGGTTTGTGGTGCCTGACTTTGATGATGTGTATTCTCAGCACAGTTTGCAGTGCAGACTGCAATATTAATAATATTAAATTTTTTGTCTCTTAGAAAAGCACATTTGACAGTAGTAGTTAGCTTAGGATGCAGATGTAGATGTATGTTCATTATCAAAAACAGTAACATCTGTAAAAATAATCTATAAAAAAGTAACAACCTAATTTTTATATGGTAAAAATTAATTGTTTGAAATTTATTAAAATGAACCATTGGCCTACCATAGTAGCATACATTTATATCATGATAACTAGACTTAAAACCTCAATACCAAGGTAAAAATGTAATTATATGGTCTCTAGGTATTTGTATGAAATACAGTAGTCTAAATACATTTAGTATAAATGCACAAACGCTATAGCTTAATCACAAAAAAAATACTGTAATTATATTCCATTACTCCTTTAATGCACTTAATACATGTCAATATTACTAATATAATAAAATCTAAAGCATCTGCTCTAGTAAACTCACGCTGTGCTGGTGTTTGAACTTTGAGCCGAGCGGATAAATGGTCCGTGTGGCGCGATTCAAATGAGTAGCACAGTTTTGTTATGCTTGATAATTATTGTTATCATTTTATCGCTCAGCCCTACGATTGAGATTTATGCAGTTTGTTTAGACTCAAAATATTGTCTGTGTCTGAAAAATCCCAGCAGGCACACAACGTCATAAGACGTTGATATTTGGTTAAATCTCAATTGCAACGTTGGGTGACCAAAAATATAAATTTAACATCCAATGTCAACATTAAACTGATGTCCAATACCGACGTCAGCTGATGTTGATATTTAGTTGTTTTTAGGTTGTGTTACCAAAATCCAACGTTTAGTCAACATCAAATTGACGTCAATCCAGTTTTAATTCTCAACCAAAATGCAATGTCGCGTTGGGGTCCAATGTCAACCTGATGTTATATTGACATCTGGTGCCTGCAAGGATATTTGTAGAGGAGCCTTATACCATAGCGGACATTACTGAGTACACTCATTCAATCTAATAATGCATCACAGTAACGAGTGTACACCCAATGTACACTCAGTGACTTGCCGCTAGAAAATAAAATGCGTTTTAAGCATCACGCCAAATGAATTTCTGCGTCTCCCCAAAAGATGTCCACAGCCTTTTCGGTGCACACAGTCTCCAAATTCACTGTGGTCTGTATTAGTGGAGTAATGCAAGAAATAGTAAATGAGAGTATAGGAGTCGATTTCAGATACAGACATTGACTCATTAAATGCACCTGAAGGCAGCCAAGTGATTCAAAAAGAAGATACTTCAGTGAACGAACAATACGAGTCAGTGCAAAAGAATGAAAATGATTTGTTTAATTTTGTTCAAAAACAGCAATAGATAAAATCACATCTGCTTCCCCACACACACCAAAGTATGAAAATCAATATCTGTGCAGTAGAATCATAACTCATCAATTATGAGCAAAATGTAACATTTTTTTCTGTAAACACCTCCCTATGAACTTTATTCAGACATCACTCATTTAAAGATTAATGGCTTTTATTCAGCTCCACACTCCTGCTGAGCAAACACAGTCATTTTATTGGAAAGAAAATACTAGATCAATTTTATCTCTGTCTGTTGTTGTAACTGACAACTAGCATCTAGGAAAAAAAAATAATATTATAGTAAGCTGGTAATTTCTTAGCTGAAAAAACTGGTACTTCGGAACGGCTGGCAGTGAGACGGCTCTCCAAAGCTCACGCCATACTTTCATTACCCCTCTACTATTCCCCTGTAGGCCAGCTGCCATGCCAGCTTGGATCCTGTTAATGCTCTAAAACTGGAACATAATTTCAAGGTCTCCGGGAATAGCCTGCTCTTTCCGGCCTTTTTATATTTATTTATTTTATCCAGAGTCACCTGTCGAGTGGCTGTGATTATGCATGCATGACTGGGCCTGGGCCATGCAAATCCTCCGGGCTCTTTCGCAGAGGGCTCGCTGACCTGCTTCCTGCTTTCATCCCGCCTCCAAGTACCGATCACAAACGGCCAGGAACTAAATCAACAGCACATGAAAGGTGCCGAGCATGGAGGAGAGGGGCCACATGGCTAAACAATCCGCTCCCTACCCTGTCGTAAACAGCTTGGAATGTTCACGCAGAGCTGAGCACATTCACCAATGCCTCAACAGCACTGTCTGTTATGCAAATGAGCTGGATTTAATTTCTATTCCACTGTTCTCAATAAAAATATTAATATTACCCGGCTCGGTCTGTGTGTTTACTTGGCCCCTGTCTGGAGGCCCCGAATGCTAATGTATTTGGCTACATTTTAAATATTGATATACAGTGTAGCGCACTTCTGAAAAACTACAATGAAGATCACACATACAGCTGTCTGAGGAAGTACACTTTAAAAGCAGTTGGGAAAGGGCAGGTATAATAGATTAATAGTAATGATAAATATTTAATAAAGAGAATATAAGGGATTTTTCATTGAACGAATAAGTGAGTGTGTAAGGAAAATGTTTGTTTTGATGTGCAAAACCACATTTGAACAACTAATTAAGTAATTGGTCTTAAGAGGGCAATCTGTAATTTTTTTCTTGATTTAAAAAGAAAATTTCATTTTAATTATTTTATTATTATTATTATTGTTGTTATTATTAGTTCTTTTTTCACTTTTCATTGTAAAAATGTAAAAACAAAACAAAACAAAACAAAACAACAACTCTAAATCATTATAAATTAAATTAAATTAAAAAAATAAAGAGCATTCACTCAGTGTCATTATCTCATTTTTGACCGAGATGGCTTTTAGAGGGTTTTGCATCGGAACTCTTCATATATATATATATATATATATATATATATATATATATATATATATAATATTGGAAATTATTTACATTTATCATGCAAACAACTGATGCACATCACATCAAGCACTAAAATATCATAATTTTTTGGGATTTCTGTTTGCCTTTTATTATGATAGGATAGTGTAGCGGGAACGAGAGGAGGGGCATGTTTGGGGAAGGTCATTGAGGCAGGATTCAAACTCAGGACGCCCATGTCGGGGCATTTCCCCACAACGATATCAGTGCTGTCATACATATTTTTTTTTGTTTCAATAATAAAAAATTTATTATTGAAAAAAAAAAAAAAAACACTAGATGACCTCATTCAGTGTTTCCCCTGTCATTATTTTAGGCACCCCCCGCCCCCCTTGAAAGTCAAGTTAATTTTATATTCTACATAGCACCAGATCACAACAAAAGTCATTTAAGGTTACCTTTCCTATAGAACAGGCCTATACCTTGTTATTTTATTAAACAAAATAAGTAGCCTTAAGTTATCTTATTTACACAACAGCATGTCATTTCTGTCTCTACGTGGTCACGCGCAATTTCTCCTCCATGTAAACACGGACGGGAACGTGGAGTCCATTCATAAAAACGGAATACTCTATAGCCACGGATTTCGTCAATTTCTGGATGAACGAATCAAAAGTAGGTCTGTCACTTAATTCGAATCACGATATGGACTAGTGTCTGTGAATATTAAAACGCAAAAAGACGGCTTAAATATTAATCTTGCATGTTCAGTTTGTCTCTGTATTAGCGGAGATGCTGTTATGTGTACTACACCGATACTAATGCACGCGTCACGCTCGCGGTGATTTTCGGCTTCTGCGTCTCACTATATGATGACATTAACACAAAATACAGAATAATGCCCATCTTTATATACCCCCCAAAACCATAAACCCAGGGGAAACACTGTGCATTAATTGCTGCTGAATGACTTGTGGGTTAGTCAACCACTGTGATCCATGTTAAATATGAAATCTGACCTATTTCTGTGTCTGTGGGGAAAAGTTGATATACGTCTGTATGTATGTGTGTATTCTTGTATGCATTCATGTTTCCCTGAGGTGTTCCTTGTCACATACAGCATACTAATTCAAGTTTTCCATTCATATTCATTTTACAGAAAATTGCTATTCCAGGCACAATCTGAATAATGCTTCCATACTCAAGTTCTCATCACTGTTCTGTTCGTTTAATATCAGACTTGTAACTTTACATTTCCATATATTCTTTTTCATAACCTTTAAAGTTAACGGCATGCCAATAACACTCCCACCTTTCTAGTTTTTGAAAAGAGATCATACAATTTCAATCAGGGCTTGAGTTTTCCATTTGTTTTGGTAAAAGGTAAAAGGCAGCCAGAGTCTCTACAGGTAACATTTATCTGTCATTTTTTGTTAAAATGACAACAGCGAGGATACAAATAAGTCTGCAGAACAGCATCTGAGGCCAGGGAAATGCGCTGCACTTGTTCAGTAGTACAAGAGGGAAATTGTCCCCTTCTGCAGCGCACACAATATTGCAGGTGCTTAAATTATTCATCCTGTACGAACGCTGGGGTCTCACTCAGAGCCAAAACTCCAGCCTCTTAATCTCTACTTTATATTCCATTTTATATTTTACAGCTTTGTTTACTCCGAAAGGGAGATAAAGAGCTTTTTTTTTTTTCGAAGGCATAGTGGTCCCGCTTTGTTCCTATTGAGAACAAAGTAAACAGTTGTGTGTAATTTTCATATATCACTATGCAACATTTTCTGTCAGTTGCCTTCGTCCTTCTGGCGAACAGGCGTAAGAATTGTGCACATTTGCTTGTTGAGTAATTGTGACCCAAAGAATGCCAAATGAATGAATAGCCCAGGGCTTGCATGACTACTCATTTTTAATAGTCAACTAGTCGTCCAGAAAACTAATTGACAAGCTGTTGTTGACCATTGTTTACCTTATGTAAATGATTCACCATATGCCATTTAGATTTCTTTGCTGTTTCTGGCAAGTTGCGCTGATGGATGGAAAGGGTACGTGCGGAGATGGAGAATGTCCGAGCAAGTGCTCATATCTCCATCCCCAGATTCATGCTGCGTGCGTTGAAAATAAAATGTCATGCAGAGCAAAAAAGTGATGTACGAATTGCTTATAGTTTCTGTCAATGTTTGGACAACACTTGACTTGTTTCAGCACAGATACGCATACATTTTGTCTTGTATTTGAACAAACCAAATCAAGACCATCTCAGTTTACAGAACTCACAGCGTGTTTTATGAATACAAAAAAAATAATTTGGTTAAACTTTCTATTGAACCTCAAACATGTTGTAACTTACAGAGGACAGAGAGGCTTAAATATAGCCAGCAACCAAACTAGAACTAGTTAGTGTAAATAAGTAGCTACTGCATTTGAATTCAAATTTACATTTAAGGCAATAAGCATTCTGATGCACAAGCTTGCAATTCGATATCGATTAATATACGATTGTAATATACATCAGGTACAGTGCATGCCAGATTTTATCAAAGAAAAAAAAAAATCTTTCAACTAATGCTGTAAAATATACATGAATACTACATTACTATATTATTAAAGGTTAAAATTAACCGGTTCGTATACAAATGCTTAAATTACACTAAATAAAATTTTTTATGAGAATAAAGTTACAATTACATAATTATATTTCTACTCCAATTTGTTTTTTGAAATATAAACAATTAAATGGGGGGTGTAATAAAACGTAACAGATTTATCTAAACATAAATTAGACATTTATTAAAAATTATAATGAATATATTATATGGTGCATATATTTAGCAAAATGCTCCTCTCTAGAGTTCTTTTTTCTAGCTGTTTAATGAGTTTATGATCACAGAATATGTTTTTTTTTTTTTTTTTCTAAGGTAAATGTGATGTTACAACCTGATCTCATGGCACATGTAAGACCTCACTCGTGAATTTGTACGTTTTTTGCTAAATCATACATATTGTACAAGTTCTCCAGGACGTATGAATTCGTCCATACAACCTACCCCTAACCCTGCGATGAAATCTACCCGTCACTGGGGTCTAGACAAATCGTAAAAAAATTAAGTGAGGTTGTATGAATTAGCCACCTCATAAAATGCGTACTAATTGGTCGTGAGATAGCATTGGGCGTTATGTGACCTTGTTTACAAGCTGTTGTATTGATGTCTTTTCGCGGTTGAAACACTGAACACATGAGACAGGATACTGATTTCAGTAAGTTGTACTCTTTCTTTTAACATACCTTTGAATGTTTGTTCATATTAATTTCACTGAATAACTGTTATTAAAGGGGAGGAAATCATTAGTTTACGTGCGCTTTGATTGAACTGAGGTACTACAGCGATTTGTCACTCCACATTAAACAGCGCCAAAACAGCATTTATTATTTGAATACTGTAATAAAATAGACAGAATTTGAAATCTGAGACATTGTTTCATATCAAAAGTAATAAAGCACAAAGCTTATTACGATTTACTGGATGGGAGGTGCGCTACAATGTTCCGATAATTCATTGAAGACAGGCTAGACTAATGGATTCTTGGGATTTAAGAATCAATATTGTTTCATAAAATTGAGAATCAATTAAAATAATTGAATTTCATTATTGCTATACAGTAAAATTGAAAACAAAAAGAAAAATAAAGCTACCAATGTCAGTGAAACTAAATGTTTTTATAGTATTTTTTTTTTATTCTGTTAAAAAACAGCAAGAGTCTACTCAGCAAGACCTTGCAAAAATTAAACAGTGTCTTTGCAAATACGCATTGGTTCATATTCATAATTCTCGTCTCAGTTCAACAGATCTAACTGTATCACTTTTCTTTTAATACGTTCACCTTCTTTTTCAATTCCCTTAGCCACCTACAGCAAAGTGAGAATGTGACCGCTTCTGACTGCAAATCCCAGACATTACAAACCATAAAATCATGGCACACAATAGAGAATGCTTTACTTTATCAATAGCATGCACAGTCACCCACTTACTCCAGTCAATTTCAGGGTGTATAAATGATGTATTTACCCAGAATAGCCCAGTTTGGGTGTGCCCTTCTGTTTCTACTGGGGTCTTGAGGCTCAAGTGGTCTTGACCTGCCCTGGGACCCTCTCCCTGGGGCCACGGTGATGGGACTGCTCCAGGGACCGCCATTAGTCCCTCCCTCTGCAAAGAGACTCACTGTACTCAGTAACTTTCACTTAGTCAAGTGAAAGTTATTTTAAAGGACGCCAAACTAAGATTACAAAAACCATATGGTGGGCTATATTAATTGGTTTTGTTAAATGGAAGAATAACTAGCTGTTTTTTCCAGATTCTCAGATGCTACTGTGATACATATGATCTTGTTAATGGAATTGTTTTGCTATTGCAGTAATGAAAGTAATTTTTGCATTCAAAGTCAATCAATCACATTGCAGAGCAATTAACAGCACATCTGAAACAGACAATGCTCAGCTAAACACAAAGACGAAGAGCTGTACGTTGGGGAGGCGAAGACACAAAAACAAGATTAAAGCCATATAATACAAAGCTGGAAAAGCACAAAAGGATTTGACAACCAGGAACACCCAACAAAAAGAATAAGGGAGCTAGTCAGACCAGAGGACCAAAAGACTCTGTATAACAACGAGAAGAAGATACATTCACAGGCAAAGAAAAGGAGATGGCAAGGTTAAAACAGAGGGAATCAACAAAAAGCTAAGGTGACAGAAAAGAGAATTATGGGAGTATAGTTCTAAACAAAACTAGAGCAAGCACAGGAAGTCCAAACCCAGCATCTGTATAAAGTATGTCAAAAAAAGTATGTCAAAATGTGCAGTGTTCATGAAACAGTATGTTAAAAAAAAACAATGGAAACTTAAGCCTGCTTCATACTACACCTTTTACTAGACAGAAGGTGACACGAGCACAAACAAAAAGTGGCTAGCAAACTGCATGTTTTCATCTTGTCATCAGAAAAGCCCCAAAAAGAAAGAAAACCTGACAGTGGACACAAATCTGGATTGCGTGAAGAGGATATATAGACTGTCAAAGACAACAGAGGTAAAACAATTTTGAAATAAGTGTTTAAATGTTAATAAGTAAATAAGCACATATCTTTTTATGCAAAATTTGCTTATTTCAGTTGATGTCAGAAAACAGTCGAGGAACAGATGAACCAAATCAATTCAGTCATTTACACTGGAACCGATGGAACTTCGGAACGCAGATCACAAGTCATTGGTTTCAGATCGGGACTTCATTTCAAATCGCCAATCATTTGATTTAGATTGGAATGGGTTCCACGCTCCAAATCCTGATCTGAAATGATGAAATGATTATTCAGATCGGGACTTTAGAGCATGGATCGCGAATCATTTGATTTAGATCGGAACTGCGGAGCGGGTCCGCAAATATTTTGCTTTAGATTGGAACTTCAGAGCGTTGACCACGAATCATTTGATCGGGACTTCAGTGCGGGTTTGTGAATCATTTGTTTTATATCAGGATTTCGAAGAGATTTTGCAAATTTTTTTTTTTTTTACCAGTAGAAAACATCATACCATTAAGGCAGTACAGTTATAAAAACAAAACAAAGAAAAAAGAAAGCAAGTATACACAAACACAAATCCCTTAGGAAAATGAACCATGGTTTTACTATATTAAAAGTGTAGTATAGTAGTATTTGTAGTACTTTAGTAGCGTGCTTCACTTTATTTTTGCCATTTTTATTAGTATATTTTTATTTATCTTTTTCACTTTTTTTTAGAATTTGAAATAGAAATCCTGGAATTTCATTTTACAGTATCTGTACAAACCCTGTATGTAAGTGAATTACTCACTAAATCAACCTAAATACATTAGGTTACACAAACAAAAAATAAATGTAAAGGGATAAACTGCTCAGTCGGTATGATTTTTGTAAAAAAAAAAAAAGTCTCACCAAGGCTGAATTTATTTGATCAAAATATACTAAAAACAGTGAAATATTCTAAAAATTGTAAATAACTGTTTGTATTTTAATATACCAGTCTTCAGCATCACATGATCAGTGTCACACAAGGTAACAACTGAAGGTTGTACAGTTTATGTCTGGATTGTTGAATGCAGTGCAGTAACAAAGTCTAAGACACATTTGAGTGCAGTATGGCACATTGATTTATAACAATTCGACGAGAATATATATTTACTTTGCAGTCTATGAAATATTGTGACTTGGATTGATGGGGAATTAATAATTTTGCTGTGACCATGGGACGCCTTTGTACTTGACTTTATACTTCTAGCATAAAAAAGGAGTGAAATGAGAGCACAACAGAGGATTTGAGTGAAGGGGGGTTGATAATTTGTAAGACTGGGGCACAGCCAGGAACAGCTGGATACCAGGGCAGATGTTTTTTTCTTTAATTATTTTTTTTCTTTTTTCTTTTTTTGTAGGTCCTGAATATTTGCGGAGAGCAGCTGTGATTAGACGAACAGAGAGAATAAAACAGAGGGATGCTCTGAGAGGAAGTGTGACGCATCTAGTCTGGTCCAATTGTAGGTCATGAAGCAGAGGCATGATTAGAAGAGTCGGAGGCATGCTGAGATGAAAATCATGTATTAATGTTTCTTTTCCCTGGCTTTCAACTTTCATTCATTTGCGACTTTTCTCATCCTTTCTATCACTTGTTCTTTCATGCCCTGCCAGCTTCTCTTTTCCTCTCACACCAAACGCTTGCCAAATCCTCAGTGAACCAGAGGTCTTGGTGAGATTGTGCTAGCCGATTCCTCATTATATTGAAAGGCTTTAAACTCTGAGCGACAGACGAAATTTGCAAGAGATTTCCAGACAAAGCCAACATTTCTCAACTGTCTGGACAACACCACTAACATTGGGATCCAAAAGTCAGAGACCACTAATGAAATGCTTCTAATTTGCATTTTTTGTAACATTTAATACAGTTTTATTTACTAGAAATTGACAGACTTTTGGACACCACTTTATGTTTCACTATACTGATGCTATGCTGATAGTTATGCCTGGCTTTCGGAAAACGTAAAAAATTTTTATACCCGAAAATTCATAACAAATATTATTAAAAAGCAGCTTTACAGAACATAGACGTCTGAAACAGAGATTTAGTTTTAGTGTTGGCGGAGTTGTATAGCAGCTGCTTATAAGTCCTTGCAGAGTGATTTACAGGATTACTACTTCCTAAAAGTCCATTTATGACCGTCTCCTGTGTGCATCTCTCCCACCTGTTTAAAAACAGAGTAATTATGTGCTTGCCCCATCTACCTGCTCCCTTACTGGCACTTGTTGCTGTGGTAATTGTGTAAATTTTGCATGCATCTGTGGTGACTGGCCGAGGCTGGAGCTGGCACGGACATCACCCCTACTGATTCCAGCTGTCAGCAGTGTCTATTAACAATGATGAATCACTCCCCCACTTCTCAATCCAATCATAGAGACCACAGCAGGCCTTAGTTCTGGTCACCTCTGACTAAATGATTTTTGGACAGCGTGGGGCGGCATGCCAGAGCACCCGGTCGACACTTTGTGTTAGATTACGCTATTAGCCTGCAGGCTTCTGAGCTTTACATCTTCCAGCCTGCCCTTGTAACTGTTGTACATGTTACTGAAATGACAAAGCAATACACATAACCAACCACCAAAACAATTTTTTTTTTGCAGCTCTTGGTATTTATACTGGTATGCAAAGACAAACACATTGTCAGAACTGAATTATGATTAAGAGTCTGATCTATGACCTAGGTCTGGCTCAACTATGCTCAAATTAAGAGAAACAATCAAGTCCAATCAAGTTATTTTTTATTCTCTTTTTGTTTAAGTGTTGGTGAAGTTACTGCATTTAGTTTTTGTAGGACAGTAGACATTCATGCCATTGCACTCATACACACACCAATGTTGTTACTAAACACACTAAAAATGTATTTTTTTTTTCATTGAAATTAAACGGCAATAAAATAAATTAAAACGTAAATACTATTTATAAATGTAATAACAACAACAACAACAATAATAATAATAATAATAATAATAATTCTTATTATTTGTTAATATAAATATTAAAAACTAGAAATTAAACTGCAATACAACAAAATGAAAATATTCTTTCTAAATGTTAATTATTATTATTATTATTAATTATTATTTCTTCATGTAAATATAAAAAAATAAAATTAAACTGCACTTACATAAAATGTCCACATTATTTTAAATGTTATTATTATTATTATTATTATTATTATTATTATTTAATAGTGTAAATATAAACACTTGAAATTAATCAAATAAATGCAATAAAATAAAATGCAAATATTATTTATAATTGTAATAATAATACTTATTATTATTATTATTATTATTTATTAATGTAAAAATAAAAAACATGAAATTAAACTGTAATAAAATAAAATGTACATTTTTTTATAAATCTTATTATTATTATTTAATATAAATATAAAAACTTGAAAATAAACTGTAATAAAATTAAATGTAAATATTATTTAGAAATATAATTTTTATTAATCTAAATATAAAAACTTGAAATGAATCTGCAATAACATAAAATGTAAATATTCTTTATAAATGTTATTATTATTATTATTTAATGTAAATATAAAAACCTGAAATTAAACTGTAATAAAATAAAATGTAAATATTATTTAAAAATTGTTGTTGTTATTATTATTACTATTATTTAATGTAATTATAAAACCTGAAATTAAACTGCAATAAAATAAAATGTAAATATTATTTATAAATGTAATTATTAGTATTATTAAATATAAATATAAATATAAATATAAATATAAATATAAATAAAAAAAATTAAAAAGAAAAGAAAAGAAAAATTTGAAAAACAAAAACAGCAATGCTGATTTGGCAACTAACTGAAATAAAATAAGTTGAATTGAAGTACTAAAATTACTAAAACTAAACCTGCACAAACATATTTAACTTAAAATAACATTTTAAGATTTACAATTAAGTGAAATTAGTTTTTCAAGCGGTTATCAGCGAGAGTGTTTGATTTCCCTATGCTGTGCCTCAGAGGAGAGCAAAACAACAGCATGAATAAATGATGAAAGTGAACAGGGGCTGCCATAACACTAAAAACTTCAACAAACTGCAAATCCGCAAAAACTTCACTGCCAGAGACAGAATATGCTACCACAGCTATTACAGTTGCTAAAACACAGACATATGCAGTATCATATGATGTCCAACTTTTGAAAGTCTAAAATAAAAACATAGAAAGCATTTAATTGCAAAAAAAATTAAAAATTGCATGAAATTGACCAAAATGACCAGAGTTGTTCCACCAGCATTCTGCATCTTAAAGTAGATATGCTATCATCTCCTTCATCTCTCTTTTCATCAGTGTGGCCTTGCAGGTTAGAAGTCAAGGTCAGTGGGTATCCATCACTTTTCTCAGCTTTCCACTTTTCTCTCACCATCTCCCCCACCGTCAGGAGAATGTTTGACCTCCAGAAAGCAGAAAGACAGATGGTGCACTGGATGTGATGGGGTTCCGTGATGAGCTCTATGCCACATAAAATCTAGTTGACATCATGCTGTACAGTCAGTCTGTTAACATTTCCCTCAAGAGCTCCTCAGTCCTCCATCAAAGCCCTAAATGTTCTCTGCACGTCTCTACACTTCATCAATGGCATGTAGCCAATAACAAGCTCAGTGTTGACAGGGGTGAGCTGATCTCTTAAAGGGGAATGCTGGTAATCAAAATCAATGGCTTTCTATTAGTTTTGTTACCAAGATCATACACTGGACATCATCCTGTGACCCAGAACAGTTAAGAATAGTTTATTGTAGAAAGCAAACCAAAGTGTCCTTTAAAAATTGCATTGTATATTAATATTACCCTGTGGTGCCAAAAAAAGACCGAGCTGTTAACATACACTACCAGTCAAAAGTTTTTGAACTGTAAGATTTTTAATGTTTTTAAAGAACTTTCTTCTGCTTACCATCAAAATACAGCAAAAGCAATAATATCGTAAAATATACTATTTACTATTTAAAATAACTGTTATCTATTTGAATATATTTTAAAATGTAATTTATTCCTGTGATTAAAGCTACATTTTCAGCATCATTACTCCAGTCTTCAGTGTCACATGATCCTACTAATATTCTAATATTCTGATTTGCTGTTCAGGAAACATTTTTTTTTTAAATTGTTATTACTATCATGATTAAAAAACAGGATTTTTCAATTAATAGGAATATTAAATGTTTTTTTTGTTTTTTTTTTGCAGCAAATCAGAATATTAAAATGATTTCTGAAGGATTGTGTGACTGGAGTAATGATGCTAAAAATTCAGCTTTGAAATCACAGGAATATATTACATTTAAAATATATTTGAATAGAAAACAGTTATTTTAAATAGTAAAAATATTTTAAAATTGTACTATTTTTGCTGTACTTTGGATCAAATAAATGCAGTCTTGGTGAGCAGAAGAGATGTCTTTAAAAACATAAAAAATCTTACTGTTCAAAAACTTTTGACTGGTATTGTATTTTTAAATAAATTAATATTTTTCAAGGTTCTATTTTCAAAACTATTAATATATATTTTTTAAATAATATTAATACACAGGTATTTGTACAAATTACTGGCAACTTCACATGAAAGCTGTTATTGACAAAAAAAAGTATATTTAAAGCATATATACATATAAAACAGTAATATTACCTTTGCCAACAGATTTAAAATGTTTTAGTTGTTTATGTGTAATACTGTATGTAGAAATCTAGAATATTAACTGTAAGAATAAGCAGTCACTACTAGTTCCTAATCTTAAAAAAGTGCAAAATCTTAAGCAAAAAGAAATGCTTATTTGAGATTTTGTCACACTATGGAGCTACTTTGCATTTCACTTGCGTTTTAAAATGTCCTATACTGTACTGCAACTGTATACTTGAGCATTAGCAACAGACAGATATCCCTCTGATCCATCTAAACGGAAGAGCTAAGGCGACAGGAAAAAGAGAGAAACAAAAAAATCGATGGTTTCTTGTACTCACAGCTTCAGGTTTCTATTTTAACATGGCTCGCTATTGATTAGCTTTCATAGCTGAAGTCTCCCTGAGCAGCAACTCGCTCCAGGAGGATAGAAGAGAGTTTAGCAGAACAAAACCCACAAAATAGTGAGAGGGGAGCTGGGAAATGATAGCCTGATGCTTACTTGGCCTGCTTGATCTGCACTAACAGTTCCTGCTTAAGCACGGTCAGCGTACAGCTGCCAACATGAAAGGCTTTTGTATTGCGTGATGGACTTTCCCAGAACAGCACCGCGGTGCACAGAGCTTTTATAGTGGCGAATGGAGGGACTTCGAAGGGTGAATCGTTTAAGGAGAGCTTGCCAAGTGCTGTGCTCCCACTCCCACTGAAATGAAAGGAGTTCCGGTGCTTTGTGTCAAGAGAGGCATCAAACACCTGTGCAACCGAGAGCAATGCTGGGTAGGCAGTGTGTGGAAACAGCAGAACTGTAAGTGGCATGTCGACATGTCGACATTAAATACTTGTTATTTAGAAACCCATGGAATATTATGCTACATAATACTTTGTTACTGTTATGGTACTATAATCTTACATAAATTATGTCCATGTTCTGCTGTCACGGTGAGTTTCACTCCGTGAAACACCGTGTTCTCAGTCTGGAACTGATTAACCGAGCGCTGTTCCGGCACTAGCTAGGTGTTGACAGCTTCACAGCGTCACGTCAGTATAGGGATTTTCAGAAGTGTTGCACGGCAAGTCTGGAAGGTCATACCACTCACATTGCCTAAAGTTGACACCACAGGGAAAGGGAATGCTAGAACCTTCTGCTAACCACAAAGACATCAAAACTGCAAAGAAAAATTTGCCCAGAAACATTCTAGCCTAAATGTTGAACGTAAACATTAGGTGCTAGTTATACAAACTTAATTTTGTGTTGCATTCTGAAATGTGTTGCAGGTTTGTGCAGCATTCAGAGCTTGAGAATCTTGAGTCCTGAATCTGAACTGAGAATTGAATAACAGAGAGGATGCATAATTGCATAAACTAGAAAAAACGTAGGTAATAAAAACAAAAAGTTTGAAAAGTTTTAAAGATTTATTGAATGTACAGATGATAGAGATGACAGACAGAGATGTCCTAGCCACATTTTCTTGGTTAAACATTACTTCCTAATTATTTTTATATTTTTTTTAAAGCCAGGTATAAATCTCATCAAGTTTTAAGAATTTGACATTTATACCAAAATAATAACTCAAGAATTTTTTGGATCATCAGTCATCAAAGCTTAGTAAATATTGGTCACAGACAGAGATTTACTTTCACCAAGCTGATTACTCACTAAAAACTGCCACAGATTATGTTTTTATGCCATTTCAAGTCTTATTTTGATGTAACAAAGTGGTTATATTTAAGTGTGTGCGTTGTTTACTTACTTTTTTAATTAGTCTTCTGGTTAACGCCATTATATCATTAATTTAGACTGATTCGCGAATGCATACAAACACAAGAGGCGGGGTTTATCACATGAACCAATCACAGGTGTTCATAACCAGTCATATCCAATCCTATTCACCTATTCATTCTTAATAATCACGCACCAAAATCACCGCACACTTTAGGGGGTCTTATATTACTCAGTGGGCTCAGGTGAGGCGAGATAGACGCAGACTACCACTGTAAATTTTCCTGCTGGTGTCACGAGAGGCGGGATTTATCGCATAAACCAATCACAGTCAATCATAACCAGTCATATCCAATCATATTGTGATGGAGGCATTACCTCCTCTCATGTTACTTTCCCCCATTCATTCTAAATTAACCGCACCAAACTCACAGCACACTTTAGGGAATCTATTAAAACTCAATGGGCTCAGGGGAGGCGAGAGAGATGCAAACTCCCATTGTAACTTTACCTGCTGTTGTCACTGTTGAACAATGTTTCTTTAGAAAAGCGTTTAGTAAACGTTTTAATGTTATATTTTGAACATTGTACAAAAAATTATATATTTTTTCTCATTCAATATTTTGAGGACACATAAATAGACAGACAGACAGATGGGTAGATAGATAGATATCATTCTGAGTGCTAGATGTCTTTCATATCTCCACAACGGCAGCCAAACAGTTGTTACAACAAAAAGCACTCCAAAGAGGCCAAGAAACAACACATTCATAAAACCAACACATTCATACAGCTACTCATCCTTATTCATAGTTGAGCTTTTCGAAATTGTTTGATGTCCTGTTTTTTTTTTTCATGGCTACCCCATCATTTAGGCAATTTCATCCTAGCCAACTCAAGCAGCATAGCAGACTGGCTATTACACTTTGTGTCACATTCTCCCCTCGGCCCCATTTGTTTCACAGGGCCACTGAACGCTAAATGACAATTGGCTGATATTGCCAAGGACTTTATCAACAAAGTCCCAGTTTTACACCATGCATCTCCATGATAATAACGGCCTTTGTTTTTCAAACTTGTGAATTTTTATTTCCCCACAACAAGATTGAATTACTACTGCTGAGGCCAAGTTCAGATATTCTGCAACAGAGCATAGTAGAAACAGATATTGCTGAGTGTTTCAGCATAGGAGAGTGTTCAGGCGCTTAGTTTCTCTCGGTTCTCCTCCTGCATAAAGCCTAATGATGTGGAGGTAATGCAAAGTCAACTTAGATCAGAGGACAAGAGAGAGCCAAATAAGTGTGAATAAACTAGCTGTGAAACGTTGTGCTTTCCTCACTCCTTTAAGCGTACTGCCTCATACTTACCTCTCTTTTACTAATTCCCTCTATTTACAACCTTTCCTTGCAGTTTTGTATTATAGTGAAAAATCCCACCAAATATGGTGTCCCTTTTTCAAGCTTTTATATAATCACACCAAAATCCTGCTACCACTATTGAAAAGACCAGCAAAAGTCCCCACCAGACTTCTTAAAGGAATAATTCACCCGAAAATGAAAATTCTGTCATAAATTACTCACCCTCATGTCGTACCTAACCTGTAAGTCCTTTGTTCATCTTCGGCAACGCAAGTTAAGATATTTTTGATGAAATCCCAGAGCTCTCTGTCTCTTCATAGACAGCAAAGGGTCCTACCACGTTGTAGTAAGGACATCATTAAAATAATTAATATACTTAAGTTGTGTTCCGAAGATGAATGAAGGTCCTACGGGTTTAAAACGACATGAGGGTGAGCAAATAATGACATAATTTTCATTTTTGGGTGAACTATCCCTTTAAATGAAAATTCTGTCATCATGCACTCAGCCTTGTTGTTCTAAGCCTGTAAAACTAGCAAAACTTGGAAAAAGAAAAATGTCAAAACACCCGAAAACTTCATTCAAGCCAGGTGAACGGGATCTCAGTCAACTCTCTATCTAAACAGTTTACATTTCGCTGTCCTCACCTATTTGTTGACATTTCAGGCCATTTCGAAGCAAGACATCTGCATTTATGAGCAGAGTCAGAGACACACCTGCAAACCCAATCCATCTGCAGCAGCTCTAGTATAGAAACTACAGAAACTTTGACCCCTGCATCACTCTGTCTTTGGATTTGTTTTATTGGCACTGAGGCATATGAGGGCACTTCAGGCAAATAAGGGGCGACAGTCCCAAGAGAGAGGAAGCCCTGCAGCATTCAATAAGCCATTTAATCGAGTGGAGAGCAGACATCAATACAGGTAAAAACCCAGCAGGATACTCAGCAGGAAAACAGACATGGGGAGAGGTAGTTTTCATGAGGACTCTGTGTGTTTCACACAGCAACACATAACCACGCTCAACATCCCAATAGAGCACAGCTGGGTTTTATAAAGAGAGACAATAACATTAACATAACATTTTGTGTTTTGCTGTTTTAGCTTTTATTTTAAAATATTCTGTCAGTGATGTCATGTACAACATATAATTCGACTTCTTTAAAGGCATAGTTCACTCTCATGTTGTTCCAAATTGTAAGACCTTCGTTCGTTTTCTGAACACAAATGAAGATATTTATGATGAAATCCAAGAACTCTCTGACCCTTCATAGACAGCAAGGGTCTTACGGTTGAACCACTGATGTCACATGGACTATTTTGTCGATGTTCTTGGTACCTTTTTGGACCTTGAATGTGGTAGGACCCTTGCTGTCTATGCAGGGTCAGAAAGCTCTCGGATTTCATCAAGAATATCTTGTGTTCCAAAGATGAACAAAGTTCTTACGGCTTTAGAACGACATGAGAGTGAGTAATTAATGACATCGTTTTTATTTTTTGGGTGAACTAACCCTTTAAATTGTGGGATTTCACAAACAAAAATGTGCAGATGTGTTCTAACCATCTAAGCCTAAGGTGTAATTATGTAACACTCAGCAGACCTAACAAATTTAAATGATTTCCTTCTAAACTACAGGATGAATGTACAATATTAAATAGTATTTAGGATATTAGGTATTAAAATTAATATTCAAAGCTCCTCTGAGTGCAATTACTGGACAGACAAATTAAAGATCTGTAATGTTCCGTAATGACCTGAATTGATCATAAGCATAACTATATTGTTGAGACATTTAGACTCACTTATTGTTACCATATCTCCACCACATTAAATCAACACATGTAAATAATGCAAATCAATTAGCTTGTACAAATTAAATATGTAAATTAAATTAAAACAAAAGTTTGTCTTTTAGCTATTGAGCAAGAAGTGCTAATACAACGTTGACCTGCTACTCCCAGACGCCAAGACTGCAGTCTGTCTTGTCTGAGTGTCTGTGTCATAAATCCCCATATAGGTAAGGAACTGATTCCTCGCTTGGCCTTTTTCTTAGCCATGGAACTCAGCCGTCAATCAAGGTAAAAAGCTTTCCATTGGGGAATAAGGAGAACCCTTAGATTTAGAGCACTCTGCCGTAACTTTCAGCTCTCACAGCCACAAAGAGAGAGAGAGTGTGAGAGAAAAGTAGCAAGGTACATGTTATTTTAATTACTGTGGTGTTTACCACCTTATCCTGGTTCCCTAAGGGAAGCTCTATCCAGGCTTTGTGGTTCTTCGCTTTCGCTATTTTGATTGACATGACTTGCCAGTGACATTGAATTTGGAAGGTTTAAGTTTCTCCTCAAGTTTAAGTTTTTTTTTTTCTTTTACTACAAATCCATAACAGCTGGGAGTCAGCCGTTAACATACTTTCACACAGTAACCATCATCTATAAATAAATGTTACCAAAATATGAACTTTTATATTCATAATCTTTATTTGTGAATAATATATATATATATATATATATATATATATATATTCAAAATTCAGTTGCAATGCATGCATTTCCAGAAGCATTTCAAAAGTTGTTTTATGTAAGTTAAATTGTAAATTAAATTAAGTGTTCTCTTCCTTTACCCTCTCTGTCTAATATTAAGAAAATCAGTTGCTGCAGGAAATGAAAACTTTCAATCTGACTTCGTCTGGTGCTGTTAAACCTTTGCTGTCACCATCTGTTGTACGCACCTTTGACAGCGCATCTCTGCTCTTTTTTCATTAGGGCCCTCTCCATGCTGAAGCAGGGAACAACATTGCCACCTAGAGGATGATCCAAGTCAGCATCCAGCATCTTAGGCCAGATTCGCACAACCCCGGCTACCCTCACAAACATTTTGCCTCAGTAACCCCAGGCACATTTAAAAAGTAATTTCATTGCAGCCCCTCCCCCAACAAAACACATTCAAATGCTACTGTCACATCAGCAGCACCTCGCATCGGCTGCATCCCCGGACCAAGCTATTGCATTGCCCCTAGAGTTGGCAAAAGTGTACAGCATTTATTATGGTTCACTGAGCACTAACCATGAACATTCAGAACTATATCTCCCCATGCAAGATCCAGAGGATCAGAGACCGGTAAATAGCATGCATCCACAAGGGCATATAGAGGAAAAAGAGGGAGGAAAACATATAGGACATAAGAGAGAATACCATTCCAACTGGTTAAACTAAACCAATCGAAGTCCACATCATTTTTGTCCACATAGCAGTCTTTATTTGATCCACTTAAAAAAAGCACATCCTACCTGAATAGATGGGAGCCAGTCGAAATATATCAGAAAGCCGGCTGTTTACAGGCTCATATGGAGAATCCTCAAGTAAATCATTCCCTGTAATAAACAAATGACATGTGACTAAATAGCAATGAAGTACTAGATCAATTATGAAATATTAAGTGCATAATTAATGCCGTTATTAAATGTGAGCATTAAACAAAGCTGTAAACTCTCCTTTATGTCAGTTAGTATTTGGGTCATTGATTCAATGGAGTAGTTTACATTTCCGGAGCCAGTTTATGGTTGATTAGCTATACTGGTCAGTTGAGACGCTGAGAAAGTTACTGCCCTCCTCCAGCACACACATATACACTAGCATAAAGCATCAGATGACCTCACACTCCATAAAATTTTAATGGACACACTTCAGAGAGGCATTTGAAGACTTTACAGTGACCCTATCTGATAACAGAACCCAGAAAAGCAACTTCCTTGGCTTAGTATTATTGGTTGCCAAGTATTAAAAATAAACAATGTCAGAAAAAAACTGTGTGTATAACTTTATGCTGCAATATTGTCACAGCTTTATGTTTACAGTGTTTACATAATAAGGCAAGTCCGCGCACCCTGTAAATGCTGATAGATCCCCCAGTAGATGCGCAGGCAGTTCTTTTCTTTCTTCATGCCTCTTTTACAGCGGCAGTTATACAAAGGGCTCTGCTTTAAAGCGTCCAATGCAAGCCGGCATTCATCCTTCGCCTCCACTCCAGTCACCATACTGAAGTTGGTCTCCCTCCCCGCCACGCACTGCCTCATAGTTCGATACTTTGTACTGCATCCCGGCTCCTTCAAACACAGCTCGTTCGCCTTCACACAGTCCAGCCGGTTTGAACTAGTAAAGTAAGACTCCTCGGCAGATAACAGCACATCTATGAAGGATAACAACAGAAATAATTATATCACGAACAGGATTACTTTTTATTGGAACGCTTCAACAACTAGGCTACTCGAGTGTTACAAAAGACATCGATAATAACAATAATAATACGAATAATACTACTAATAATTAAGTTTTTATTTAATTACATTTTCATTCGTACAAACATTTTTTTTCCCCCCGTGAGTTAATATTGTTCAAGATTATAAAGGTTTAATAAACTCAAGGTGCTTCAGAGATTAAAATATTAACACAAGAAGATTTAAGCAGACTTAAGTAGAAAGTAAAACAGAGCTGATCCTCAAAAGCTAAAATATGCCCTAGTTATGGGACATTTGTAACATCCTTTGTAGTAGCTATATTTAGATATTAGAATCAAAAAGACTAAAATGTGAAAAACTCTTTTTTGATGATCTTATGATGACATCTGAGTTTAATATTAAATACAATACTGCCAGTCTGTGTACCAATCGATTGCTATATCATTTACCAATCAATCACTGAATATGTAAAACCGCATTAAAACTCACCCAACAGCGGTAAAACGATGTAAATCGCGGCGATGATCATTGCGCTTTTTTATCCGTGGGTAAGTTCTTTCAAACGCGATTTATTGTTTTGACGATGAAAAGAATAATCCTTCCTCATTCAGGTCCATTGAAACATCGTTGGTCACAATGTACATCCAGAGTATATAAGAAAAAAATGTTCCGTAACCTGGTCCAAAACTGTGACTAACCGATATGGAATGGTTTCTTGGATTAAGACTCATAGACAATGTAAGTAACAGGCAGAAAACGAGTCGTAAAGCAGCAGAATAAAACTCCAGCTCTCAAGATATGCTCATACGACTGAACGCGCGACAGCACTGTGGCATTCAGTTGCGCTGTAACCCAAACCAAAAACCACACGCGACTCAGTGCACGCTCAGCGCTTCTGCGTGGAGCACGGCAACAAGACAAAGACATCCCGTTTTGCCGCTCCAAAACTTATCATGTTTACGGCTCTCTGTTATTGTGTAACTGTATTTAGGGGCTATGCACGTGGCCTGCTTTCTTATTCTCAGTTAGTGTGTTTAAGAAATTGCACTGCTGATGCTGAAAACGGGTTTGTTTGTCTGACCTGTAGATAGCTGGCCAGTCTGATCTGAATGGTATTACATGAGTAGATGAGTTTGGTGGCACTGGTACGTTACTAACCAGTGAAACCAAGTAAATGATTTACACGTATCAGACTGTTCCGTGTAAAGATCCTTACTCAGTTTTCGCTCTAAGATTAGGCTATTTCTAACGGATCCTGCAACATTGCTGACTTAATAAGAAAATAGTACGAAAGTACGAAGAAACACGGTAAAACAATTAGTGAAAATATAGCCTAGTTTTGTTTCATGCATGATGAACACATTGGTGAGATCATAAAGATCGCGCCCTGGCAGTAGTACTTTAACAAACAAGAAATTAAGACTTTTTTATTTAATAAAAAATAATGCAGTTTTATTTAAGAACTTAAAAATACTTATTTGTTTTGTCATTAAACATTTAAAAGTGCCTCTTTTCTTTAACAGAATGATACATTGAATAATTACTGTTATGTCTTCTCAAATAAAGTTTTGCTGCGATCTCGTTCACAGTAGTTCAATGCTTTATGAAAGACTGGTGGAGGTCGCCATCTGTTGGTACGTATGTGAATCTTACTAATGCAATGACTAGACCGGTGATTCTCAACATTTGCAACTCTTGACCCCTGGTTTCACAGACACGGCTTAAGACTAGTCCCGGACTAAAATGCATGTCAGTCTGAGCTGTATTAACTGAAAGAAACTTAAAAATCTTAAAATATGTCAGTGCCATTCCTTCATCACAAGTAATGTTTTTTTTTCCCTCTAAGGCACGTTATAAAAGATACTTAAATGTCCTAGTTAAACTATGGCACAAACCTGGCTTAATCTAAGCCCTGACTGTAAAACCAGAGTCTTCCATTGTCAAAATCAATAGATGGATCTAGCTATGATTTTTTTTTTTCCACTTGTGTATCTTTCCAAGAAAAGGTGCCTGTTTTCGTACATTTTAATAAACACAAATCAGAGTTATTACAGCTACAACTAAAACACTGAAATATATATATTTTTTTTGCTAACTGTAAAAGTTAATGCTCCAAAAAGTAACTCCAAATCGTCACTGTGTAAATTCTCAAACACTACTACTCTGCTCTAAACTATAGCTAACCATGAGTAACTGTCTCTGAAGAGTGAAAAAGCACACAGAAGATGTTGCCAGAACATTTTAGATCCACTAGCAATTGCTAGGTGTTTGTTTACCAAGGTTAAACACTGAATTGAAAAATTGTTATCTGTGGTGTGTAAAGTTCTTGATTTTTTTAAGTATGACATGCTGAGTTCTGTTCACACTGTCTGCTGTTTCTAACCAGATAGCACACACACGTTTGCAAAGTTTCTGTTAAAGATTGCTTCATCTAGAAAGCATCTTCTGTGTACATACATCTGATAGACGTCTTTAAGATGTCAGTTTTACATAAACATTCTAAAGACATTTTCTAAACGTCCATTTGACATCTGATAGGAAACGTCCTATAGACATATCGCAGATGAGCAAACACTCTGAAAAATACGTCTGGCAAATGTAAATGCAGACGTCAAATAGACATCTCTGTGATGTACTGTGTATGTGTGCTATTAGGGTAGTTCCTGATGAATGAAACCTTTAGTTTAGGAGGCCAAATGGCTGAGCTCTCCCACGGGCTTACATATTTCTCACAGGTTGTGTGTCTAGGTACACCTCTGCCAGTGGATCATCGGTTTGTAAGTGGGTAGGCTACTTCAAAGCTATTGATCAGACAACCACTGCCTGGAAGTTGATGCCATTGTCTGTATCCACTCTACATGCTCTCAATGGGGTAATGCCAGTGTGAATTTGAACAATTTGATCTGAAATAATAATGAGAATAGTCAGTCACCTGACTCCAGGTACCAAGAACAGATTTGTACACATGTACGTCTGCAAGATGTCTGTTAAAGATCACTTGATCTGGAAAGCATCTGCTGTGCTCAATCATCTGACAGACGTCTGTAAGATATCAGTTTTACATGCATTCTAAATCAAACATCTTATAGACATCTAAGAGACGTCTATTTGACATCTGATAGGAAGCGTCCCATAGACGTTTTGCACAAGAGCAAACACTTTAAAAAATATGTCTTCCAGATGTAAATGCAGACATCAAATAGATGTGATGTACTGTATGTGTGTTATCAGGAATACATCTACAAGATGTCTGTTAAAGATCGTTTCATCTGGAAAGCATCTGCTGTGTACAAACATCTGATAAACGTCTTTAAGATGTCAGATATCAGTTTTACATAAATTCTAAATCATAAATATCTAAAGGTGTTTTGTAAAAGTTTATTTGATCAATCTAAAAGCAATCTAAAATATACGTCTTAAAGATGTAAATGTAGTCGTCAAATAGACGTCTCCATGATTTATGGGGATATAATTAGTTTAAGAATAGATACATCACTTCCCAACTGAGAACCGCTGGAATATTCTTGTGTTGAGGACACAGGCTGGTGGATTAGGCTACATTCTACTTATTCTGTCATAATAATGCATTTTACAATTTAATGGCTTTATAGTTAACTATGGTTAAACATAAATCCATTTCTCTTTATCAATGAGATGAGCATATACATGAGAAGAAAATCGAAACCTTTTGACGTTTATCTTTATGTCCATAGTTAATTTGGGATCAATTACTCGGACTAAATCTATTGACAACTGCTCAATCAAGAGTCACGCTTCTCATCTGGTTTAAATGCATTTTTCAATTAACCTGAGTTCATTTCATTCTAATAACCGTAAGTGGAGAACTAGGTTTCTGCAGGCCATCGGTGACAAGCAGGGTTCAAGATCATTTGAAATATTCCCTTCACCTCATCGTTCTTTCTCTCTGTCTCTCTCTCTCAATGGGAATTATCTGAATTGTAATAACTAAATCGATTTGTAACAGGCCTGGCTCCAGCTATAAGATTTAAGGTGGGCTGGACAGTTGGGGTGGTGGGTGTTGGGTGGTTTCTTGGATGGGCCAAGACCTGATTTGCAATGTACTGTATTATACAATAAAGGAAACTGATCTGTTCTGTTCTGATTTAAGATTTTGATTGTTGAAGAAAAAGACTGAAAAACACAAAACTCATTTTGCAAATGAATGTCAAAGTGATATAGTCATGGTCATATAAACTAGAACACTCTAATGTGCTGCATGGCACCAAATCAAACCATTCTTTCCAGCAGTGTCTGGGAAACTGGAGAAAGTAAAGAATGATGTGACAAATACTGCTTGACCAAATGGCACCAAATTAAAGTTATTGATTGCTGACTGTGCTTACAAATGCCAAACAATAGGGAGACTGGCAGTTTAAATTGCGCTTCAAAGTAGGCTGGTGATGAATGAAGTTGAAGTTTAGGAGGCCAAATGGCTGAGCTCTCCCATGGGCTTACATATTTCTCACAGGTTGTGTGTCTAGGTACACCTCTGCCAGTGGATCATCGGTTTGTAAGTGGGTAGGCTACTTCAAAGCTATTGATCAGACAACCACTGCCTGGAAGTTGATGCCATTGTCTGTATCCACTCTACATGATCTCAACAGGGTAATGCCGGTGCGAATTCAAACTATTTGATCTGAAATAATAATGAGAATAAAGTCACCTGACTCCAGGTACCAAGGACAGATTTCTCTGTTTCGCAATATTTAATAAGGCTAAGGAGGCAGATAAATTGCATCTGATGTATATATACAATGAATCAGTTCATTGCTAGAAAAACAGGTTATAAATTACAAGTTACCCTATTTGAAATGCAATAGGTATCGTAACAATTTCAGTTACTTTATTAAAGTAATGCAATTGCTTACATTTGATTACCTTTCTAAATTTCTCATTAATATTTTTCAAACATTTAAACCAGGCAGGGTTAATGTTACAATAGTGGGCTAGTCAACGCTTATTACTGTCAGACTTACAAAATCCTCCATCACTTGAATTAAGATTATAACAATGTGATTTTAAAGCACAGCCATCACAAAATCAGACTTCAGCACCTCTTTTTACTTTGGGATCTTTCTGAGGATAAATAGGCCTACTGGTTTAAAATCATAAGATATAAATCATAAGATATATAAGAAACAAAATCTTTGCATAGCTATGACAGCCAAAACTGCCATCTATCAATGCATTGGAAAAAAAAATAGTTAATCTTTAAAAATAAAGCATATACATAAACCTAAATAGAAAATAAAACAGTTATCGAAAGAATGTGTCCTAAACTCCTAAAACATTGGTGTCCCATATTTTAGAGGAAATTTGGGAAATAACTGTAACAGATTTAATTTATTTCGTGATTAAATTACGTAACTCCGTTACATGTAAATTACTCCCCAACACTGGTCTACACATAAATAGAAAGATCCACCTAGTTCTGACCTACCAAGAAGTTCATCGTAGATTAGACAAAGTATGTTTATTTGTCTTTATCGTGTTCAATGCTGACTGTAGAACATCGTCGTTGCTGCGCAGGCGTACAGAAAATAGATGGTAAGGTTGCGCATGAGCAATTGCGCATAGCGTGAGTAGTGTACTCAACGTTTTATTTTCGAAACGCTTTGCCCGCGAACAACATCCAAACCACTACAAACTAACTGATCCTATTTTCCCTTTCATTATTATTTTTATAACAACAAAAATGAGTCTAGACACTCTTTTTGAGCAAATTTTATTGACAGAGCACCAGGTGTCAGAAAATATCAAGCAGCTTCATGAAGGTAACTTTACCAGCAGATTCGTTCCAGTTAATTTGAGATGAACTCGCGAGTGTTTTTAAACGCATAGAAACTCCAATATACACCTATATTTTAAAATAATTTTAAGTTTGTACAAAATTAAGCTTGTAACGTTAGCGTTATTTTGCTCATTCAGTTAAAGCTGCCATCAAGAGTGTACAGGACAAAATAAACTCTTCACGTGAAAAACTGCAGGAAGCGCATCGTGAACTGGATGAAAAGGTATGGTTGGTTATTACCCAGTGTTTTAAAAGAGATGACAGATTAGAAAAGATTAATTTCCCTTTTCTTTTTACTTAAGTGTTATGTGAATGTGTAGGCCTACCTCAGATAGAAATATTGCCACACAGCAAAGGATATGCACTGTCACTCATTTTAAAGTTTATCTGTGCAGAAAGCTGATATGCAGTATTAATATCCTTTGGTGCTGTGAAAAGGCATTCTGTTTCATGATTAAAACACTTCATCTAATGGACAGGATACATTAAAATGGAGTGGATCAATTCAAAGCGGCACTGCAAAATCAATCTCGTTTCTTTCAGATTACATTAGTATTATTGTTGAAAAACCTTTAAAAATACAATTAACCTTGCAAACATATGGCATACAGTTTGTTTGATACCAATGTCAGACAGAGTAAGTCAATGAGCAATTGAATCATTTGATTTAAGAGGTCAATACATGAATACTGAGGTCAATACAAAGGAGCGTCTTTAATGAAAAAGCTTCCAGATGTTCCTATCTGCATAAACTGATGCAGTGAAGATATGTATATTTAACATTTTCACAATAGAGGGTTTGCACCTACATCAAGGTTTTGTCAGTTACCTGGATACGTAGTCACATTGGCGATATAAACAACAGCATTTATTGCACGGTTAATGTACTACTGAATATGATGTCTAAACCACAGGAAAAAAACGTGTGGAAGCTGCTGAATCATATAGCAGAAAAGGATGAAACAGTTTGACAAACTAAAAGTTAATAGGTGGTAAAGGTACGTATGAGCAGTATTAATTAAGATATTAGCCCAATACTTCACCTTCCTGAATGAAAATAAGTACAAACACAAATGTTGTCAAGATTTTTTTGCCCTGGAAATCCTGGTTCAGTTTGGCTAACCACAAACATCTTCCTCAGACAAATTTTTGCTCTCTTATCCTTGATTTGGTATAACTTTTGTCAGTCTATAGTATTCCAAATGATTTTCCTGGTTTGACTGATTAGCACAGTCCAAAACATTACAATAATTGACCATTTTTAGCAGAAATAATCAGCTAAATTTGTGAGTTTCGTTCGGTTCAGTGGCATTGTTTGCGCTCAGTGCCGCCAATCTGGCAGATTGATGACGCATCATGAAAACACACTATTCATCCTTTCTTCAAGTTTAGAACATTTAGTATTGACTCTTCGAATGACCTCAGTGATCCACCTGAGATGGTGAATGTCACAAAAGACGTGTCTAATCTTCTGCGTAATATGTTTGGCCAGACCGACACGTCCCGTGTAATTATGAGACGTAATTTGCTTGCATTCTTCGCAGCCAGGTAGAGAATAATTACCTGAAGGATCCTTGATGTCTTTCACACTTGACTGAGCTAGTAAAAGGAGAGAAGCAGAGACTTGAATTCAAAAGGCAATGCTATGGCAATTACAGAATGACCTACAAACAAAATGACATAAGCTTACCTTAACAAACAGCATTAAAGCCACTGATCCAGCAGATGAGCAACATGCTGTGCTGCTGCAATGTCTTTATGAAGCCAGTTAGAAAACTTCACTGCTGTGAATGCAAAGTTCATTTGTGGGAATTCATGATTAATTTGTGACCATAGACTCAGCTCCTGGCTGAAACCAAACTGCAGGTTGTTTTGATGATAAAGCGACAAGATCAACTGGAAAGGCAGAAAGAGGAACTCCTGGGACTGCAGAGAGATCTCAAAGAAAACCTGGTAAATACCACCTTCCGCAAAGACCATTGTCTCTTTATTACACACTCCATTAAAACACAAAAAAATTAAGTTTGAAACAATATTATTATAATTATGAAAATAGTCACCATCATGTGGATTGATAAAGTAAGTTGTCATCACCCAATGAAGTTTTGTGACCTAGCATTATCTATCTTCCACTAAAGTGCACATGCTGAAGTGTTAAATATGCTTTTGTACTCTATTTGTAATTTGCATAATAACGTTTCCATTATTTTTGAATTCAGGATAGACTGAAAAGAGAATCCCGTGAAGAAAGGGAGAAATTCTTGAAGGACATGATAACTTTCAACAACGAATTCAACTTAATCAGCAACAGAAATGATGCTTTTTACGCCCAAAACATTTCTAAAATTCAGAGTTTGGAGCTGGAAGCTGAAACTCTGCAAAAAGGTGAAAGTTTATTTTATGTATGCATGTGTGTGTGTGTGTGTGTATATATATATATATATATATATATATATATATATAAATGTATGTATATGTATGTATATGTATGTATATATATATGTATATATATGTATGTATATATATGTATATATATATGTGTATATATATATATATATATATATATATATATGTATGTATGTATGTATGTATATATATATATATTGTTTTTGTTTGTTTACAATTTCAGAAATGTTCTTGATTATCTTGATTATCTAAAAAAAATAAAATAAATTCTGAATAGCTAATAAAAAGAAAAAAAAATTGTTTCTGTGATGTAAAGCTGAATTTTCAGCAGCCATTACTCCAGTTTTCAGTGTCACATGCTCCTTTAGCAATCGAATATCTATCTATCTAATCTATCTAAATCTATCTAATATGCTGATTTGGAGCTTAAGAAACAGGTCTTATTATCAATGTTGAAAGTTTTTTGTAGAAATCGTGAAGCATTTTTTTTATTAAATAGATTAATAGAAAGTTCAGAATAACAGTATAAATTTGCTATAGAAATCCTTTGAGTCAAGATTAACAAGCATAAAATGACTACCAAGTTTTTGTTGACATGCTGAAATGTGTCAGATAGGCCTGTACAGTTTGACAGTTTCTCAGGTTTAGAGAAGAACATACCTAAAAGGTATAAAGAAGTTATAAAAAAGTGAAAACAAAGCTTTGTATTTCAGAAGGCATCCACAAAGTTATCCTTAAAGTTGTTCTTGTTCTTCAAAGGACTGTTTGTTGTAGCCCTAACCGCCTGCCAGCAGGTTACTTAGGATGTCACCTTTGCTGTTCCTCAGAGATGGACTTGCTGAAGCAAAAGAACACTTTGCCGAGCTCCATGGAGGCAGAGAAGATATCACTGGAATCTGAGCTCCAGGATATACAATCACAGCTTACAGGTGAAACAAGGCTCTGTTCACTTAAGAACCTTTTTTGACGTATTTTAGAGATGTGCCAAAATAAGCATCTCACACCTTTATTTCTTTGTTCGTCTTCAGATATAGAGAGAGATCTGCAGGAAGCATTGGCTCTGACAGAGATTTTGCAGACAGAGAAGTTCATGGTCAGTCAGAAACCCTTGACAGACAGCACCTGTATCAGGCAAGAAAGTTATCACCTATCGTAATGTTAGTGTGTGTCCTTATCTACCCAGAGAAGCATGATCTATGAGCGTGAGTAAAGAATGCTGAATTTCTCCTCATCCATCTCTCCATCTTCCTCCTCCTGTCACTTCAGAACGTGTAAATAATTCAGCATTAGGTCCATCCTATTAATTAGGTCATTGATATATTGCTTACCATGTCCGGTCCAGAGTTAGATAAACACAACCCTTTCAGATCAGCACCCCTACTAGGAAGTGATGATGGAAAGTGGATCAATAGCTGGCCTGTCTCAGGAAGAAAGTTCCTCCACTGGGGTGTGTAAATCATACGTGGGGGTAGTGTGTAGAGCGTAGCACAAATCTTCTTCATTAATAGGACAGACTGTATAAGCCCACAGGATGTGCTGAGGATGATGCTTTTGGGACAGCGCCACTAAGCTCAGGATGTGTTCATTCCTCTCCTATGTAGTCATGAATCACACTTAAACACATGCCCCCATCGTGCATAAGGCAGTTTTTCCCGTGTATTGATCATCTGCCATTGAACACGTCAGTTGAAATGAACAGTGTCTATGTAAGTGGAAGTTATGAGAGATTAAGTATCCCAAACTTTACTATATAGTTTTAGTGATTTGCTAACATGAAGACGTTTCTGGTTTTTAATGTTATAATGATTCTGAATAACCCACTCAGATTTTCTTTAACTTAACCAGACCTCCTATTTGAGTTTGAGCTTATTCACATTCCTTATTTTGGGATGCAGGTCACACAAATTATTTGTTGTTGTTGTTGCTTTGTGTGAATGCAAATGTATACAACAGAATTGTTCCAAACTGTATTAGTAAATGCTAAAATCACTTAAAAAAAAGTGCATTCAAACAAAAAATGTTTTTAGTCACAAAATCAAACTACTGAGGTGCCTCAGGACTCAGTTCTTGGACCATTTCTCTTCTCTGGCTACATGTCATCACTAGGTTCTGTCATTCAGAAGCATCACTTTTAATATCACTGCTATGCTGATAACACTCAGCTCTACCTCTCATTCCATCCTGATGATTTGACGATAGCTGCTCGTATCTCAGCTTGTCTAACAGACATTTCTTGCTGGATGAAGGACCATCACCTTCAACTCAAACTTGCCAAGACACAACTGCTTGTGATTCCATCAAACCCATCACAATTTCACCATCATTTAGGCACATCAACCATAACTCCTTTAAACACTGGCAGAAACCTTGCAGTTGTAATTAATTGATCAGCTGACTTTCTCAGACCACATTGCTAAAACTGCCCAGTCCTGCAGATTTGGTTGATTCAACATCAGGAAGATCAGGTCCTTTACTTCGGAACATGCATTTCTTTCAAGCTGTTGTTCTCTCCAGGCTGGACTATTGAAATGCTCTCTAGGCAGGTCTTCCAACCAGCTCTGTGAAACCTTTACAATTAATCCAGAACACAGCTGCAAGATACATTTTTAATCAGCCGGAAAGAACGCACGTCACACCTCTGTTTATCAATTTGCACTGGCTACCAATAGCCCTTTACCTAAATTAATTACTTCAGACTTATGTGCCCTCTAGAAGCTTGCATTCTGCAAGTGAATGGCATATTATTGTGCCATCCCAAACAGGCACAAAATCACTTTGACTGACTTTTACATTAACTGTTCCCTCCTGGTGAAATGACCTGCCCAACTCAATCCGAGCAGTCCTTGGCCATCTGTAAGAAACAGCTAAAAACACATCTATTCAGTCTTTATTTCACCCTCTAACTCTAACACTCTGTATTCTAATTCTATTCCTTAAAAAAAAAAAAAAACATGACCCTTTAAGTCTTGCACTTCTTAAAAACAAAACAAACAAACAAACAAAAAAAAACTAACACTAGCTTCTCTATTCTTTTTGTAATCTATCTGTTTTTTTATTTATTAAATAATTAACAAAAAGCAAAAAAGGCATTTGCTTTCTTTCTATTAATTTTTTCTTGTCATAGCACTTTATTTTGATAGCTTCCACTGGTCTATTTGTAAGTCGCTTTGGATAAAAGTGTCTACTGAATGTAAATGTAAAGATCATTGCACACTGAGTTCGAAATTTTCATATGTTTTTTTTCGTATTCATCATCCTTTTCTATTAAAATGCTTGCTATGGATGCGAAAACACAGAAAATCGAACCCGATCCAAATTTTTTTATGACGGACTAAAATGTCGGAAGCAGTGTGAAAACGTGATTGGCACAACGTGATGTCATATTTATTTTTTAACGTGCAAATTTTTGGACCTTAAGTTGTGAGGTGGGGCCTCCATGGATTGGACATGTTTGTTCAGTTCATCCCACAGATGCTCAGTTGGATTGAGATCTGGGGAATTTGGAGATCAAGTCAACACTTCAAAGTCATTGTTGTGCTCCTCAAACCATTCCTGAACCATTTTTGCTTTATGGCAGGACGCTCTATCCTGCTGAAAGAGGAACGAGCTACAGGGAATACCGTTTTCATGAAAGGGAGTACATGATCTGCATTGATGCTTAGGTAAGTGATACGTGTCAAAGTAACATCCACATGGATGGCAGGACCCAAGGTTTCCCAGCAGAACATTGCCCAAAGCATCACACTGCCTCTGCCGGCTTGCCTTCTTCCCATACTGCATCCTGGTGCCATGTGTTCCCCAGGTAAGCAACGCACCCAGCCATCCATGTGATGTAAAACGTGAACATCAGACCAGGCCACCTTTTTCCATTGTTCCATGGTCCAGTTCTGATGCTCACATGCTCACTATTGGCTCTTTAGGTGGTGGACAGGGGTCAGCATGGGCACCCTGACTGGGCTGTGGCTAGTGTATTCTGACACTTTTCCATCAGAACAGCATTATTTCTTGAGCAATTTGAGCTACAGTAGCTCGTCTGTTGGATTGGACCACACAGGCCAGCCTTCGCTCTCCACAAGCATTAGTGAGCCTTGGCCACTCCTGTCGCCGGTTCACCACTGTTCTTCCTGTTTCTAACACATCAACTTTTCACTTCTAATTAGTCCTGTAAGTCATTTCTGTACTATACAAACAAAATTGTGGATTTCCAAGGATGTGGTGTGTATCACATACAGTGTGCCATTCTTTGGCCTGAAGGCTTTTTTTTCTCTCAAACTTGAAGTTGTAACCTGAAAAAGGAAGATATACCATTCATGTAGTTTTTGTGATTATATTTTATACTTAGTGAGTATGTGCTTATTCAAGGTCGGCTTTTCTTGTAGTATGCTGAGAATTGTATTGTGTTTGTTTCAGCAGAGACAACCCTCAGGCTCTGCTGAAAATATGTTCAAATTTCCTGCAATCATTTCCCTGAATAGGAACTGGTGTATGAATATATGAATCATTTATGCGAATATATCTATCTATCCATCTAACTATCTATCTGAGAACACAATTTCATATCATTCACCAAGTACATGTTTCTCTGTTCTTTTAGTTCTCTTACTAATACAAAGTGTAAACGTGAATAATTTAGATTATTTTTTATTATTATTTTTTCAAATAAAAAACTAAAACGAATGCATGTCATTTCAAGCTTTTTATTATTATTTATTATTGTTATTAATTATAAGTATAATTTATTATAAGTTAAGTATTATTTTACTTTTTCATCATCGGTTAACCATGACTGGCACTCTTGCGTGTGTCTTTGCCAATCAGACTCAAGAAAGAGCTGGAGTTATATAAAGAAGAAGAGCTTGAGCTTCTGCGAGCGACCCTCAGCTCTGAGATTCACTCCCTGCAACTGGTAACTATGTACCTTTTGAACACAATGAAAGAAAAAATAGTATTTTTCATTGACACTACTACTACAATCTATGTATACCCAAAGCTAAGGCACTGAGGAAGTTTTTTTAAGCACTTTATTCAGAAAAATGGATGAAAACCACTGTTGAACTTTCTAGGTATGTGCTAAAAGATATGTGTTTACTACCCTACAATGAAGCAATTTTTTCTTTTGCAGAAATTGTCACAGAAGGGCATTTTATGTTGAGAATGATTCAGTGAGATGTCAGAATGGACTTACAGTACTGTCGCTTATGATTTGACTTTAAATGATTTAATTTTGTTGGTCACAGACTTCATATACAGTATAACCAATATTGTAACAACTATAGTTTAGATCTTGCTTATGTGTACTGTTAGAAAATTGTTGAACTAGACTAGCTCTTTCTAGAGTAGAAATGTTCTTGTTATTAGATGCCTGTCTTTATTAGTGTTATGCTGTCACATGTATTAGTTTTATCTAAAATGTTGACAATACTGGCATCTAGTGGTTCTGTTGCAAACATACATCCCACAGAGAAAATTTAGAATTAGCTTTCATTATCCATGCTTGAAAAAAGACTAAATTGCATTCATGTAATTCCAAAAAAATGGGCTGCTGCTTGGTTTTTAAATAAGTCATTAAACATTTTGGACAAAGATGGAAATGGACTGATTTTGCCTCTCTAAAGAAAATCACACTTGATTTCTCAGCGTGGTGGAAAATTTGCCCATCCAGCAACTGGGTATAAAATAAATGGGGGCAGATTCATTGACCTCAGGCTATGATTGGTGAGATTGGATGACTGGTGCACATCTGCCATTAAGCTGTTCTGTCTAATTCTTGTCTCCTCCTTAGACCCCACTGGAAAGATTATTCTATAGCCACAGAAAATAAATCGTAAAGCCCTCTTAGTAATAGGCTGCTTTATTTTAATTGTATACTGTAAAATCGCTTAAAAAAATATGACTGTCAATGTGAGACTCCCCCCAACACTTAGAAAAAACACACTTAAAAAAAAAACTGTTCTTTGAAAATTATTCTGTTTGCCCTTTATGTTTTATCCTTGTCATGTAGGAACTAGAAGATACATTAGTTGTTAGATGTATTTAATTTGTGGTTAATTTGACTCCAACACATTACATTCAACTTAGCATTTATTTATCACACCGTTTCCATTTTATAGTTTCCATTTTATTACCATTTTTGCAGTCAAGTGCAAAAACTAAAACAGGCTTTGCACAAAGTTTCCACTATGTCAGTAGTGATTATGTCACGAAGAACACTTTTTTGATCTCCTTCTTGGATCTAGTTCTTGTTTTAGCCACAGAAAAGACTGGAAGACTCTAATGATTGTGTGATGCCTGCCCTAATCAGCTCTGACTGGAAGATGTTTGTGATGTTCCACATTAGTTGTTCATCGCTCTTTATTTTTCGACAGTCCTGGCCCTCAGGGAAGTAGGCAGAAGAGGCTCCTGACACTGCAATGCGGGACTCTGCAGAAGTTATTGGGAGATATAAGAAAACACCTTATTCAGTACACCTTAGAATGCAGTACTACAGTATTCAGGATTTACATTAAAGTATGTTACCAGGAAACCTAAGAGATTTCTCCATTTTTAAATATAGTGAAATTTAAACAAATGAGCATGTGTAATGTTTTCAGAACTTACTGTTGCATATAGCCAGCCTGTTGCCACCAATGAACTGCGTTGTCCAGCTGTGTTTTGTGGCAGAACTGCATTCCTCAAACAGCCTTGATCTTCTTATAAAATTGAAATCATAACCCTGTTTGCATGGAAAGATTAAAATATAAAGGAATACATCTTTTGTTTGTTAGCATAGTGGTGTGTACCCTGTAGGATTGGCATGAATTTTTAAAGCTTTTTGTCAATATCTTGGATTGTCCACTGGGAGGTGCTGACGAATCAGTGAGTTCTGTCTCTTGCATCACTTGCAAATACAACTTTCTTGGCCTCTCCAAATAGCCGCACTTGCAGTCTTTGCACTTGATTGCTTGAGAATGTAATTTGACTCAAGTCTTTAAGTGAATGTGTGTTTGTAGAACTTTTAATTAGCTTTACTTAAACATTCTGATTTTCAATACTTTGCACATTAATCAAACTTCAGACAAAGTGTCTATTCACTAGTCCCTATGAAAGTGATAAAAAACAGTTGCAAACAATTTACAAAAGTACACATACCCTTCTATAATAACATTGAACCATTTTAATTATTTAACTATAATGCTTTCCTCAAAATTCAGTGCAAATTTGTAAAGATTCTTAAATCAAGATAAATTTACTAGAGATGCAAAATGACTTAACAAAATAATAAAAGATACATCTTGTTTCCAGAGAAATTTATCAAAATGAGTTTGATTATAACACGAATTGCATCTCCAGTAAATGCAGGGCTTGACATTAAGCTTTGACGTGCAAGTAAATCAGTAATTTACTTGTCCGGGGCCAAAAAAAAGCCTTTTTTTTTTCTTTGGTGTAAATGTAATCCATTCTGAAGCAGTAGTCTCATCACTACTGTATGAGGTCTTACTTTAATCAGCATATTTGTGATATTTGACTTAAATTGATTTCTAGGACACTTTTTAACTTTATGAAGGGCAATAATTTCTTAAATTTAATTCTTAAATTTTATCAATGCATTCAGTTAGAATAATTAGACTCTCTATGGTTGTTACCATTCAAATAATCAGTTTGATATCAATAATCAAGAAGAAAACCCAAACCTGCATCGAAAGTGCCATTTAAATGTATTTACTCAGACTGTTTAATGAAGATAAGAGGTTCCAAAAATGCATTTACACAGTAAAATTGCAAAAGCATAAACCTTGATACTGTCTGTTTTCAGTCAGTGGTTACACTGTAAGTAATACAATCAGAATCATTCTCACCAAAGTTTCGGTGCTGCACAGTTACTGTTTGTTATTGATGTTTTAATTGGGTTACTTGTCCGGTCGGGCAAGTTAAATTCTCTTTGCACAAAATCCACTTGTCTCGGACAAGCGTTAATGTCAAGCCCTGGAATGTATCTTGATTTAAGGAATGTTTAGATGGAGAAATTGTATTGGAAAGCAAGACAGAAATACAGAGAATTATAATTTTTTGCAGTGCATGCAACTTTTAATACCATGACTTTGAGGTTATGAAAAGCCCTAGCCTGTGAAATTTTCAGATGAATTTTAACTCAGGAATGTAGTTTATGCTGGTCATGTTTAAATGCAAAACTTTTTTTAATTTAAAGAAAATAAATCCAAATTGTATGTTTAAAGCTCAATATATTTTTTAGAAAGATATTTTTTAATAGTTTTAAGAATAAAAAACATTTTTAAAGCAGTGAGAATAATGTAAAGTGTACCGCATTGCACATGGGTTTACAGTAGGCGCTATTCTTCACAGATACACACAGCAGGCCTCCATCCTCTGGCACAGCTGGAGCTGAACAGTTTGCTGGCAGTAACCTTTGTAACTCTGTGAAGGGAGGATCTGTTCATTACTTTATAGATATACACATTAGCTATGTTTAACTTTGTCTTTCAACTATATTTTAAAGTAATAGCCTATGGCTTGAGTATCACAAGATGTGATAATATCATAATATGTTCTTTAGACACTTTTTTGGAGGATGCAATTGAATTACCTTCATTTTGTTGCTTCTGTATGATATCAGTCAGTGTTTGTAGTTGGTTAAAAATGTTTGCGCTTTGGTATGCTGTCCAATTAATAGATACAGATTCAAAACAATTTTTCATAGCCTACGTGAAGAGAGGTTAGTATGACAATCTCATTTTCATTTTGTATGTACCTGCAATAGTCAACAGTAATAGTAAATAGATACTGTTTGAGTGTGCATTGTAACTGTAGATAAAATTCTCTACCTGAAGCTGTTTGTCGATCTGCTCATAAGTAAATTCAGAGCAACAACCGGAAGAATAATTATTTCCAGAAGCTGTGGTCAAGAGAAATGCTGTAGAAAAACCACAACGACATCTCCATTAAAAACCTTTACAGAGATAAAAACAAAACAAAAAAAAATCTTTCAAGATTTAACATGTATGCTGTGAAGTGATCTTATCAATGCTTACCAAAGAGCAAGCAAAGCTGCATCCATGTTCTACTCATTGTTGTAGATGTTGTGTTGTTCATTCTGTTGCAAAACAGTATGTATTTCGTCATAGGTTAATGTACACTCATCTTGTTGACCGAATTACAACACACCTGCTTTGAAAAAAAAACAAGTTTTTAATGTTTTGAAAGAGTTTTAGTTCAAATCACTACTTTTCAGTCATGTTCCCGAAAAGACTCAAATATGAGCTAATTGCCAGAATACAAGCTTTTTTTTTTTTAAACTTCTGTTTGCTTTGGCATTAAGTTTTGTGTTTTGCACCCTGCATGACTTAAGCATATTTACTTGTTTGCGGTTGGTCAGAGACGTTTTAGAGTTAACGGCTTTATCCTCAGATAGACTTTAGCACCTTGCCGCCCTCGTCGCTCATAGGTTGCATGGACTAGCTGTACCAAAACTTCATTCACTTAAGGGGATAGTTCACCCAAAAATGAAATTTCGATCATTATTTACTGATATCGTTACAAAGCCATAAGACCTTTGTTCTTCTTCGGAACACAAATTAAGATATTTTTGATTAAAATCAAAGCGCTTTCTGTCCCTCCCAGAAAGGTAATAAGGACATCGCTAAAATAGTGACATCAGTGGTTTCAATCTCAATTTTATTTTGTGCACAAAGAAAACAAAAATATTGAAGATGAACGAAGCTCTTATGGAATGACATGTTTGTAATGACATGAGGGTGAGTAATTAATCACATAATTTTGAACTGAACTATCCCTTTAAACTTATCTACAAGTTGTTACCAACCTGTATTATTTTTTCTTCTTCTGCTGAACACAAAAGATGGTATTTCGAAGAATATTGGGTAACCAAACAGTTGTTATAGTCCCCATTAACTTCCATTTTATGAAAAAGGAAATACTATGGGCAATTTCATGCAAATGTCAACCTTACTAAAAAAAGTTTTTACTATACTGATAGCACAGAAGTCAACATTTAGTGGTTCAAATACCAATGTGATGTCTCTCAAATTTTTTAAAGCTTTTTTTTTTTTTTTTTTAGTGCATGATTTTCCATAGACTGGTAAGTGCTATTTTCAGGCTTGTCATATCCATAACAGTACATATTCCTCATATATGATAATTTATAAATAGAGACAAAATTTATAAATAGACACATAAAAATTAAAATAAAGTAACAATTAGATCGCTTCTCTATTTGTTGGGTATTATTGCATCTAAAGTTTGTGCATTTTAATTCGCAGAAATCCTACAAAGTATGTAGTCTCTCACATTCATAATGCATGATTATTTCCCTTTTTTAACATAGACAACTTTGAAGCATTGAATGATATTTTTCTGTTGTTTAGACAACAAGGGTTTATTAAAATATAAACAGATGGTTCAGTATATTGGTAACACATACATTCTCTAAGCATTTGTATGTCACATCCATAACGCAAAATGTCACACACATAACGCTGGATTTCGAAACTCTATGAATGGTGTTCTTGTTAAAGTTCCATTCATTAAAGAATCCTGGATAAAATGAGTCATATGACTTTGTCAACTGTAGTAATGGCTGCTGAAAATTCAACTTTGCCATAATTATATTTTAAAACGTATTAAAAAGTTATTTTATATATGAAATATTGTTAGTTATATTTAATTATAACAGCTTTTCACAATATTGCTGTTTTTATTGTAGTTTTGATCACATAAATGAACAAAGTCAAATTTAAAAATAAATAGTTCTTACCAAAGTATCTGTTAAATAAATTTCATAAATCATGAATTTTGGGTTCACCTGTTGCCTTTTTCTGATCTCTTCTGCATTAATCTTAATTAACTGAGTTAACCTTAAAATTTATTAGTGTGTTTTAGGCAGTAAAATCATGTAAAACCGTTGTCAAACAATTCACTAGAGGGAGCACTACTTTTGGGCTAATGAATATTCACTTTGCAGAAATACCTAGACATTAAATCATGCCTCAAAGGACTGCTCGCTCAAACAAATTAAATCATAATAATTACTTTCTCCACTAATTGCTCATTTGTTTAATTTGAGGATTAATTACAGCAGTACACAGCGATGACAAAGGCTTTTTAAGTAAACTCATTTTACTTGATTATAGAGTCTTTAGTTCATTGTGTCTTTGAGGGCGAATATTGTTTTAATGAAAGCTCTCCTGTTGTGAATTAAGAGGTTTGGAAGTGATGATTGTACGGCCGTGATGTCCAAACCTTTTCTTTAAGTATCTCCACACAAAAGCGGCTTAAACACAGCTTTATATTATTAAACATTTAGTGGCCTGCCAGACAAAAAGAGTGGCTCTTTTAGCATATGCACATCCAATTGATCAAACATTTGTTGAGTAGTTAATGCTACTTTTTGCAGTGTAATTCTTTTTCAGACACATAATGGGGTTGTTCATTTTGCATTTTAGTAATGAGTTTCAAACTAAAGGATTTATGTCTAACAATATAACAGAAAATTAAAACGTAGCTGCTTAAACTTGAGAACTTGGCAAAAATGCTACATTTTTCTGATTTTAATTACTGAGCATAAATCATAGGGGTTTTTTATTTATTTTCAGTCTAAGGCAATTAACTGTGTGAGCCTGGCAGAGGGACAAATGTGAATGCTTTTCATCTCTTGTGTTAGGACTGCCTAAACCGCTTTATACTCAAATTAGCAGATAATGTTTCTGACAATGTATTTCAATGTGCTCGGGTGGTTTTGTTTGACATCTTTAGTTTAAATGGAAGTTGGTAATACAAAGAAATCACTGTGAGAAAGACAAGGACAGATTTGAGGTGTTTGTTGTGCTCAGACTCTTTAGGAATCATACAACATGTTTTTCTCTTATAGCGTCTGAATTTAAAGGTCTGGGACCTTTGCCAACACACTGTCACATCTGAAACCATGGATGTGCTTACTAAAAGAAATTGTTGATGCTAATGGGTGTCTAAGGGGTATTTACAGATTAATATTTAAATAGGTTTTTAAAAAGATTTCTTTCTTGTACTGTTGCTGATTCCATCAGCCCCTCAAAGTCATGCTTAAAGACAGAGCGGGGAAGTAAAAATCTATTTTGTAACAAATGGACCTTTATGGTTACCTTTTAAGAATTTAGAATACAATTTAGTGTAACAGTAGACACATCTCATCACATCTTGTCTCATGCACATTCTTTTCTTCTGCTGTTTTTGCAGTTTCACACTACTCATTTAATATTTTCTATGTTTTAGAATTAAAGACAGAACATATATTAGAGCTGGTGCATGTGTAGGCCAACATCTATAGTAATATCACATTATGCCCTTGAGTTATAGTTTTGATTTCAGTCTTTACGGCTTTAAATAGGACAATTTGAATACAGCTCATAAAAGTGTCAGAATGAAGAGAAATTCTCTCTTCTCTTTATGCCATATGTACTGTAAGCTCTTGATTGACCTGTTGTGGCAGTGCATTTAAAAAGCTACTGCTCTGATCATTTTTTTTCCATGTATACAGTCAAACCAAAAATTATTCAGACACCAGATATAATTTAAGAATTTTTTTTTACTAGTGGGTGCAGGATACTGAAGTTAATTTATGTAAGTGAGGATAGCAAAATAAAGTAAACTGTGACATATTATACCCAAAAATTCTTTATACTGTAGACTACCAGTACAATTTAAATAGAAATCTTTTCTAACAATGTAAGTCTTTACTATCACTTTTCATCTATTTAAGACATCATTGCTGAATAAAGTATTAATTTCTTTCAAAGAAAGAAAAAAAAAAATACTGACCACAAACTTTGAACGGTAGTGTATATCGTTACAAAATATTTAAATTTTAAATATGCTGTTCTTTTTAACATTTCATTCATCAAAGAATCCTGAATAAAGTATCACAGGTTACAAAAAAAAAAATATAAAATAAAATAAAAAACTGTTTCCAACATTGGTAATAAATTAGCATATTAGAATGATTTCTGAAAGATCATTTAACACTGAAGATAGTGTAATAATGCTGAAAATTCAGCTTTGCATCACAGGAATAAATTCTATGTTAAAAGTTTATTGAAATCACTATTTTAAATTGCAATAATATTTCACAATGTTACCATTTTAAAATCAAATTCAAAATAAACGCAGCCTTGATGAGCAGAAAACACTTAAAAAAATAAATAAATAAAAAAAAATACTGATCCCAAACTTTTAAATGGCAGTTTATGTATATATTTAGTGCATGGCGTGAAGGCCAAGAACCACCTGACACGAGGCAGAGTTCATTAAAATAATTAAAATAATTTAATTAAATGCATTATCCTGCTTATACCATGATCATTTGCTAGTATTGTTAATGATGTTTGCAGCGCAATATTTGACCAGAAGGGTAAAAATGACGGTTATTTTGTTAGTTACCCATTTCAAATCAGATATATCAGATTATAACATATTTACCCACACTAATTGTATTGTCAAACATGTATAAAGGAACAGGTTAGACTTTCCATGTGGGAATGAGAGTTAGGGCCCTATTTTAACAATCTAAGCGCATGGTTTAAAGTGCACGGTGAAGGTGCAGTTAGGGTGTCTGAATCCACTTTTGCTAGTTTAAGGACCGGAAAAATGGTCTGCGTGCCCGACACAAGGTCTAAAAGGATTGTCCCTATTCTCTTAATGAGTCATGGGTATGTCTTGGATGTAACGTCCATTAAACCAATCAGAGTCTCATCTCTCATTCCCTTTAAGAGCCAGTTGTGCTCGCGCCATTTTGAATTTGCTATTTACACAGCGGAATTTGCAAGTACAAAGACTGAATGGGGGGTGTTTGCGGGCCGTGCCCCCCAAGCAAGTTACTGTGCGTGCACCCCCTTTCCATCCTCTCCCCTCAAAATGTGGTCGTTTTCGAAAGTGAAACCAAAAAAAAAAAAAACGGCGTGCATAAGAAAGCGATTGACTATCCATTATGACATTTTTATATTTATGTACACTCTAATAATATTTTACATTGTAATCCTTTCAATTTTTATGCAATTTTTTGTAAATGCATTTGCTATTTAAACAATGTGACATGAAAATGATAACTGCGTCTGGCTGAAACTAGCGAAAATTACATGCGTCGCGCCTGGCGCCGCATTGCACCGGGTATGTGATAGGGCCCTTAGTGTTAGATAGAAAAATGGACAAATTCAGAAGGTTCAGGCATTATAGACATAGATTGGAGGGAGAATGTAAAATGGATGAGAGAGGGTAAACTCAGTAGAAGTGCACCTTCAACAGAGGACTCACAGGGCATTAAAGGTGAAGGATGGATCGGCAGGAAGAAGACATGGCTTTGGAGTAATGCAGAAGTATAGAGAGAATGTGCATTGCATTTTCCATGAGAGAAGATACAAAACAGTGGGAGCTGACATGGTAATACATTTAATGTTTCATGTTCACTTATGTGTGCAGAGAAAAGTAGAAAAGAGGCAAAAGTTGACACTTAAAAGGAAATATAAGGAAGGAAGGCTCGGTTAATAGCATGCCTTAAGCAGTATACTCAGCGGAGAACTTTGTGTAGCTGGGAATTTGGCATGGACCTGAGTGTTGGCCAATCCTTGTTATGGAGGGTCCCAGGCAGTAATCTATCCAATACACCCCACAGCTGGAAACCTTCTCTGATGTATGCTCGGATAGAGGAGCTCAAGGGCAAATTCTGATGCAAGGCCTCCACAAGGGCTATGGTATTTATAGACTTGGCATAGAACAGAAGGAATGAGGGTTCGTGATGCCTCAACACAGACTAGCTTACTCATGGGAAGGGATAGAGAAAGACAGTGAGGAGTTTCTTTTCACTCTTCTCACCCTTCAGTCAAAGAGCAGCTCCGTCTTTTCAGACCTTGAGCTTAGTCTTTAAACATGAAATGAAATAGGAATTGCTGTTCTGTGGTGAGCTTCCAGAAATCAGGCATGAATGCCTTCTTGAAATGTAACAATATATATATATTTTTGCACATAGTAGCAGAAGCTTTTGAATGTGCCGGAAAATGTTCTGCTGTTTGAACAGAACAATAAATATCACTTTAACTTATCCTTCTTTCTAAACACCTCAGGATAGCTTTGCAGCAACAGTTTGGTAAGATACTAAAAACACTGAGTTTATCAAGTAGCTCACCTAATGTTAGCACTGGCGTTTGCAGAAGACGTAAATATGAGAGCATATTAAATATGCTGTCATTCATTTATTCATTCATTCATGTTGTTATCGGAATTTAAAATGAAAAAAGAGGGCAAGGGCAGTTTTTCAACTGTTTCAGGTAAGATTCAATCACCTTTGGGATTAACTTGTGAGTCAAATCCACCCTTTGGCTCTCTAAGGATCTCGTATTTTCTGCTGTATGTGTGGTGCAAAGCAGTAAAAACCAGGAAAATGGCTATGTCACAGCTGCTTTGGCTCAAAGTAGAAAGAACATGGAGGAAAAGCGAGAAAAATAAAATACGCTGCTGGCAATTCAACACCAGAAAACCTTAACCAATGCTTGGTTAAGCATCATTGCATAGAGCTTTCCTAATTCTAAATGTCACCGGTGTCCTTGAAGCTTTTACACCCTTGCCATCAGAAATGTCATTGCTTTGGCTTCATTGGCTGCTCATTTCATGTCACTTGATATTTTTTTGTCTGACTAACTCTTTTTAGCTTTGAGTTTTTAGTTATGCTAGTTTAGGTATGCTGTAGAACATGATTGGCACAGTTAACATTCATTCCATTCATCTATAAGTTTGGGGTTGGTAAGAATTTTTAAAAAGTTTTTGAAAAAAATCTCAAATGCTCACTAAGATGCTTTTTTTTTTTTTTTTTTTTAAATCAAAGATACAAAAAGGTTATATTGTGAAATATTACATTTTAAAATAATGTTAATGTATGTAATGGTTATCTTTTAAATGTTTAGTATAAAAATTTGTGTAACTGTTGACACATCCATCACATTATGTCACATATAAACTTTTATTCTCATATCTATTTTTGCCATTTTGCACAAAAAAATACATCAGAGGAGCTTTGCTGTTGACATCTCTGTATTTTATTTAGCTTGTTTCCCCACTTTTGATCTCATTTAAAATGAGATCAAATTTAAATGTTACACATCACAAACCATAACCATCTGAACTGTCAGATAAAGATAGTTATGGTCTTTGTTGGTTATTTAAAAACAAAAGATTTTCCCAGAAAATCATTGTGCAGAATGGCAACAGATGTTGGCAGACATACAGTGCCTTGTGCTTTGTATTAATGTTTAAGAATTACGCAATAGTGGTGGGTCGTTCTTGAACGATTCATTCATTTTGAACAAATCTTTTATGTGACTCGGGAAGAATGAGTCATCTTGGGGAGTGATTTGTTCAGTCGCGCACGCGCAAAATCATATAGGTTCTGTTAGTTCACCTGTTGGTTCGCGTTTTTCGAGTCGTTTGTTCATCTTATGGGGCTGTCACATGATGAACGAACAACTCAAACCCGAACTCGAGAGACAAGCTAATCAATTCTATTTCCAGCTCAGACTGCATAGGTTAAGCTTATGGGGCTGTCATGTGATGAACGAACGACTCAAACTTGAAAACTTGTCAGATGATTTGTCAGATTGTGAGGTGAGCTAAGCATAGACTAAAGACCCAGATAAACAATTAATTCATGTTTTCTGTTTCTTATAGCATTATAGTTTTCTTGTTTGTAGTGTGATCAACGTTTGCGTAAGCAGTAGATGTGTTAGGGAAGTAACACGTAACATTTTAATTATATTTGCTAAAATGAACGAAATGACTCGGAAAAAGATTTGTTCATTTCAAAATTATCTGAACTTCCCATCATTATTCCACGACGGATGTGGGTGGGGCCTAAACAATGTGATGTCACACTGTTTTGAGAATCAAAATAGCATGCCTAATGAGACAGATTTGGTTTAATGGGGATTAAAAATAAGGAGTTGGTGGATTTTTATCATTGTAGGGTGGTTGCGTTCACACACTGCCAAGACACATTTATGTTCGAACACCATGTAAAAGTGGATTTTGCCTAATAGGTGCCCTTTAACGGCAAGACTGTGCTATGTGTAAATGTGGCTTGAGAGCCTGACACTGAGTTAAAGCATGCACTTTATAGCAAATGTAATCCCTTACTCTTAACATAGTATCATCCATATAGTGCAGCGAGTATGTGACATCTGCAGACCTCACCGCCTGAAGAGCACTGTGTAATGGAGCTTGCTTAGTGACCCAGTTCAATCTACCCAAAGACTATATTTTCATCTAGTTATCTAGTCATTTATTTATTTATTTTAATATCCCCCGGCTCTTAATGCATGGTTTTTCATTCTGGAGCATCAGTAAGCATTTGAACCTTCTGTGAATAGTAGTCTTCAGTGTGAACACATGGATCTCAAAATCATACAGTCATTGTTGGAAAGGGTTCAAATACAAAAAAAGGCTGAAAAACCAAAGAGTTTGTGGGACCTGAAGGATTTTTCTGAAGAATAACAGACAGTTTAACTGTTCAGGACAAACAAGGGACTCATGAACAACTGTCGCTAAGCGAAGAGAAAAAAAAAAGAAAAAAAAACACACACAGTTGTGGTTCATTTAGGTAAGAACACAGTATTAAGAATCAAGGGGATGTAAACTTTTGAACAGGGTCATTTTTATAAATTCAGCTATTATTTTCTCTTGTGGACTATATGGAAATTCTGAAAGGGGGTGTAAACTTTTGACCTCAACTGTAGATATTCAAAAAGTAAACACAGTTGAGGTTAATATATTTCTTAGATATTTTGAAGAATGTTTGTAACCAAAGTGTTTTGGTGCCCATTGGCTTGCACTGTATGGACAAAAAAAACCCTCCCAAACACGGCATACAAGTCATACAGTTTTGTAACAACATGAGGGTGAGTAAATGAGGGCAGAATTGTCATTTTTGGATGAGCTATCTCTTTAATATGCACAAAACTATCATAGAGACCTTCATATTGTGTATAATAACAGGAACATTGCTCACAGCAGGTGATTTGAAGTCTCTCACTGCTAATTTGATTGGATTTGTTTGTTTAGCACCATATTTTCTGTTACGGACATGCCCTTTGCCATTATCATTGTGGGGAATTGCTTTTGTGTTCTTATTAGAAGCACAGCGTGCCTTAGTTGAGATGAACCTCCATCGGTTACATCTGTCAGTCTGGTGTGCTGGGGTTGACTGTCAGAGAAAACGGCTTATGTGAAATCTGGACAGGTATGAGGTCAAGTTTTTATTTTATTAACCAAGGGCAAGCTTTTAACATCAATACAGGGATAAGTATGTACTGTAGTGCACAAGAAATGTGTATGCTCTAGTATGCCATGTGAATGTTGCGGTTCATAGACCAAACTACGTAGAAATGTAGCTTCTTTTGAACCGTTCTGATCCCATTAGACTACAGTAGGATAGATCTAGCTTGTGGCTTAGCTTTTGTAAGAAAACATGCCTGATGGAGAAATCTAGGTTTACTCAGATTGGTGAGGCCACACAGTTGCCCCCACACTGCACAGTTTCCTAGTGATTGCATATTATACTGAAAGTTTAATGTAACATTTTATCTTCTAAAAGAGAATGTCTCCTCTGTGAGGTTTGCTTTGGATGTGATTTGAATGTGATCATATTCATTGGCTTGTGGCACGCTTCACTATTTTCTTTAATTGGATTCTTCATTAGAGCGCAGAGCAAAGAGGAAATGCAAGCATGATGGGATATTTGACAGCTGTGAGATGTGCATTGTCTTTAACAACTGTAAGCCCAACTCAGGTATTATAGCGGTCACAAATCCTTCGGAAACATGCCTTTTTATAACATCCCTGGTCCAACTCAGTGTACCTATACATACAATTTTCAGTTGAAATAAACACTAGAGGCAGTGAAATAGCAGCAGCTTTCCCTTTAAAAGTTAATTTTATAACTCTCTAAATAATAACTCTCACAATATTATGTTATGACCGTAAAGGAATAGTTCAACCAAAAATGAAAGTTCTGTCATTAATTACCCGTAACACCTTAGTTCATCTTCACAATGCAAATTAAGGTATTTTTGATGAAATCCGAGAGCTTTCTGACTCTGCATAGACAACAACGCAACTGACACGTTCAAGGCCCAGAAAGGTAATAAGGACATTGTTAAAATAATCTGTGACATTAGTGGTTCAACTGTAATGTTATGAAGCTATGAGAATACATTTTGTGCAAAGAAAGCAAAAACAACAACTTGATTCAACAGTTCTCTAACGTGTCAGTCTTCGACGTTTGGAACGACGTGAGGGTGAGTAGTTAGTGACAGAATTTTCATTTTTGGGTGAACTATCCCTTTAAAACACAGTTACCATAGTGCAAACTTTGTGTACTGATACATTTTTTGATGTTTGCAACCAGCAATCACAACTAGCTCCATATGTCTGCCTTTTTTGATGTAGTAAACTTACTATAGTATAGTATTGTGCTCGCAATGCAGAGCTCTTGTGTTATGTTAAACATCTCACGATAAAAGAGTTAAAAAATCAGAAGCAAGCTAAAAGCCTACCTGATCATGATGAAAACGTACCTGTGGGAACTTTTTCGCAAAGCGCAAAATACATACCAGTAAGTACATCACTGCAGAGTCAAACACTTTTTGTACACAGTTATGATTACAGCTCCATGTTTTGCTTGCCGGACATAAGCAAACCTATTATATCACGATCACGAAAAAAAAATCACGATTAATGATTTTATCACGATTCTTTGTCATGTTGGTTTTATTATTTTGCAAGTTGTCTGAGCAGTACAGCCAAACTACTTTCCCTGTTTTAAAACCAAAGCCTTACAAGGTAACAAAATATAAAATAAAAAGAATGGCAGATGTTTAGGCCAAAGTGTCACCGTCATGATGGTCATTTGTATTTTTGTTCCTGTCTCGTTGGTTTAGTCCTTTTGTATTTTGGTTTGTTCCGTTTCCTGTTTTAAGTTATTTGGGCTTGTTCTTGTTTCCTACCCCTTGTTATGTCATCATCAGTTAATTTACCACACCTGTCTGCCACCCTTTATAAGCCTGTTCATTTGCAGTTCACATTGTCGGTTCTACTTTGTCTCTTCCTGGATGTATACGTGTGTTCCTGCTCTGTGTCTTGTGGATTATTGTTTTGTGGATTTTATTAAAGACTCTATCACATTCCTCCTCGTCTTGCACTCCTTTCTGCATGCATACCGTGACACAAAGTGGGTAAAGATAAAAATCTTTGCCATTATTTTATCTTTGTTATTAAAAAATAAAAACAAATATAGGCTATATATATGTTACAAATACACATACAATTATATATCAAACAAACAGTGCTTTAATTTTTAGGTGAATAAAAACTGAATTAAGAAAAATATAAAAATAAAACTATATACATAAATTATATATAGAATCAGTTGAGTGATATTTTTTTGTGTGTGTTTTTTGTTTTATTAGCCTACCATCACCAAAAAATGACATACTGTCACCGTTTACTCGCTCTTGAGGTTTTTTTTTTTTAATATAAAACTTAATTTGTAGAATGTGGGTAACCAAACAATTGCTGGTCCCCAGTTAATTTCATAGTATTTTATTTTTTTTTATCAAAGTCATTGGGGACCGCTACTGTTATCCACATTCCTCAAAATATCTTTTGTGTTCAGCAAAAAAAAAAAAAAATTTTGATGAGGTTTGGGACAACATGTGAATGACATGAGAATTTAACTTAAGATGCGGATTCCTTGGGTGAAAAACGAGACTCACAATGAAAAAGCTGAAAGTTGAGAGATCGAAAAACAAGCTAAAACGCCATGTTTGTGTTTGCGTTTTTACATCACATTCACGTTTATACATACTAATAGGTAGATTTAGGTGTAGTGCAGATGGTACGTTATTTTAAAATGTCACAGAGCATTAGAGTTGCTGGAGTAACGCATACAAAACCAATGTCACATAAAACCACATGTATGTTAATCTATTTTAGCGCCACTCAGTGGACATTTCCGCTCACACAGGTAAGTTTCCTCATGAGATGAGTTTGAAAATGGCATGGTTGCTTCACAGAATGTGTTTAATCTTACATTTGATTTTAACACTGTCAGGTAGGTTAGAGTAGGTGGTCTTCAAACACAATATAGCATTAACCTGAACTGCCATGAAACGCACAACAACCAAGGTAATCAAACATTGCCATATTCACGCTCAACACTAACTGGACATTTCACTTCGGAAGTATCGCAAAATGTACAAGAAGCAATGTGATATTTTGCAGAAATGACATGTTAATGCTTATATGGCATCTGAACTTTGAGCTCAAAAGAGTGGAAAAAACAAAGTCTTCTTAGTGTTTTGCCCTCTAACCTTTTTTGCTTTACCATATTTACCCATGTTAAATGAAGGTATCCTTCAGGAGCATATGGACAGGATGAGCACAGATGGCATTACTTTTCTCTGCCTGCAGGCCCAGGTAGGCCTCACATTCTATCTTAGCTCAAAATGCGAATGACTCCTCAGGGATTCCTCCTGTTTTAAGACACACTGGAGATGCTCTTATCATGAAAAGCCTCTTATTTCCATTCTCATTCTTTAGTATTAAATCTAATTTCCACTATTCCCAATATTGATTTACCATACAACTCTTATCAGGGTGTAGGTGTGTGTTTATGCATGTAATTCATTCATGCTTACAGAATGAGCATGTCATGCTCAGGTCAGAGAGATAAGGAGGAAAACAGGCAGGAGATGGCATACTGTGTGGGAACAGAGAATACGTCCTATGAATGGAGAAGTATATGCTGGTTTTAGACCCAGCAGGGTTCTGTGAATGCAACACCCTAATGATCATTTGAGATAAAAGCAGCTTTTCTTACAGAGTACCTTGTAGTATATAGCAAGGGGTCATTGACTGCATTTTTCTTTGATATTGTATACCATTATTGAGAGGTAATTAATTTGTGTGTGTGTGTTTATTATATTATATTACAATAGCATGTTTAAAATAAGACTCTGCTGGTGATTGAGGATTTAAGTGCAGTGGAAATACCAGAGGGGATAGGCTTGCATGCAGAGATCTGATTTTGACCACAAAATGGTCTGCTTGATATTTTTAGCCGTTCAAATGGAATTGAAATATAAGCTGGTGGCAGTGTGATTATTAAAAGGAATATTTCATCCAAATATGAAGACTCTGTATGACTGACTTTCTCCTGTGGGACCACAAAAGACTTCTTTCTTACAGAGGTTACCAAGTTCTTTGTTACAGAAGCATTTAGGAAAGATATAAGCAAAGCTGACTGGAAATTGTTGCTTTTCCAAGTCTTTATGAGAACAAATGAATGAAGACAATGTGCAGTGTTTGTATCCGTATGTACTTGGGTCAGTGGTTCAAAGCTTATAAGAGCACCAATTGTGATGATACACTGGGGCTTTAATTAAAACTAAAGGTTTCTCTTCTACACTATGCATAGCAATTCTGCCCTTGAGCATCAAAAATTGTGCAAGTTGCTTTAGGGTTGCTACAATACAGCATTTTGTTCTCTCTATAAGAACAAAATGAGCTGATGTAAGCAGCATGCATTTATTTCACTGCTCATATAGTTATTTTCTTTTCAGTAAATCTTACTGAATCCAGACAGTTTATCAGTTTTTATGCAACCTGATCTCATGACGAAAACTTACTTGTGGGAACTTTTTCGCAAGACGCAAGATGTGTACCGCTATCTATGTTTCATGACATATTTGTGCCCTCTGAGTGGCGCTAAAAGAGTTCCCTGCAACAGATGAACATACATATGGTACGTTTTATGTAACGCTGGTTCACCGCAGTTCTGACTCAAAATGTTCTTTGAGTGGCGCTATAACTATAGCTTTTTTGAAATGGCATACCATCTGCACTACACCTAAACCTACCCGATAGTGTGAATGTGATGTAAAAATGCAACCGCAAGCATGCTGTTTTAGCTTGTTTTTCGTTCTCTCGTCTTTCAGCTCTTTCATCGTGAGTCATGTTTTTTTACGGGATTCATACCTGAGGTTTCCGCATCCTAAGTCAACAGGTAAGTTTGCAATAGCAGACGAAGTTTGTAATCGTTCTGCTAATCTATGGCTATTAAAAAATACTCCCAGAAATCTTTTTTTTTTTTTTTTTTTTTTTTAAAGAGTAGTGCCACACTTTTTTATTATGCAACAATGTTAGTGTAAAAGCACAGCATGCTTTGCTTATGTTTTGCTTATGTGTACGTTGTGAAACTGACCTTTTACTGCTATGCAGGACTATATTGTCCTGGAACAAAATGAAAAAAGGCACATTTTATTACAGTTTATAATGTTTGAATGTCAAGGTTATGTTTCATCTTGCTTTACTGAGCGATTTATGCCTGTTCCTGTTCAGCCAGTAGAAACCAAAAGAAATGCTGGAGAGTCTGAACTTATGTCTTTGGATACTAGGACTTGCATTCATCATGCTGCCAATTTAAAACCACACGTTTCAATAGCAGTCACCTTCACTCCCAGCACTCCATCTCTCTTTTAGCTATTTTAATGACACTGTAATTACAAAAACTCTTTTAGGCTTCCTCTGTCATTTGCTTTGACTATATAATGTGTACAAGAGCTTTTTAAAATACTCCTCAGGTTTGATAAATTGGCTTAAGGAATATATATTTTTATTGATTGCCTTAAGAGCCACCTTCACTTCAGCTTTTTTTTTAATAAAGGAGAAATGTTATTTCTTAGAAATGCTACATTTATTTTTCATTATAATTTTAACACAAACTGGCGTACAGACACAAAAATGTAAAGTGGTGTAAGCTTAAAGTAAAAGTATGTTCTTGCTGGAGTGCATCAAAAATATATGATTATAATTCTATATCAAGTATTTTATTATGTAATATAAATACTTTATATTTATGGATATTAAAAAAGTATCTTAGTGTTGGTGAGTTTATCATAAAAGAGATGTATTCAATATTTATGTAGTAATTGTGTTATTAATGAATTTTTGAATACATTAAATCTCACATTAGATTATCTTTTTGTTTACCTACTTGCTGCTTCCCATCTTTCCTGTTTGTGAATTTTAAAGCTTCGAATTACTGTAATCAATAAATCAACGGGCTGAAAACCATTACTTCGAATTATAGGCAACCCACCATCACTGGGAATGAGCTGACACAATCATGAAAGCAGCCTTCATTACAGCCTATTGATTAAACTGCCAAGGAGTTAAGCTGGTGAAAAACTCACTAAACAAACATGTAGCATAACCACATTGCACTGAAAGAGAAAGACACAGGGAAAAGCAATAGAGAAAGTTCTGATTTAAAACTAAATATATATCTTCAGCTAATAGGATTAGAGCAACAACAGGACTGGGCACTGGAAGAGATACTGGAAAAAGAAGGTTGAACTGATTTCATCGTCCTTTTTTAAAACAAGTACTACACGGTTTGTCTAAAGTCATTTTTAAAAAACATTTTCAGGTATTTTGTGGAAATCTCAAGGTTTGCAGCTGAATGGAATCGATACTGACACATGCTGCACTTCTCAGGCTGTCCTCTCGGTGGCAGTGTGGTACAGCACTTCACATCAGGTTTCGTCCGTGTGGCTCTGGCATCTGTGGTGCTGCCATTACCGCTTTCCCCAAATACACATCCCCTTTCTCTGCCACATCACAAATCTTGGAGAAATTAATCCTTGAAATGCATCGCAAAACCTATGATTGGACAAAATGTCTCATCAACCCAACATTATTGTTGTCCTATCATGTGTTAGCCTATTTCCTGCCAATGCAACACTCCCTGAAGCGTCGATCACAAGGATCCTCTCTTGAGTCCAGAATCCTCTCCTACCTTTCTCGGCCATAATACAATGCGGCGTCTGTAGTCCGAATGTAGAGCCTTTTGGAAAGAGCAAGGGCCAGGAACTGCTAAAAACGAATGCTTTCTCTCTTTCAGTGTCTTTCTCACTTCCTCTCTCCATCCATTTCTCCCTCTCTCTCACACACATACACTCATTCGCCCACACACATGTAAAGCAGGTCATTAGTATGCTTGTTGGTCACCTCTCTTCATCAGAAGAGTAACCAAGCTTTATTGAAAAACAAGCCAATCAGCAAGGATGTTGTCATTTGGAATTAGGTATTTTTGGACATGACTGTCAGCTCACATTCTCATTTTCTTGCATAATATATCTCGTGGACATACATACTAGCTCAAGACCTTCTTTATGTGGATGGTAGAAAAGAAAAACTGAATGTAATTAGCATGCATCTGCAGTGTGCATTATAGAGAACAACAAAATGTATCATATCAGACAGCGAATCATAAACATTGCTGTCTGATTAATGTTCAAGGCAAGCGTCGCTACTCCTGTTGCTCATACTTAGCTTACCTCAAATTCCAAATATTAAACTTTGGTCTGTGCCAAGTAAACAACACTGTCAAGGCCCAGAAACGTATGAAAGACGTTTGGCTGATATAGAACAGCGTACTCTGTTTACATCCAGTGGATACTTTCCATAATGGCGCTATGGTGACACAGATGAGACGAATTGTTGACTAAAGTCATTATTTTTGTATTCTTTGCATACAAAAAGTATTCTTATAGCTTCGTAAAGTTATGGTTGAACCACTGATGGCAGATGGACTATTTTGACGTCTTTCATACGTTTCTGGGCCTTGACAGTATTGTTTACTTGGCAGTCAATGGAGCAGTCAAAAAGCTACCAGTTTTCATCCAAAATATCCTAAATTGTGTTCCGAAAGACGATCAAACCTTTTATGGGTTTGGAACGGCATGGAGGTAAGTGATTAATGACAAAATTTTCATTTTGGGGTTGAGTATCCCTTTAAGCCTACTTAAAACATCTTAGCAAATACTTAGCAGCACAATGGCAACCACCCACAACAGTCTTTTGTGTAGTTAATTTCCATCTGAATAATCTGAAAAAAGGTAACCCTGGGTATTAAGACTTGCTTGGCTTAATATAATGTAAATTATATTATATTAAATCTAAAGACCTGTGTCTTTGTTCTCTACCTCAGCCCTGATGCCTTTGAGGCTTTTAGTAGACCACAGCTACTGTAAGAGTTCATAAATGGCAGAGAAAAAAAAATGCTAGATGGCATCCTGGCAGAATGTAAACATCCTGATGCCGCAGCCACTGAAGGAGTTTCTCAGAGCAGATTTCACTCAATTTCTACAATCACTACAATTACTGAAGGTATTTAGACTCCTTGTGGGGAAAATCGATGGTCCGCATTTAGTTTAAGCCTACCTGTAAGCTCTTTCAATAGCTGTGGTCATTGTATCAATATTTTATTTTCAGAGTTATAAGTGTTGTATATAGTTATATGTGCTGCAGTAAAAATAGCAACGGGTAGCGGTAGTAGCTCACTGTGCAACCATTTTACATCATTGAAATAATGGCACCCACCATAATCCAAAATATAAATAAAACAATGTGGATTTTCTAAAATGTAAATCTTTAATGGGTTTTCTACCATGTAATTCAGTAAGAGACATCATTTATGTTATATTAAGCCATACAAGTTTTAATATCTGGGGTTCCCTTTAAAAATGTAAGCACTTTCTGCACTTTTCAAAGCGAAGCATGCACTTCATTCAGGCAATCAGCTCGTCATCTGGTGTTTTCCGCACTTCAGAACGGCTCAGTTCACAGTGAACTTGTTTACTGCATGTGCTGTGAGTTTAGCACACCTTTGGAAATGCAGCGACCACCAGTTATGCTTTATTTTTGCGGCAGATGATTACAAGTTACAACATTTGACTAGATACACCAAAAAATCATCACCAAACACCAATGACTTGTACATACACTATATGGACAAAAGTATTGGGACACCCCCTTCTTTAGAACAGAAAAAGGCACTTCCAAAACTGTAGCAACAAAGATGGAAGCATAAAAGCAAAAAATTATTTCCATCTCTGTTGCTTCAGTTTTGAAAGTGTCTAAAATGACTGTACCCATATGCACAAGACAGTTCTTGGCTCAAGGTCTGTATTTAAAGTCACACCAGAGGTGTTCAGCGGGGATTAGTACTTGGCTTTATGCAGACCAGTCAAGTTCTTTGACACTGACTGAATCAAACATTTCTCTATTAACTTTGCCTTATACACAAAGGCATTGTCATGTTAAAATGAAAAAGGGTCCTGTCCAAACTTTTGCTATAACATTCGAAGGACACAATTCCCTAGAATATCATTATATGCTTAAACATTAAGATTAGTACTCATGAAAATTAGTAAAGTAGTCAAACCTATTCATTAGAAGGGGGTGTCCCAATACTTTTGGCAGTGTATGTAGTGAGACAAAATTTCACTGCACAAAGCTTTTAAGAAGCCGGTTTTCACTGAAGCTAAAGTTTTCCTTCAAAATAAAAGCTCTACCGCTGTTTCCATCAAAATAAAATCTTAAAAGTGCAGTATGAATTGCTGACAGCTAGAGGTTCAACTAAGTAATGTTACTGCAGTCCAAATTCAAAATATATCTTTCAAGTGTAGAAATTAGGAAATAATTTTATTGTAATTTCCCTGCTGTAGTGTAAGGAAAAAAATAATATACCTTTTGAAATATTAATTTTCATTTATTTTACAGTGAAATTGTTTTAAAATATATGTCTATAACTGTCATAGGAATAACAATAATATGAAATGGTTGTTGTTATTATATTTTATTTGTTTGGCTTCTAAAACACCAGTGTGAATGTAATTTAGACAGTGTATTACAACTAAAAAGAGGATTAAATCCCTTGTAAAGTTCAACAGACTTTTTTTCTGACTAAGGTTTTCTTAGGAAAATGACTTGGAGCTCTTGATTATTTCTCAACGTGTATTAGATAGAATAATTTAACTTTAAAATATACAAAATTGTAATTTCCCCCCCTCATCTTTCTTTTTTTTTTATCACAATAAATATTGTATCTTAAGAGTTCATATCGTGATATTATCGTATCGTGAGATTTTTATATTGTTACATCCTTAAACAACTGCTCTGTTACTGTGAAAAAGTCCTAATAAAGAAAGAATCAACCAAAAGTTGTATTAGATACTTGTGTGGCTAAAACCCTCTTAGTAAAAACACAGCGCTTAAACTTCCTTATTGCTTTAATAAATAACAATAACAGTAATGCTAGAGTGTGCTGGTCGCAGGTAGTAAAAGGTTAAAGAAGCTAACAATTCAAATGCCAATCATATAATTAATTTAAATGGGATGATTTCAATGATGCAGCTTCTTCAGCAGGGTTTTAGCACGCTGAGAGTGTTTTGCTTGAACGTGCTGTTAGACTGTCAGCGAAGTTTCATCTCTAAATTCATCCCCTTTAAAGCACCGCCACTACAGCCATCAAAACACCGCTTGTGTAACAAATTCCCTGCACTCAGTAATAAATTTCAAGACAGTTACTGTCAGTCTCTCAGATCGCATGCTGTGAGCAATGTTCCCGTTTTCATGCATAATACATTGATCTCCATTTTTTGGTGAGAATTGTGATAGTTTTGTGCAATAAAGGTTATAGACATTTATCTGGTTTATTTGTTGAATACCTGCCAGTTGAAGGGCCCTATATTTTTAAAAGCTGTGTTATTTACACATTCAAACAGACAATTTTGACCCTTGCATTATGTATCTCCTCCTGAGCATTGCATATTTAAAACAGTTTTAAAACTTTTTTTAAAAATAAAAAGGCATCTTGGGACCACTGTGCTCTGCTTTATTCAGTTATGCCAGAATGTGTTTTACGTGTGAACAACCCTTGTTTATTATAAATTCATCATTACGACATTTTAACTTTGCAGATTACACGGATGCACAAATTAAGCACGGTTTACAAGCAAAAACAGTTCTAAACAAACATGTCAGTGGGTACTGACGTGGGGGGATGGATGTTTTCACCGGAGGAAGCATAACTGGTATTTTGGCCAGTAGTGATGGTTAAAATGGCATAATCACGGATTTGTTTCTTACTTCATAAGATGTTTGATGGACTGGAGTCATAGCTAGTACTTGCGGATTATTGTGATGCTTTAATTTATTTTACATATTTTATTTTAGATTTTTATGTTTATGAAAAACTCCACTTGTCTTCTTGGAGAAAACACTCATGTCTTACAGCATTCAAAATCATCACAGTGTAGTGTACATTATTTTGGAAATCGAATTAAATTTGTTGTATCTTATGTTTTTGTTTTTAATTCACTTGCACTTTCCCATTTCAATACTATCCTGTCCCCTGTGGCAAGTTTTTCCGTTTCAAATATGGTTCATCCAGTCAGATTTTAGAGTCAGAACAATCTGTTTTATAATTAATTTTCAAATTAATATTTTTCAGCATTGTTCTTTTCATCAAATCTCTGCTGAAGGTGAGAAACTCCCCTACACTCATTATTATTGATAGAACTAATGATGATAGATCCATCACCATCCACACCAAGGGAGAACATAATCTGTGCATCTGCGGCTACTCTTTGTCATAAAGCTTCAAATGAAAGTCATGTTTTTTTGTGATGGTGGGCGGTATTGTAAGTGTTTTCATCCCTCACACACACTGAACTGACTCCATACGGTTACACACGATGGCTTCCCAGAATGACAGAACCCATTCTACCATCTATTCCCTTTCATTAGGTACTATAACGAGATACACCCTTTGAGATGTGTTACAAGACTCCTCCACCCCTCCTCGTCTCTTCTGTTTTCCTCTCCTCTTACCTCTCCCTCTTCATTCATGTCACGTATTCAATTACTCCAGACTTTATTACATACTTATATGTGGTTTTAAAGGGCAAACAGACATTTATTACAAAAAGGAAATCTATTTTTAACTCATCTTGGGGTTTGCTTTGTTTATTCATTTGAGTGCCTCTGCTCTGGCTGTCAGTGCTTTGCAATGTCCTAACATGACCAGTTACAGGACACACAATTGGGGCTTGACTTCTCCTCAGTGATGAAATACTCATTATGAGGATGTATTCAAAGAGACAGCGGGAGAGACTCATTAAAAGACCTTAAAAGCGACCTGCCAGATTACATAACATGTTGGATGTCAACATGGTAAATACAGTCAATTAGTCATGAGGAGAGGTAGTAGGAACATATTAACAGTATGAGATTACATTATTAATTAGTATTATTTATTTATTTATACAACAGTTCGTTCTGGTCCTTGAATCTGATAATTCGAGGCTGACAATAGTGCAATATTCAAGCAATATCGGAACTCCAATCATGTCACCATTTGTATTACTTGTATTACTTTGTAGTTTTTTAGGCGAGAACATACATATTTAGAATGCGGTTTGTTAATAAAGATGTCTATTTGAAAATTTGCTTCGTCATTTTCTGACATGTGTGCTCTAGGGAGTCAGCAGCCGTTCAGCGCTCATGAACCCACAGAGAGCAGCCTTACCTCAGCCAGATCTTCTGGAATTTATGTCCCTATAGTGGTTAAACATGAGACACGATTTGTTTTAGATAAATCTAACTGTATTTTAGTTACATTGTTCTGCCATTAGTTGGTGACAAGAGACTGTTTTTTTTTATAAGTGAGTCAGCAGTAAATACTTTTATATTAAAAGAGACTGAAACAGGGTTGTAAACAAGGACTTTTTTTTTTCCAACACCTTGTACAGGGTGTCTGTGGGTCCTTAAAAAGTCTTAAAATGTCTTAAATAACATTTTCCAAAAATAAGGCCTTAAAAAGTCTTAAAATGTTTTAAATTCAGATTCGATGGGTTTTAAATTATTTTGGTCACATTACATACCAACGGAGCTTTGCTGAATATTATCACGATTGCAAATGCGTTACATTGATTTTCAGTAAACAAGTAATTAGTCAAGTAGTTATTAAGTTACATTTTAAAAACAATATTTACTGTTTTGTTCCATTTCATTACCTAAAATGGTTCCAAACAAGGATCACAGCAGCACATTCTCCAAGCAACATGGCATGCTTTGTTACTGAATGATTCAGCGTTTTGAACGAATCAGTTGAAATGACTCGTATTGACTCGCTCATTAAGTAACTTACCGCCGCCTACTGGTAGTTTAGTACCAACATTTCTTATTTATATATTCATAAATGGATTTAAAACATTAATCTCATAACATAATTTATTGCAGTTTTAATTTTGCAGTGTAAATTATTTAAACTGACTGGTAACAGCCCTATAGAATTTATTGATAAGTTATAATAATTTGACATGAAAGGTGATGCATATATTTCAAAAGTTTAAAAAATAGGCCTTTATAAAGGTAAATAAAGATATGCATATTTAAGTATGTAAAAGCTAATAGAACACTGATGAAAATATTGCTTCACAATAAATTATTTACACCACCAAAAATCTTGGTGATGTGGTACTTTTATGGGGATATTTTGTGTGAAATATTGTCTGCTGATATGAAAAGTTCACTGTATATCATAGTAATATAATTTATGACAGCAATGAAATTTTGTTTTCTTTTTACATTAAGCACATTAACTATTACATGTATGTATGCAATATAATTATTTCCATTTCCATTTTAGGTCTTAAATTTCATATAAGGTGGTATTAAAAAGGTCTCAAATTTCACTTGTTCATGTCTGCAGAAACCCTGCTTGTAACACTCAACCAATGAATGCACTGAGCAGTGCAGTCATCGGAAATCACCCTTAACAGATGAAATAATAGTACAACAAAGATATCGCTTTTCTCGGCTAATGTTTTATTGTGAATCTGAGACTGAGCTGAAGAATGAATACTGTATCACACTCGCTTAGTCAGTCTCTCTCTCTCGTTATACTCTACGTGACAAAATACACAACTTTAAAACAGTAATAAAATAAGCCTTTAATGAAGTTAATATTTCTAAAGTGAAATTTTGGAATTGGTAATGGAGGCTCAGATGTTAAACTGTCAAAGTGAGATTAAAATACGTGGTGGAAGAAAGGAGTTAGCACAAAAGAAATGTTTTTAAAGGGAACCTTGGGTTTTAAGACTTGTATAGCTTAATATAATGTAAATTATGTATCTTACTGAAATATGTAGTAGAAAACCCATGAAAGATTTATGTTTTTTAAAATATCCACATTGTTACGTACACAAACACACCTGGATACTGAGTGAAATCTGTGCTGAGAAACTCCTTCAGTGGCTGTGGCATCATGACAAGTGTAAGCATCATTTGTAAGCTCTTTCAGTAGCTGTGGTCATTGTATCAGTATATTTTTTTTCTTTTCTGGGTTATGAGTTCCGAGTTGTGTTGCGGTACAAAGTAGCGTAGCTCAGTGCCAGCAGCTCACAGAGGACAACCGTTCTACGTAATCCAAATAATGGCACCCCCCATAGTCCAAAATATAAATATAACAATGTGGATTAAGCCATACAAGCCTTATTACCCGGGGTCCCTTTAAAGAAACTTTGTTGTTACAAACTCATACTGTCAAGCTGTGTTATAAACGCATTATTCCATGGAATGTCTGGATTCTGCACACATAAACTTGTTGTCAGCACTTCCCTGCGATTCTTATTAATAAAATAGCCTAGATGCTAGATCGCTACATTATATTCCTCAGCAACGAGGTGGCAACGCTGTTTTTGAATTAATTAATTGTTTGTAGAGAGAGACGCACATACAACTGTCATCTCTCTCTTTCTCCCCCTCTCTCTCTGTTTTTCTCTTGATCGATAATTTATTGAAATAAAAGCTATAGTTCATTCAAATAAATGTGATCTTACTGCACTATTTTATCTCTGTGTCTGATTTGAATCGGGCAGAATGATTGAGCTGGTGAGCTGTAACTGACAAAAATAACCGTCATTTTTACACATTTGGTCAAATATTGCGCAGCAAAGAGCAATACTAGTTTCAACTTGTCTACAGCTTGGCAAATTACCATGGAATAAGCGGGATAATCAATGGTTTGCCGTGCATTAAAAAATTTGAATGCACTTCACGGAGGCAACCACCCTTACATATCACACTCGTAGTCGTGAAATATGACTATATATCTGCATGTTGTGATTACCTATACAGCCTAATCTCAGCCGTGCCGATATACAGCCATATCTTACGGCTACTGTACAAGTGTGATATCGCTCATATATATCATTTCACATGCTAAAATTCTTCAAAATGTTACATAACATGCATTACCAATTATGTGTTGTTTAATGCATATTATGCTTTGTATTTGTTGCATTTACTGGTTTTACTTGAGGGGGCCTACATGGTGCATCATGTAATGTGTGAATCTGTTGATTCTGACAATTATGGTGTGTTGGTAGGGTTTGCAGAAGTGAAGCATAGTTGATGCTTTGTCATACAACCAAAAAAAAAAAAAAAAAAGGTGGATGACATTCCTGCTTGATTCCAACCTTTTCCACAGCCTCAAAACACATCATGCACTTCTGCACCTGTCGAACGCTCCATCAGAGCTTCCTCTAGTGTGCAAGCACCCTTAATGTTGTCATTTTAGTGTGTTCACATCCAGCTAGTGTCTATTTTGGTGTCACAGTCTCCATCAATAAAGGTATTGCATTTCTGGTGAATTCATCAGAATGAGATGGGAATGAATTGTGACTAAGTGCAGCATGACTCTCCTCCTCTTCATTAATTGAAGAGGCAGAGCTGTTGTGCGTTGGTGGTACGGTACGAGAGAGAGTTGGCCACACAGGGCTCGCTGTCATGCACTCTAACGTGTGCTCACAGTGCAAAAGTCTGGCTGAGTCACTACGTCTCTGAAACATACTTCATCTGCCTCATTATAGATTATCTTAATGCTCATGATCGCTCTCGCACATTATAGCTCTTTTCCTTAGATGTGACTTCCTGAGGCTCTGGAGCTGTAATAATACCAGCCATTTATATAGGTGCTACTGGTGGAAGGCTTTTTTAACCCACTCTCAATTTATTTAGTTCATTCCTACACTATATTTGCAGTTTATTTCAGAAAAATTGCTGAACTGATCTCCACCTTTTCTATAGAATGGCGGTTTATTACACTGATGGCTTTGGTGGACTTTATGAAAGTTTATCATTTTTGTTCTGGAAAGATGATCTGCCTGTTTTCATCGCTAATAAGTGTACGCTGAAAAAGAGGAACTCAAGCTGCGAGTCTTGTCTGAATATATCAGCGTGGTAATAGATGTCAGAAAGCTCTAATATATAGGAACCTGGGTTGTCGCATGATCGCACTGTTTTTGCAGACGGAGTTTGCATCTGCATCTTAATTAGGCCTGCTATATAGCGGTTATTGGCTATATCGAGGCAAACTCTCCAGTGTATCGTGAAGGCCGTTGGTGAATTGCAGATTTTAAATCATCATCAAGACAAGAATTATAGCATCCTGCAGCTTTTCTGAAGCTCAGTCCCAGAGAGGGACGTAATTACTGCACGTTCTCCCTCTTCTCTTCTTCCTTTCTTCTCCTTCTCTCCTCTGCTCCTCTTTTGTTTTCTTCACTTTGTTCATTCCCTATCACAATGCCCACACAGCGGTTTTTCACAAGCACAGTGTTCTCCTTATCAGGCTGTTGCGCTTTCAGTTGAGAGTTTAGTTCAATTGTTTTGTTATTTCCCCTTATGTTTTTAATATTCTTAGTCAGTTTTTTCTCCTAATTCTGCATTGCATCTGAAAACTGATTATCATTTCTCTTATTCCTTTAGAGTTTGAGTCCCCTTGCTTAAGTGTACCCAATATCCCACAGAGTTAGCTTTAACTTGCTCCAACACACCTGCCTGGAAGTTTCTAATAATACTAAAGACCTTGATTAGCTGATTCATATGTGATTAATTAGAGTTTGACCTTAAAGGTGCATTCATGGCAATTCAGAATTACTGCAATTAAGAGAATCCAATTTGTAAAGCGTTCACATCCTAGTAGAACTCGTAATCACAACACAGTGGTTTTCCAGAATGACAGACCCCATTATGTTTAATAAGGCTTTTGTATCCACCTTATTCTTTAATGTGGAAGTAAGCCTATGGGTGAGACTTCCGGTTCATAAGCCAACGGTAAAACTGTTTGCACTACATGCCAGTGTGCTCATAATTTAGATAATACATTAAAATAATATGCTAAGACACACCAATTTGCAATATCAAGCAGCAAAACAAGCTGTTTTGTACAGTTAAAAATAGTTGGACGCGGATGAGACCAGAAGCCTGACCCATAAAATTTACAAATGGCTGCGCCCACTCTTACAGGAAAAAAAGGTGGATCACTCTTTTTGTGTAATTGTAGTTTTGGCAGATTCATTTGGTGTTATAGTTCTTTGCGTGTTATTCTATGCATATAGAAATGCATAGTTTAGAGGGTTGTCATTTAGAAATTACGACATGATACCAAAACTCTGCAGGACTGTGGCCTTTGAGGAACAGGATTGGGCACCCCTGACCTAGATTAATCATTGTGACTGGACACTAAATTCTCCTTTCTCTGGAGAAAAAAAAGTGGTGTTGAAGATGTCCTGTTTGTTGGTGAATCGCCTGGAGTTTTTGCTTAATTAAATTTGATGGATGTATCACATAACCTTATTGGGCCACCAAAAGATTTTTTGGGGTCATCATAGTTGTGCTGTTGACCTAAGGCTGTTCTCAGATTGTAGGCAAAAATTAAAAAGTAGTCAAAATATTTTATAGTGTGGCACTTGATTCTGATTAATGTTAAAGGTTAATGCTGGCTCAGAGTAGCCAAATATGGCTGTATAATGAGTACCATATCATGTACAATACCGGTCAAAAGTTTGAGGTCAGTAAGATTTCTTTTTAAAAAGAAATTAATAGTTGTTTTCAGCAAGGACTGATCAAGGATTTGATCAAACATGACATCCAAGATTTTTATTTTTACAGATTGTCTGTTTCAAATAAATGCATTTTTTTTTCCTCAAAGCATCCTGGAAAAAAAGAGGTTTTCACGCAAATAATAAGCAACTGTTTTCAACATTGATAATAATAAGAAATGTTTCTTGAGCACCAAATCAGCATATTAATCATTTTGAATGATTTCTGAAGAATCATGTCACACTGAAGACTGGAGTAATGATGCTGAAAATTAAAGGTGGCCTATTATGCTCCCTTTTTACAAGATGTAAATTAAGTCTCTGATGTCCCCAGAGTATGTATGTGAAGTTGTAGCTCAAAATACCTGACAGATAATTTTTTATAGCTTGTTAAAATTGACACCTTTAGGAGCCAAAATGTGCCATTTTTGTGTTTGCAAATGTGCTGGTGCTCCCAGCACCCTTTTCAGAGAAGGGCGGAGCTTCAAGAGCTGGCAAAAACAAAACGGGACAATCTCACACACTGAAAATGTCATAAACTTTCAGTAGCGGTGTTCAGCCTTATATGCTCGAACCGGAATCGGTTTAAAAGTCATTCATCTGATTATACTGTGCATAAATATGCATTTATGAATTACACAGACATAGCTGGTCTCATGGTTCCTTCGCTCGCTATCACAAACTTTGTAAGTCCCACTTGTGGTTATGAGTTTAGGTAGCTTTCATATGCAGTTTTTTAACTAGCACATTCCTATTTACGATCATTCTGGTAGCATGTGATGGCAGCATCAGTAAAAACGGGCAGAGACAATGATAGCTTTAGCAACATTAGCCTTACAATGTGCCAAGAAGCTCTTTCGGAAAGGAAATTGCTAAATATGACACGCAATACTTATTTTGTCTGGAGCTGACGTTCGCACACAAAACGTTGGTACTGAACCCTCTTTCAGAATCAACCTTTGTGAAAATCCAGCGTTAAACTGAGCCTGGTTTGTGAGTCGGTCTAAAATAAAATGATTGGCACAAACAAACACACATGACTTTACCGATTTTTTTATATATTTTTTTAAACCACAGTGTCCTCAGTGGCTAAGATGAAGGGAGTCTGTGGAGACTCCTATGTACGTTGGTGCATCCCAAAACAACGCTTGTAATGCCTCTTTGGCACTGACATTGTATATCTCCAGCAGCTACAGCAAGAAAAAAGTAATGGCAGACTGCTGCTTCTCACTCAGGGCCTTGTCTGTGCTAATAGGGCAGAGATCGTCATAAATGGGCGAGATTTCTCCCTGGAACGGCATGTTTAGAAAACTGTTTATGATTTATTGGGATTAAAAAAAAAATAATGAGTGGGTGGATTTTTGCATTAAAGGCTTATTGTTTTTACACATCTGTGTTCGAACACCTTATAAATATGATTTTTGCATAATAGGTCCCCTTTAAGGTATATTAAAATGTTAAAATGTAAAGTTATTTGAAATTGTAACATTTCAAATATTACAGTTTTGAATATAAATATAAATATAAATATTTTTTTTATTAAAATAATTAATTATTGGTGAGCATATAAGAATCCTTTAAAAAACATCTACAAATGTTTCTAAACTTTGAGAATCAGAATCAAACACTCCAGAGTGTGTGTATTGTGTATATGTAAACAACTAAATAATTCCATTACCATTGAAACAAGAAATATTTTAATCAAAACATTTATGACAGTGGTCAGTGCAGGAAAAAAGTTATTTCTGAACCCTGCTGTACATATCACACCAAACATGATTGGCACCCTGAGAAATTGTATCCGCATGTCCTGTCTCCATCAACATGCCAGGGTGCCATTTCGATGACAGCTGGCTGGAAGAGGTGAAATATAAAATATGGCTACTGCAAGGCGCAACAATAAGAACTGCAGTGCTCAGTGTGTAAAAAACGTTTCTGATAAAACTTAGTATTACAATTACTTTTTCATATGTATAGTCATGTGAATATTTATAAATTATTGTTTCTTCACCAAAGAACCAACAGTTATAAAAATAAAAATAAAAAGGAGCTCTCACTTGCAGTGTGTTTAGTGCCTCAAATGTTATATTGTATATTTCTGTAATTTTACATTTCTTTTTAAAAGATGCACAGCTACATTTTAATACATGACTTGTCGCCATGTCACATGTAATTGGGTCATCAGTGTTGCTTACTTGATCAAGTGCTTAAATTTGCATCATAAGGAACTACAGAGTGAAATGAGACACAGATTTAGATAGATAATAGCTGCCCTGAGTTTGCCAAGATGGCCAGCGAGTGGACTGACAGGATTTTAAAGAACTTTGGCATTGGATGAATCTTGTGCAGTTCGACATGATGAACATGCAAAATCCATGCTAATGAAGATGAGTTTTTTAAATGAAACACTTATGACATTCTGTTTTAATTAAAATGCTGTTTATGTAGACAACAGCCCATTTAATGTAGAGAGTGAGGCAGCTCATTAGGTTTTGAGACACAGCCAATATAAGATAGTTTTATGAAGCTTTGGCAATGGAATTTCCTGTTATATTATCTATTATTTCTTTCAGTAATATTTCTTAGCAGTGAAGGTTTCTTTCACTTTCATTAGGTTCATGTAGGCTTGTATATGTTTACATTTGAGTTCAGAGTCAGCAATATCTTTGTTTCTTTGTTTGTTTTGTTTCTTAAGCCCCAATTTAGCATATTAGAATGATTTCTGAAGGATCATGTGATCGTTTGCCATTACAGGGATGCAGTTGAGGTCAAAAATTTACACCCCCTCTTTCAGAATCTGCTAAATGTTGATTATTTTACCAAAATAAGAGGGATCATACAAAATGCATGTTGTTGTTTATTTAGTACTGACCTGAATAAGATATTTCACATAAAAAATGTTTACATATAGTCCACAAGAGAAAATAATTGTTGAATTTGTTAAAAAAAATGACCCTATTCGAAAGTTTACATGCCTTTGATTCTTAATACTGTGTTGTTACCTGAATAATCCACAGCTGTGTGTTTTTATTGATAGTTTATGAGTCCTTTGTTTGTCCTGAACAGTTAAACTGCCTGCTGTTCTTCAGGAAAATCCTTCAGGTCCCACAAATTCTTTGGTTTTCAGCATTTTTGTATATTTGAACCTTTTCCAGCAATAACTGTATGATTTTGAGATCCATCTTTTTTCACTGAGGGATGCAACTATTACAGATGGTTCAAACGCTCACTGATGCTCCAAATGGAAAAATGATGCATTAAGAGCTTTTGAACAGAATGGAGATGTGTACATTTTTCTTCTTTTGCATAAATATCATATTTTTTCATTTAGTACTGCCCTTCAGAGACTACAGAAGATAGTAACATGTTTTACAGAAGAAGCATTTGAACCTTCTGTAATAGTTGCATATGAGTCCCTCAGTTGTCCTCAGTGTGAGAAGATGGATCTCAAAATCATACAGTCATTGCTGAAAAGGGTTCAAATACACAAAAATGCTGAAAAACCAAAGAATTTGTGGGACCTAAAGGATAAAAAAAAAAAACCCCACAGCTGTGGATCATTCAGGTAACAACACAGTATCAAACTTCTGAATGCGGCAATTTTTATAAATAAACTGTTTATAAATACAACTGTTATTTTCTCTTGTGGACTGTATGTAAACATCTTTTATGTGAAATAACTTGCAGGTCAATACTAAATAAACAATAATATGCATTTTGTATGATCCCTCTTATTTTGGTAAAAAAAATTAACACTTTGCAGAATCTGAAATGGGGATGTAAACTTTTGACCTTAAACTGCAATAATGTTTCATAATATTCCTGATATTTAAGGACATTATTGCAGCCTTGATGGGCTTAAGAAAAAAAAAAACATACCGATAGTGTATTCATGAGTTTATGTGTAAGTGAGAGAACACAAGTGTGTTCTACAGTATGTGTCAGTGTTCCTGCAGCTTGGCAGTAAGACAGTCAAACCATTGAACATCAAGTTCTGTGCCTGTGAGCACATAGCCAGGCCTCGCTTACACAGATCAGACCCGATATTATTATATTATGAAATTGTGTGAAATGTGGAGGGAGATCACAGGGGAGAAGGAATTGAACGTAAATGAAATATCCATTGATTTACCTCCCTCAAACTCCTGTTTTGATCTGCAGTATTCTCTGTATCTGTTCTCCAAGTGCGCACATGAAAGGATGTCTCGTATTGATGGGCTTCTCAAGCAAAATGCATGCATATTGCAAGATACACATATCCTGAATCAGAATATATGGAAATACACTGACAGTACACACTGAAAGGTGTTTGTCCGTGAGAGTTAGAAAGGATAAATCACGAACCCTCGGTTTGACATACTTGTTATGGGCATCATGGTAGAGTAGAAAGAGTTTCAAAGACAGTGAAAAAGGAAACCCTCACCCTCTTCATTACAGTTTTTATGGCACTCAACAGCTTTCTCTTCATCTCTTGCTCTTTCTTTTCCCTCTTTAGTTCAATCAGACTGCTGTTTCTCTGACTGACCCCAGCTGCCTTGCTCGCTGCGGGATGTCGTTTGCTGGGCACGAGGGGTGCTGTATAAAAGAAGCTGATGTCATTTCTCTCTTGACCTCTAATTTAGAGGATGTTTGGGGTCTCGTCTCAGAGGAGAGGCTTGGTCGACCTCAAAGCTTTGGCACTCTGTGAAACGTACGTGCACAGATTTAAAACAATCAGCCCCGCCAGCAAGGTTTGCTCTAACTTTTAAAAGCGCCAAGGCCCGTTGTCTTTGTGCGGGACGAAACAGAAGACAGACTTTCGCGATTTGTCCCTAAATGACCCCTTCTGCTTTCTGTAATTGCAGCCTCTTATCTTCAAAACAGACCTTTGACTGTCCTTTACTTTGGGTGGATTCCAATCGTCCACTTATGACAAACCTGAGTCCTTTCTCTAGCCTCAGAAAGCTTTGGCTTTGAACCTGGAGTGTCACGACTCAGCATTTTGAAAACATTTAGATCCACTTCTGATATCAATGTATTAAGAAATCTAAAATGAATCTAAATTTCTGCTTATAATTTACCTGAACAAGAAGAAATTAAACTGAGAGTGAAAAATTGGCCCAGTGTCAAAGTGGAACTCATTTTAGCATCCTTTCTGTGATCATTTTACAAAAGATTGAAGTTTTTTTGGGGTCCGTGCAGTAACACAATGCAATGGCTGCCAATGGAAAAGCAGACAGACAGTTTGTTTACATGAGCTATAGAGTGTTTGTTTTTAATTAGACTAAAGCAATAATTTTTCTTTTTTTAAAATGCTTTAGTTCAACAGTGCACAGCATAATTTCTCAAAAGTGTACGTGATACAAAGTGCTGTCTAGATGAGCTGTTCACTAGGGTTTGGAAATGTTGATGCTTATAGGAGTCCACTGTCAAAATCTGGACAGCTTGTTTTCTGTGGACTCATGACTTTATTTCAGTTTTCTACTGCTCCAGGTTTGAGGTCCCTTAGTGCTCTGGGCCACATCTTGAGCTCGTCCAGATTCCTGTACTTTCAGTACTAAATTTGATTAAAAAAAAAAAAAAAAAACTTGACAGTGTTCTGTAGGTATGTGCACTTCCATTCAAAAGTTAGAGGTTGGTATATATATATATATATATATATATATATATATATATATATATATATATATATATATATATATATATATATATATATATATATATATATATATATATATATATATAAATAATTTTTTTTTTTTTTTTTCTAAAAAAAAAAGTTCCTTATTCTTAGTAAAGCCAAATATGCAATATTAACAATATTACTACAATATAAATATAAATATATAAAAAATATAAAATAATGTTTTTTTTCTTCAATATACTTCAAAATATAATTTATTCCTTTGATGCAAAGCTGAATTTTCATCAGCCATTACTCCAGTCTTAAGCGTCACATGATCCTTCAGAAATCATTCTAATATGCTGATTTATTATTATAATTATCATTAACAGTGTTGTGCTGCCAAATATTTTTTTGGAACCTGTGATTCTTTTTTTCAGAATTGTTTGAAGAATAAGTTAAAAAAAGCATTTATTCAAAATAAAACAATGTAAATCTATGCTATCATTTTTTGTTTTTTATTAATTTAACATATCCTTGGTGAATAATAGTATTAATTTAAAAAAAAAAGAATAAAAATTTACTGACCCCAAACTTTTGAACGGTAGTGTATGTATATTCAAAAATATAGTTTATTCCTGTGATGGCAAAGCTGAATTTTCAGCAGCAATTTCTCCAGTTTTCAGTATCACATGATCCTTCAGAAATCATTCTAACATGCTGATTTTCTGCTTGAGAATTTATTATTATAAATTGTAAAAACATTTCTAATATTACTGTATACTGTATAATATTTTTATGGAAAGTGTGGCAATTTTTTTTTCCAAAAAAAAAAAAAAGAAAGAAAGAAAGAAAAATTTTCTCATGATTTACTCGCCATCAAGCCATCCTAGGTATATATATGACTTTATTCCTTCAGACAAATACAATCAGAGTTATATTTAAAAAATGTCCTAGCTCTCCCAAGCTTTATATTGGCAGTGCATAGAGATTTGGACCACAAGGATCGCATCCTAAGTCCAGTTCCGTGCTGCCTGAGCTACCGAGCAAGCTTGTTACACTTTATGTCTGGAACGTGAAACATGGAGCAGTAATCATAATTGTGAATAAAAATGATTACAAGACCTTGCTGTTTTGCCTCCTCTAGTGTTAATTTAATTTAATGTATTTCGCGTCTTGTGAAAAAGTTCCCACTGGGACGCTTTTGTCATGAGATCAGGTACTTAAAACTTTATAAACCGTAATCTCTAGCTTCTAATCTCTAGTCATATGTGCGTTCACAAGAAAGTGGCGTATCAGTGGATGACGTAAGACATAGGATGTAGGCATAGAATAAGCTCCGGTCATGATTTAGAATTACAAAATTTCATTATAAGCCAAGAAACTCACAACGCTAGCATATTCTCACTGGAGCTTATGCTACGCCTACATCCTACATCATCCACTGGAGCGCCACTCTCTTGTGAACTCATGTACAGCAGTTGGCGAAAGAGATTATGGTTTATACGTTTTAAAATATGAATATTTATGAACAACTTTTCATATTATTACGCTTCAGGAGGCCTTTATTAAAGAAGTACTTTTAATAATGGATGAATGCACTTTATTTGACTTTAAAATCTCGACTCCCATTCACTGCCGTTATAAAGCTTGGAAGAGCGAGGACATTTTTTAATATAACTCATTTTGTATTTGTCTGAAGAAGAAAGTCATAAACACCTAGGATGGCTTGAGGGTGAGTAAATTGTGGGGTCATTTTAATTTTGGGGTGAACTATTCCTTAAATTTACCCAGGATTTGAATAAATTTTAAAAGAACTGCATTTATTTGAAATAGAAATAGACAGACACAGGATTGATTTATAGTCCTGTCTATGATTCAATAGAAAATTATGGTGTTAGGATGAAATTACTGGAACTTCAGAGGGAAAGAATAGAATAACAGGAAGTACGAAGGAGAGATGAGGACCAGGAAGGAAAAGTTTGTAGATTTATGACACCCCGTCTTGCAAGAGACAGGAGAGAGAAGACAAACAAAACACGCTGGTCCTAACTGTCAAATCACAGACTTTGAAACCATTAGACACATGATTGATGGCAGACTGCAATGTAATTAGGTGGAAAGATTCAGATTTCAACTGCATGCCAAAAATTCAGAGAATGGAATAGGTGATGGTAGAAGAAAATGAACAGAAAACACATTTAGGGAGAACTTCTCTCAGAGACTCTCTCTGAGACGATCAGGGCAAACTACTGTCATGAAAAGGTCAAATTAGAGATTTTGATGTCTGTTTTAATAGCCAGCACCTATGGCACACTCCCACTCTTTCTCATTTTCCCTTCCTCATTCTCCCTCCTGCAGTAAGTACAGTTTTTTAGTTTATTTAATCTCTAGGCTCTGAGAGACTAATTCATGTTTTCAGCAGCGTAGCAGAGAACGCCATGAATTAAACCCTGGAACGAACTTCTTAAAGAAGTGGAGTGTTGATGCGAAAAACACCACCCAGACAGCAACTGGGCGGCAGAGGAGTGTGCAGCGAATATTGAAACCGGATTAAAACGCTTTCCCTCAATTCCCTGATTATCTTTCAGTCCTGCCACTCTAAGAGCCATTCTGCACCCATTTCTGATCAGCCGTACTGGTTTACTCGGTAATGTAGTGTTTTACGGCTATTCACACAATCCATCATTATGTAAGACGCAGAGCAATGATTGGGAATGATTGTGATTAAATGCTTCAGTCCTGCACTTAGCACAGATTGATCAAGGCATGAATTATGCCTTTAGAACTCAGAGCAGAAAACAAGGTCAGAGACAGTGCAGGATATTCACTGGTGTGCTAGATTAAGTGGAGTTACTCCAAGTCTCATTTAAGAGCAAATAATTTCGTGTTCATGCTCGAATTGCGTGTAAAAGCTCATATGAATACATCTGCATCCTTGCAGGTTGCCTGAAGTCAGATTTTTGGCAGTTCACAGTTGATTAAATACGGCATGGAGCATATGGTGGTGGATATTTGTGTTCTAATGCATCATGTCTTTTTTTTTTTTTTGTCTTTTTTTAATACTTTAAAGCTGCTCTAAACCACATTAAAACCAACCATTTGTATCCAAGGCAGTTCTGATGCTGGTTTGATTTGGAAATTAATTGTCATTAGCCCCTTTCACACAGTAATATCAGTAAATTGCTGTAAAACGACTTTACCGACAAATGCAAAAATGTGCTGTTTACAAAGGCAACAAAGTTCCATCTTTTTACCAGTAAAGCACCATTTACACATCACTTTCAGAATATCGGTAAATTCTGTGACATCATTAACCACAAATGACCTCCAAAGCAGTGGTTTTTAAACCCCAGGTCTTAAAAAAAATGGGTCGCCAGAAGATTTTTGGAAAATGTATATATGTATGTAATAAAGTTTAGGACTTAACTTTGATAACTAAATAAACAAACAACAAAACAAAAGTAAGCAGTAGCCACCTCACGGCAGAATCCAATTGTGTTTTGCACAATATCCGTTGATTTCTGAAACGCAATGGCCAGTCGAGGCATTCCACTCACAGCTCAAGTCCTCGCGAATCCTCTCATTATAATAAACAAACATATATATATATATATATATATATATATATATATATAATGTATATTGACACAAAAATGAAAACATCAACAAAAACACTGACTAGAGGAGATGTCTTACGTTTAGCCATTTAGAGCAGTGGTTTTCAAACATTTTTAAGAGCGTTCCTTTTTTTAATTTTTAAATTGACGTGACCCATATATATATATATATACATTTTTGTGTCAAACGTTCACATTCATGCAGATGCTTTTGGCTGAGAGACATTGTATAAGATGACTTCAAACTGAACTGAACTATCCACCTTTTTCCTGAACGCGGAGTCCTTTTCCAGTCTCTGGTGTTTCTAGTTAAATTAACATATTTTTCAAGCTGATAATGAAACATTAAACCAATGAAAATGGTTTTTAAAAGCATGTCGCCATAGTTTACAGTGTTGCAATGACTGTCTTTTGGGCAGTAACTCACCTATCATAGTTTAATGGTGGGAAGAAACATGAAGTGACGCAAGGTTAGCCGCATTGAAAACAGATGTGCTCATATATACAGCTCCCCATCAGGGCGAAGTTCATGGGATTTTGTCCACAACCTGATAAGAGCACATGACTTTTTTTAATTAACAAACAGTATTTTAACTTAAGAGGTGCATGCTTGTTTTTTGTCATTGTTTATGCAAGGCATACAGCACCAGGTACGGACAGATTTGCAGGTACACAAAAAAAGTAAATTACACAAATTCCTTAAGCTTATTGCTGTTACTGTGGCACCCAACAACAGCACAGTTGTGCACACTTTTAGATTTAGTTATATTGAAAAGGTTTTAGTTTAAATAATTCCGTCTATTGTTTTTACATGTTCTTGCGTTAGAATGTTATCATTGGCCCAGAGGAGATGTCTTACGTCAGCGTGTTCTGAACTTGTATATGCTCATACTGGTAATCTTGTTCTGCGTTCACACAGAGCACATTACTGGTAATTTTAAAACTTCAGTATTTTTTATTTTTTTTAAATCCCTTAATGGTAATTTACCAGTAAAGACTCTATGTGTGAAAGGGGCAGTTGTTATGACTGACAACAATTTTAATATCCTGGTAACTGCAGGATAGATTTGATTCACAATATAGTTATTGTATTGCATTACAAAACAGTTTGAAATATTAACAAATTTTATTGTTGGTCTTATCATTGGTGGCTTATTTAATTATTGAAAGTATTGGCATATTAGCATATTTAAAATTGAAAGATTATTTAATTAAGTTCCCTGAACATTTAGAAAAAAAAAAAAAAAACTACTAAATGAACATTTTAAATAAATAAAGTATAAGATATTAATATTTATCAAATATCTGAAAATTATTGTAGTCCAATGGTCATTACTACATGTCTTAATTTACCTGTTGCAAAGGGATCCCACACTGTAAAAAAAAAAATCGTAAAATAATGGTCAAATGACTGGCAGCTACGGCTGCCAAACAAAAACCATAAAATTACAGCAAAACATCCTAATTAAAATAAAGTGCAAAAACTATAATTTTACAGAAATGTTCATTAAAGGTTTTACAGGGGAAAAAAATTATTTTACAATTTCCCCTCTTGTTTCAATTACATTCTTTTACTTTAATTTTACGTTTTTTGTTTGGCAGCCATAGCTGCCAGTCATTTGACTGTTTTTTAACAGGACAATTTTTACAGTGTAAAACCCTTATTTTACAGTTTTTTCCTTGTTTCATTTACATTCTTTTACTTTAATTTTACAGTTTTTGTTTGGCAGCCATAGCTGCCAGTCATTTGACCGTTTTTTTTACAAGACTTTTTTACAGTGTAAAACCCTTATTTTGCAGATTTTCCTGGTTTCATTTACATTCTTTTACTTTAATTTTACAGTTTTTGTTTGGCAGCCATAGCTGCCAGTCATTTGACCGTTTTTTTTACAAGACTTTTTTACAGTGTAAAACCCTTATTTTGCAGATTTTCCTTGTTTCATTTACATTCTTTTACTTTAATTTTACGGTTTTTGTTTGGCAGCCATAGCTGCCAGTCATTTGACCGTTTTTTTACAAGACTTTTTTATAGTGTAAAACCCTTATTTTGCAGATTTTCCTTGTTTCAATTACATTCTTTTACTTTAATATTACGGTTTTTGTTTGGCTGCCATAGCTGCTAGTCATTTGACCGTTTTTTTACAGGACCTTTTTTACATGGTTAAACCTTTATTTTACAGATTTTCCATAGGTTATTATGATCAAATGCATTCAATTAAGTAATACACACCAATATTTCTACAAAGAAAACAATGTTATTTAACAGATTTCCCCTAAATCATTACGATCTAATACCTTCAATAAAATTAATACATACACAAGTTTGTAATTTAACAGTTTTATTTTGTAAGATAAAATTCTGAACAATAAAATCATCTTGCAACTTTAATAGACAGCATTTGTATAGTATTTAAAACATGTTGAAGTATAAGTTAAATGGAGTGATTCAGTTACAAATCTTAAATGAAATAGAACTAGAAATAGGATAGATTTACAGTAATTAAAAGAAGAACAGTTTCATGAAATTCTTATTAGGATACAGTAACCCATTCCAAACCAAAAAACAATCAGAAAACTGAAACAATTACAGGATTTTCACGGTTTCCACATGTTCCTGACCTCTGTGTACTCCATGTCATGATAATAAACATTTCACTTGTCTTTTAATTGAACATTCTAAATATACAAGTGAATAAATATAAATAAAATCAAAGCATACATTAATAGGTCCATTATTCCTACCAGACAGATATACAGCACATTAAGAAGAATCCTCCAAACAGACAGTAATCATCTTGATCCTTGGTGTATCTGTGAAGAAAAAAACAACAATATTCAGAAAATTTTTCAATTTTTAATTTCTTAACTTTTCCTTTAAACATGTTCTAATGGGAAAATGCAAACATCACCAAAAGAGAAACATAGACTAATAGTAATGGACACTCTTTTCAAGATCACTGCGCACTGTTAAAAACAACAACAACAACAACAACAACAACAACAACAATATTATTATTATTATTATTATTATTATTATTTGTACCCCAAAATAATGAATTTATTCCTAGAAAAAACGAGCACATCTATTTCATTTTGAGCGCACAGACATGTGAACGACCCCTGAAGGGTATCTGCAATTTAGTGCTATCTGGTATACTGTCTAGTTTTAGGACTCCTGCCACTGTTTACATCTGTTCAAAATCCCGACATTTAAAACACAAACAAACTGCTGGCTCTCACTTGACACTACGTTGAGTGTTAAATGAAGAAGAGAACCACGTTCTGTATATCTTCGTACTGCATCCCTGAACATTCCTGCAAACTTGGACTAAAAGATAAATGTGTAGAATATGAGCATGTCTCCAAACACCTTGTTGAGCTGCAGGTTTAACAACACAGATGTTATGTTTTGATGAGCCGGAGGTTTAAAGGGTTAGTTCACCCAAAAATGGGTTTGGAACAACATCAGGGTGAGTCATTAATGACATAATTTTCATTTTTGGGTGAACTAACCCTTTAAGTTTAGCAGTGGCTGCACTTAATTTAATTAGGAATAATTAAATTATTAATTTGAATTATTTCGCCTGAAATGTTTACTGCTCCAAAATGTTCTATATGTTTCTTAAAAATAAGATAAACTGTGTTTAATAGAAGAAATGTTGTTGTTTTTTTACCCAGAAATTTAAAAATAACACATTTTAGAGTTGTAATCTAAACACTGTGATAGCATGAAATTTTTATCTAAGGTTATCATACTGTCAAAATCTCATACCGGCCCATGCCTAAGGGTGAGTAAATCATGTTGTATAAAGCTGAAATAAAGTTTCATACATCTATAGTATGAAGGAGAGAATATATTGTATTTGTTTTGGATGCATGCCATTAAAACGAAAAGCAAGTTTTGTTATAGATTGCAGATGACACTTACTAGTGATGGGCTTGTTTCTTTGTTGCTGCTTGTTCTGCCTCCAAAACAAGTTTATGGTTCCAATGGTAGATCTATATAGAAAAAAGGTGAAGAGTTTTATCATTAACAGTTTTTATCTATGAAGACAAGTATAATATATATATATATATATATATATATATATATATATATATATATATATATATATATATATATATATATATATATATATATTTTTTTTTTTTTTTTTTTTATTTTTTTTCTCGAATTCACATTGCTGGACATGACAATAGCTCTGTCTTTAAGTTAACAGTATTTTATGAGGTCCATTATAATTAATCCATTTAATGTGCATAAAACAGTTACTAAACATGTACTATAAAGCCATGGTTAATTTAACATTGGACTCTGGGAACAGCTCCTTAAAAGCATACTCAAAATGAGAATTCTCTTATCATTTACCCACTGTAATGTTGTTCCAAACCTGTATGGCTTTCTTTCTTTCGTGTAACCTTTAATCTTTGTTTAATTCGCCAGCAGCATCTATGGCCATACAGCCATAACGTTAGAGGTTTGAAAATACATTAATTTTGAGAAGACAACATTAATTTTGTGGTGAGCTATAGCCTATATGTAAACTTAAGAAAAAATGTAAAATAGTCTGTTTGATCTAAAGTAATTGTTTGCATGTTATCTCTCTTGTATTTCTATTTTATTTATCTTTTTGCACATAAAGGTCATTCCTATTGAAAACAAATTTAATTAACATGCAGACAAACGTCCAGTAATATGGCTGCTAGTGTGCATACATTAACTGTCTTAATGTTACCATGGCAATACTCACCGCCTGATGGTGTGGCTGGATATTTTTCATTACCCAAATTTCTGGATCATGAGGGAAACAAACACACACGACATAATTCATATTAGTTACTTACTTTATATTACTTTACAGAGACATTAGAAAAAGAGTTTATAAAGTTTTACTCACCAGCTCCACATAAAATACTCTCATTATAACCGGTCCGGTAAATTAGTCCCACGTTAAGGTGTCCAATGAATTCGGTTTGACTTGCTCTGCTTAACCAGTGACAAAGTAGTTCTCAGTTTATTCATTCAAAGTTCCAGTTATTTTATTCGTAAAACTAACTTAGCAGACACATGCTAGCAGCACTTCGTAACATTAGCTGGCAGTAAACTGAAATATACTAATATCGCTATTGTGCTAATTCGATAAGATTCTCATTTTACACACTGTTAAATACTGACATAGCAGAAACATTTGAAAAGTTCTTACCTTCTGTAGTTTGCAACATGTTCGCTGACTGTTGTGATTCTTGTCCATGTATGAAACACCTAACCGTATCAAAGCACTACTGCAGTCTGCAAATGCCAAGGAGGCCAACGGACATATATTCAAACTTTACCCGAAGGCGCGCAAAGCTATCATTGGCCAGATCCATGATGACGGTCGGAATAACCTATCATGCTGAATGATGCACTGAGACGCAGCCAGTAGTGTGATAGCATTCCAATAATAGGGAAATACAACAACAATAAAACAAAAAAAAAAAAAAGAAAAAATCCTGTTTATTTTATTTACACACACACACACACTGTATAAGCTATAAGTGTTGCGCTGATCCCAGTTCAACTGCCTTCTGTTATTCAGAAAAAGAACTCCTGCACATTATTTGGTTTTCTAGCATCTTCTACCTTTATCAAAAGTCACTATATGATTTTGTGATCCATCATTTTGCACGGAGGATAGCTGAGAGACTCATGAAACTATTGCACAAGTTTCAAATTGGTTCCTGGATCAGCATTATTTTGAAAAAATATAGACTTGACTTAATCCCTACCCCTAAACCTAAATTTTCCTAATTTTCTGATTTTCCTAAAATCAGAGGGAAATGATAACTGATTGTGTAAAATCATCTGATCCTGTTCGTAAGCCTAAAACTAACATTTCCTGAAATGCTATGCCTTGATTCTGATTGTTTGAATGGAATGTTGTTCCATGTTCATGTCCAAGTAAAATGATTTACTTGAACCCTTGAACCTACTGAAAACTGCTTTTACCAAATGCAATATGTTCCTGGATCAACTTCTTTTGTTTAGGCTTATAATCAGTGTTTGGTGCTTGTACATCAGTGTCATTCATCTAACATTTCCTCTTAATGTAGGGATTACTGATAGGTAAGGTTAGGTTTAGGTGTAAGGATGTGGTCAAGACTACATTTTTAGATTAAAGTGTTGTTCCAGGTCAACAAAATATGCTGACCCAGGAACACATCAAACTCACAAAAAATCTGGATGTGCACTCAGGACCAATGTAGGACTCACAAACAACAACCTCAAAACAGGAAAACAGTTGTGGATCATCCAGAAAATGTATTAAAAATATTAGGATTCAATGGTATGAAAACTTTTGTATGGGGTAATTTTTTATAAATTCAGGTTTATTATTTTGTTTTGTGGAGTATCTTTTACTGTGAAATGGCTTATTCAGGACATTACTAAATAAAAACAACATGCAATTTTAATGAGCTCTCTCATTTTATTAAAATTGTTAATATATTAGTCATGTAAGTTTCCTGAGCCAAACATGGAGAAATTTTTAATTGGTACCTATCCAAATTTGTTATCCAGACTTACATAGTTTAATTGTAAAAACACATTTAAAACAAGGCTTAGTTTAAAATGATCAGAAAACTGTTAAGTTGTTAGTATAGTCATAAACCTTATATTGATTAGGTACACAAGTAATTGCAAGTTATTAGTATAATTTTACCTAAATTTGAAAAATTTAAAATAACAGGAAATGTGCTGTATAAAACAGAAATTTTCCTGTATAAAAGACAAAAAAATGTAATTTTATTCCCCCTAAATTTCCTTAATTTGTAATTCCTAAAATAAATGTCATGTTGTTAATTTACAGATATTGTTTGTAATTTTTCTAAATTTTGAGTGTAATTTAAAATGACAAGAAATGGACTGTATAAATGATATAGTAATTTACCTGTATAAAAAAAAAAAAAAAAAAAAAATTAATTTGTCTTTATTGATATAATTCCTAAAATAAAGGTCAAGTTGTTAATTTACAGACATTGTTTGTAATTTTGCAAAATTTTGAATGCAATTTAAAATTACAAGAAAAGTACCGTATAAATAATACAGTTATTTCCTTGTATAAAAAAACAAAAAAAAAATTGTAATTTGTCTTTACTGATATAATTCCTAAAATAAAGGTCAAGTTGTTAATTTACAGACATTGTTTGTAATTTTGCAAAATTTTGAATGTAATTTAAAATTACAAGAAAAGTACCGTATAAATAATACAGTTATTTCCTTGTATAAAAAAACAAAAAAAAAAATTGTAATTTGTCTTTACTGATATAATTCCTAAAATAAAGGTCAAGTTGTTAATTTACAGACATTGTTTGTAATTTTGCAAAATTTTGAATGTAATTTAAAATTACAAGAAAAGTACCGTATAAATAATACAGTTATTTCCTTATATAAAAAAACAAAAAAAAAATTGTAATTTGTCTTTACTGATATAATTCCTAAAATAAAGGTCAAGTTGTTAATTTACAGATATTGTTTGTAATTTAGCAAAATTTTGAATGTAATTTAAAATTACAAGAAAAGTACCGTATAAATAATACAGTTATTTCCTTGTATAAAAAAAACAAAAAAAAATTGTAATTTGTCTTTACTGATATAATTCCTAAAATAAAGGTCAAGTTGTTAATTTACAGACATTGTTTGTAATTTTGCAAAATTTTGAACGTAATTTAAAATTACAAGAAAAGTACAGTATAAATAATACAGTTATTTCCTTGTATAAAAAAAACAAAAAAAAAATTAATTTGTCTTTACTGATATAATTCCTAAAATAATGGTCAAGTTGTTAATTTACAGACATTGTAATTTTGCAAAATTGAACGTAATTTAAAATTACAAGAAAAGTACAGTATAAATAATACAGTTATTTGCCTGTATTAAAAACAAAAAATACTCTAATTTGTTTTTATTGATATAATGCGTGAAATAATGTTCCATTTGTTAATTTACAGATATTGTTTGTAATTTTACAGAGTTTTGAATATAATCTGAAATAAAAGAAAACTACTGTAAAAAATTTAGTTATTTTCTGTAAAATTACGAGGTTTTTTTTACAGTGCAGCACATTTCCAAGTATATTCTCCAGAATGATAAAACATGGATAATATATTGCAATTGGAACAGAAAACAACATCTGTTGCACAAATGTGTATGCACAGAATCAGGAATAATGACACACAAATCTCAACATGGCAACAAACTTTTTACTTTTTAAGTGGGCATTTGTTTCCTCCATCTCATGTGCATGGTGTCTGTTGAGTGAGTGTGTATATCATCTGATTACAGAATTTAATAATTTATAATGGCTATGATAATTCCCAATGAGTTACAGAGGGCATTCTACTGGTTATTTTTATAGTTATGCACTATTCAATGCCATTATCCATGCATTGTTTTTTTAAATTCATAAATTATTTATTTTCATTATTAGATTGATTCATCACCAGTGCTGTCTCATTGGACTAAACTGTCCAAGGCTGTGTTAGAGTGATCTTGAACATGGTGTGTTCAGCAAAATATAAACAATCTGGATTATTATTATTTTTTATTATTATTAACTCTTTAATGGCATTATGCAGCATCTACAATGGGGTTGTTGACGTGACAACAGCATTTTCACTGTCCCACAAGATAAAACTAAACCTAATTAATATTGTAGTTTTTTTTAAAAATGCATTAAATGGTTCAACATTTATTTGTCCTGCATGAACATGTTGTTACAAATGCTGCAGCGTTATGCAAATATTTACATTTTTGAACCAAATCTCAAAATTGTCCTATGGTGTGACTGTCTCAAGCATGGTTCAGTAAATTTTTATAAACTTTTATAAATTTAAAAAGGAAAGCATAAGAATGTTAATACAAACCTCCGGCATAATTCTACAAGTGTCTATTTTAGTAAATGGCAATCATTTTTTCATCCATATGTTTCTGAAAGCATATGAACTTGATACATTTTGTCCTTTGGTGTGACATCATATCCTGGTTTAAAATTCAATGTCAATTCCACCAATTCCACTGGTCACGTTACTGAAGCCCCCTATTAAATAAGATTAGTTTAACTCCTTTTTACTCTTTTGATAATTTTCAGTGTTCTTAAATGCAATAATTACACTTCTGTCATGACAACTCTTGGAGGGATTGGCATGGTAATGTACATGACGATGTTAATGTATGTATGTGTGTATATATATATATATATATATATATATATATATACTGTGTGTGTGTGTGTGTATATATATATATATATATATACTGTGTGTGTGTGTGTATATATATATATATATATATATATATATAATATATATACTGTGTGTGTGTGTGTATATATATATATATATATATATATATAAACCCCATGAATCACCTCGTAGCAGATCTATGCAGGTGGAGCTGGGGAAGGTGGAGGCAAACTACTACATTTAGCACTAGTCATGTATTTGAATGTTGAGCAGTGAACTCGTTGGCTACTAATACAGGAGAGAACCAATCGGCTGTGCCATGTGGAAGAGCCATATGAACTGCATGTATTACTAACTATGTGTGCCTGGGCTTCCACGTCAACCGGCTTAACGCTAATGGACTATGGCTATGTGAGTCTTGGATACCACGCCGACTGGCATAACTCTAATTAAACGCACACTACGTGTAATGTTAATTAACAAAATTGATATACGTTGCAGTCCAATAGATAGCAGTCACAAACCATAACTACTTACCTATAAGGACCTTAATGGTTTAGCTCCTGCGTACCTACTAGCCTTCTACCATGCTACAATCCATCATGCTCCCCAAGCCACAAAACTCTGGGCTTTTGGTAGTACCTGGATAACAAAGTCCACTAAAGGAGGTAGAGCCTTTTCGCATTTAGTTCCCAAAACACTCTCTCGGTTTAGATCTAGATTACAGACATCTCTTTAGCCAAGCTTACACATAATGTATCGCATAACCTTGTACTTCAGTTATATCTGATCAAATTCCCATCATTTTTGCATGGTTTGAACAGCAGCTGTGCTAATTATTTCTCCATTTGTTTCTCTGATTGATATCCCATGGTAATTATGAATTACACAAGCTTCAGTCTGGATCCAGAACACCTGAAAAGATATGATGCTAACCCCTCAGAGGACCTCAGATGTCAGCCATGAAACATATACAGCACTATCAAATTTGCTATAAGTTTGATTGCAACATATAACCATTACTGTTAATAGTGTTTATCATCTGTTTGATTACGCCTTTAACTGATTTTACCATACATCTCTGCCATATGTACATTAACTTGACATGGTCACCACTAGTAAACAACTTACTAAATATATATAGTAAAGATAAGTAAAGATTCTTTGCAATAATTTGTATTGTGAAAAGTGCTATACAAATAAACTTGAATTGATTTGGATTGAAGACAAGACCCCAGCATCCACCTGAGCAAATATCAAAAATGTATCTGCTGTTACTTTCTACACTTCATCAGTCCCAGCGACAGCTTAACAGTTTGTTAATTCGTGTTCATGCAATGATGAGACGGACAAGTTTGTCGATGCATGCCATTTACTTTCATGTGTAGATAAAGTTGGTTACAGTGCACAACTCCTGGGTGGACTGACATGGATTACCAAATAAGTAGAATATGACATATATATACTCTGTTTCCTGACAGCACGGCGATAACACACATCACACGGGCACGTTTCTCCGAACTACACTACCCATGATGCATAACAACCAGCCATACTCTTCTGCGCAATGCTGTCTTTGATAAGACTGTGAATAAACACGTGCTTCTGATGCTAGTGCAACTGAAATCGACCACACACTCATGACGGAGAAAACCTTAGAATGACCTTAGAATAACGAAAGTGAACACTGAGATTACCCGAAGTATAAATGCATACACGTGAATGCTTATTTCAACCTGTTTTCATGTTTGTTACTATTAACGTGCCCTCAAAGCAATTAATTCTAAACTGTCTTTTTCTGCAGCTGTATGAATATGAACACAGATAAATAAATGCTGCTGCTAATATGCTTAATATTTGCTGCTGCATACAATGCAAACTGCAAACATTACACTTAGTTTAAAGCTGCTTACGTTCATTTTGTATTCAAATAATCAAACCACGCAAATATACACAGCTGTATCGATTAAAAGAGCATCCACTTATCTTTAGATGTTGTTTTATGCTGTTTGTTCTGAAGCATGCTGCAAACCGCTACATTTAGCACTAGTCATGTATTTGAATGTTGAGCAGTGAGCTCGTTGGCTACTGATACAGGAGAGAACCAATCGGCTGTGCCACGTGATTATGATGTCATGTTGTCAGATTGAGTTAGACCCATCGGACTGCATTCTAGAGTTTCATGCCAGAACTCTGTATTAATTAAACCATTTTTTGATGTTTTTGTAGAAAATGTGTACTTTTATAAAGTGTTGTGAAAATAGGTAAACACTATATAAAAACAAGTGGCTAAGAATGAACATAAATCTCGCTCATGCTAACTGCATATTATTAAGAGGTTTTTTTTTTCTTTTCTTAATTTTTTGTCTGTGTCACACCATAGGACAACACTGTTTACTATAAAAAAACTTATAAAAGAATTGACAAAGTGTCAACTGATTAAGTGATTAAGTGACCCTTAATATTTTCTCAGACTTCACACTACGTAAATGTATGCATTTCTTCTTCAAAAATGTTTTACTGCCTTTTTGTTAACTACCCAATGAAAGAGTTGTGCTTGCTAATTTTGAGGTGTATACCACACTAATAAGTATCACCACCACATGTCTATGACACAGCATAATGTTTATAAGTATTTGTCCATTCATTTCATGTTTCTGCATCCATACTTTTGTATTTAGTACTACATTTAACAGTTATACAGAATTAAACAGTAAGCATTTTACAACATTTTTCCTTGGTGTGCCCTTTTTAGATGCAGCTTTATAGGGTAACGGCAGCCTCAGCTTCCGAACGTGAGATGACTTTTCATAGTTTGAAGCATTCAGCTTTGGAACAGATTGTGAGAGTTAAAAAAATAATATATAAAAGCAATCTAACACTGCCCACACCTAATAAAACACAATGCCTACAGTGTAGTATACTGGTAGTATCAGTAGTCATGCTGTGAGGCTGCGTTTCATTATCGGGATCTAGGCATCTTGTTAATGTAGAAGGAGGAATAGATGGTGCCAAGGAAATACTGCAAGATACCCATTTCATTCTGAAACTTCAAGCCTGGGAGAAAGTTAATTTTTCAGGAAGATAAAACTCCCAAACACAAAGCCAAATTAAAATTGGAGTAACTCAAGAACAATAAATTGAATGCCCTGAAATCGTTCTAGCAAACATACAGCTGTCATTGCTGAAATTGATGCTTCTACCTTTTTTCACTCTGCTCTTTTATGTGCATTGTACAGTTGCCAGAAAAAGGCTGTGAACCCTTGGATTTGCCATGGAAAAATGGATTGAGATGCTTTGGACTGACCTCAGCTGAGCGATTTTGACCAGGCACCCAGGGAATATTGCTGAAATGAAACAGTTTTGTAAAAAGAAGTGGTGAAAAATTCCACCTGACTGTTGTAGAGGTTTGATCCGCAATTACAGGAAATGTTGGAGGTTATTGCTGCCAAAGCAGGGTCAACATGTTATTAAAGCCAAGGGTGCACATACTTTTTCTTTTCCCTGTACTGTGAATGTTTACACGGTGTTCAATAAGAACATATAGGTGAATTGTTTGTGCTCTTTGTCTGAGTGGACTGTGTTTGTCTATTTTTGTGACTCAGATGGGGATCAGCTTCGTTTTTATGAACAATTTAGGCAAAAAGCAATTAAATGCAATTTTTTATTATACAATTTTTGAAAGAAGTATCTTACGTTTACAAAGGCTGCATTTATTTTATCAAAAAAAAAAAACAAAAAAAAAACATTAATAATAATAATAATAATAATAATATGGTTAAGCATTATTACAATTTAAAATGACCTTTTTCTGTTTTAATATATTTTAATAATTTAATGCGATTATGCTGAATGAAAGTATTAATTTCTTGATACCTGACCTCAAACGTTTTGAACAGTATGTGTATGCAAACCTGTTTCCATCTCATAATGAAAAATATAGATATTCATTTTGAGATAGAGTACCAGTTACCAGAAAATAAAATTCAGAAATTGTAGAAATTAAGTTTTACATAAGATTTTAAGTCACACTGTGAGATATGAAGTTGCAATTATGAAAACAGCCAAAACTGTGAAATAAACAGACTCCCATAGAAATCCTTTTTTTCTGCAAATGTATACTGTTCTCCTTGGCCATGTAAACACTGAGTTTTGGGAGTTACAAGTGCATTTAAATGCGGGAGTTAATATCCTAAATTGTCATTTGGTGTGCGTGGAATGCAGGACCTGTTTGGTTTAGTACTATTAGCGACCAGAGACATATTATCGCCTGGCAATTTTTGTAAGAAATCACCATCGATTAAGGCACCATATTTTGTTTATGCTCATTAAGCTGCTGCTTCTAAACTGCAAGCTCTCTCTGGATTGTAAAGTATGAGTTGGATAGTGGTAGAAACAATAGCGGGGAGAGAGTTATAGTTTGGTTCTGTACACAACCTGAATTTCAAGTGAAATGGCCTGTGCAGTCGTCGTTTCCGTAAATAATGAAACTTTGTACGTACATAACAGGATTAAGAAATCCATAGAGAAGTGACAACCATATTTAGCTGCAGTGTGTCCACTGTGTCATTGTTGGCCTGTAGTGATAAGTCCCACTCTGGCCTGGCAGTGCCGGCACCCACCTCAACTCCTGAATCACAAAGTAATGACGAATGAATGAGCAATCGTTCTCTTCACACCTCCATCTCCTCTCCCTCATTTCTCGCCTCTCACGTCTGCCAGGCACATCCCAGCTCTGCAATAATCCCTCAACTATCTGTGCACACTACCAAAAATAACCCGTTACTGCAGAAAGAGATAGATGCGGGAGGAGGATGCACAAAGCAACAGAGACATAAACTTTCAAATTGTGAAGGGAGAGCGTGAACGCAGGGGTCAGAATGCTCCAGACTGTCTTTCTGTATGTGGGTGTCTGTTTGAGCGAGTTTGTGATACGTTCACTTCCTCTTTGCTTTGTCATGATTATCACCATGCCTGCAGCTTGTCAGAGCAGCGGTCCTCCTGTGTGCCATTAGTAAGATTAAACTGTACCGCTTTTTACATAATCACTACTTCAACACTGTCAGCTCTACGGTCTCCCCGCACACGCTGCTCTCCATGCTGTCCAGTGTGACGCTGACAGTAAAGATCTGTTGTCACAAACCAGACTTGATCATAGAGTTGTCATGCCTGCCATTTTAATTCAGTGCTCCTCTGTCCGGCCCATTAGACTCCTCACTGCTCACACTGGGCCTTTGGTCACCTTTGCTGCTTTAGTGGTTCAGTTTTGGGAGGAGTTGTAAAAAAAAACTATCTGCATTTAGTGGTTAGAATCCACATTGCAGTTTTATCAGGTGTGTGGGAAAACTGTCCACCTTCTTTGTGCCCTCTTTTAAAAAATAATTTATGAAGTTGTAATAAAAATAGTTTTATGAAGTTATGAGTGAATATTTTGTTGTTGTTGCTGTTGTTGTGGTCGGACTATAAATGCGATATTAAATTTTGATGCATCCCTACCAATTGGACCTTAAAGGACAGTTTACACTGAGTGCAATGCAAAGAAGCGAGACGAATCACTGACGAACTGTGCTTTTACACTGAGCATGTAATGATTAAATGCCTACTGTTAAATTATGCCTGCACACAGAGCTGGGTAGTAACTGATTAGATGTAATCTGGATTACGTAATCAGATTCCAAAAATGAAGTACATGTAATCAGAGTAAGTTACATTTTAAAGTACTCGTAATCAGACTACAGTTACTTTTTTATGGATTACATGATTACATATTATTCACACAATAGCAATAAATTATTCATAATTCATTGTTTCTGCCTAATTTCTCTAATTTTTAATTTTTAAAATTTCCTTTCTAAAATAACCTCCCGATTATATACATTCAGAACATTCACACATAGACTAGTCATTAGTCAGGTGGCGACACAGCATTTGACCACTGGATTTGCAAAAGGGTTTCAACATTGCATCAGCTACTGATGAACAGATACATTTTTATTTGAATTATCACTCTGTAGGTGTTTTTTTTTTTAACAATGTATTATTGTTTTTGGAAGGCTTTTGCCTTTCATACTCATTAAAATGCAACAATATTTCTTATTTATATCCAATGCAGGCATTCCCAAACTTAATTATTTACATTCCCAAACTTAATTTATTTATTTATTAAGTATCACATTAACATGTTCACGGTTTATTTGTTGTTGATTAACGGTCACATGGCATGCAGGTAAATGAAAATATTTAGCTTTTTCAGCAAATGTTTTATTTGAATTGTTATTTTAAAACAAAGACTAATAAAACACAATGACAGTTCACTCCTATACTTATAAATGGGAGAAACTGCAACGCGCAATATGGAGGAATAGTACCACCTTCTAAATGAAAGAGACAAATTTCCCCCATTCATTAAGATAGGACTTGGTCTTGTATGAGCTGCCTGGAGGCGTTGCAAATATGGCCACCAAGTAAAGAGAAAAGTTTTAAGTTTTAAAATGATTTATTTTAATTGTAATTTTTTTTATGATTTAATTAATTGTTAGCTTTTCATTAAACCCACAAACTCTCTGCAGTTCCTGTTTGAACCCTAGTTTGGGAAACCTTGATGTAATAAAATGTTTAATGCACTTCATGTTGTAAATGACAATGAATGGAACATATTTTCTTACTCTTTGCATTTTTTACATCATTATGCTACAAGATAATCCTATTTAAATCAATGTGATAAACAAGTTAAATCAAAAGTAATCTAAAAGTAATCTAAATGTAATCTGATTAGATTACCTAAAATATGTAATATAACTGATTACACTACTGACTACAATTTTTGTCATGTAATCTGGAATCAGTAACTGATTACAATTTGTAAGTAATCTACCCAGCTCTGCCTGCACACTAGGTGGCGCTGACCAACAATGCATTTTTCCTTTTCTATCTAAGCTGCATATACACAATAAACTGAGAACTGTATTTTTTTTTTTTTTAATTGTAACCTCTAACTTACTAAAATAAATAAATTATAAGTTCTGTCATGAAACCCCAGATGACGGTGGCTGAAAGGTCAATAATGCAAACTGATGATATTCACAGCATTAAATGCGTCATATGATGTTGCTAACATAATAACATAACATAACTGCGTAAACATAACACCATGTCTGCAGGGGCGGAGCTACAGGTGGCCCACCCAGATTGACAACGTGCACACCCAGTCAGATCGATGGAAATACATATATATATATATATATATATATACAATTGTAACGTTTACATTTTTAAATTAAGTACTTTAAATGTGATTTCTGTTTGTGTTGTGTTTCGTTAAAACTAACCTAACTAAAACTATCTGTTGTTGCTTTCAGTATGGCTATAAAGGTCACACAAAATGATATTAAAACTCACATTAGACACATTTAACTTTAAATAAAGCACATAATCAGAATCTGAGATTATCACTGTCATTAGTTTGAATGCTGTTGTTATAGGCGCAGCGTTGTGGAAATAGAAAAAGTTTGTAAAATAGAAATGTTGCGTGTCTCCGTTGCAGCTAGTTAGGACAAAAACTCCAGTTAACATGGAAAAGATACCTTTTATCGCGTCGAATGTAGTTAGGACACGGTGTTAGAGCAACGACTGTTTCTTTAGCAACCGGGACTTCTAACGGCAGCTGCAGTCACGGGCTGACTTTACTAATCAACGATTGGCTCTTTCATTAAGAAGGCAGGGATTAGCGCCATAATGAGCATTGCATTTTTCCTCATTCAAAACTATACGAGTGACTTGGGTATTCTATAGTCTTTGGTTGTGTTCTTCACGCCGATAACGCTGTCCAGATTCCAACTAGCAGCTCCTTTGAATGTTTAGCTATAATAAAATGGCCATCTATACTAAAAGAAAATTTGGATTACCATGAAATTATTATCATCTTCGATTCAAAACACAGATGACTTGACTTGTTTAGAACAGACATCAGTCATTAAAGGTAAGGTTATGTGGGTAGTTTTTAGTCTGGCCCGCAGTGGTGTGGTTATGCAGTATTTGCATTGAAATATTTGTAAGCAAGGGATTTTCTGGAATGTACAAATTGCTAAATAATGCATACTGGCAAATACATGCCCACGAATCTTCTCATTTTAACAAACAAATAACAGACACAGTGTACAAGAGTAAATGTGCAGTGTAGAGAGATTCATAGATTGTAATGGAACTTTGTGAGATTGCATGAATGGAAGTGACTGGCAGCTTATTATCCTCTTTGCTGGCTCTCTAAACTTAGGCTAAAATCTGTTCATAATTTTATTAAGGGTTAATTAGTGTAAAGAGCACCCTCACTAATGAAGCAGTGAAATGGCTCTGTAACAAGGCATGCACTTGTGCATTTATACTGATCAGATAGCTATCCGATTAGTTAAAACTGTTACATGTACAAATGGCCACATGTCTCCTAAAAACGAATACAAATATGAACTTTAATTTGTGTGCTAATGTGGGAGAATGAGCATCATCACTGGTAAAAGACTTTACTCTCAATACTGGTGAATGTATTTAGGTAAATGTATTTTAAACCCCTGACTGCAGAGGTGTAGTGCAGAGTATACGCAGGTATATCCACTTCTTTATTAGTCGGTTTTGCGTATACCCACTTCGAAATCCTCTCTGATGTGCATCATTCAGTAGTGTCCTGTATTAGCCAAAATCATGACAGACCACCAAATGAATAGCTAATTCAATCACACGTGAATAAATGAAAATATTCCCTAAAAACACCCAGTAAAGATATGGTCAGGACCGTGGCGCTGGCTTCTTTTGAAATATATTTGATCATTGCGCCTGATGCGCCCGCACTCCAACCATCCAGATGCTGCCTGTTCATACACAAAAGCATGTCAGAGGAGGCGCACAGAGTGGTAAAATAATAATTATTATTGATTACTAATTTGAATCAGTATATTGAAAACAATACCTTAAACATGAAAAGAAGCAGGTTTTTATGATCAGAAATTAAGCGTATACCCACTTCTCCAGGGACCATACACCACTGCCTGTCTGTATGCGATGCCAAACTTTCAGTTTCATTTGTGACAGATTGTGTGTCTGCTTGCTGTAGAGAGATTCGTCCACGACGGGTCATATCTGTGGAGATGTGTGTTGCAGTAGCACTGTGGTAAAATTAATATTTTGTTTAACAACCAGGTGCATTTACAATTGTCCAGTTGCTTCTGCAATGCGTGCAGACCACCTCCTGAAGTTTTTTTTTTTTTGGCGAAATCTGATTGTAATCGAATACGTTTAGGACCAGTCCATCTGCTACAGGTTATTATAAATGCTTTTTATGCAGCAAGTTCCCAGCAGCAGCAATAACCTACAACAACAGCAATAACCAATAGCAGTAGCATAACAGATCTATTCCACCAAGGCCAAATACATTGACATTGTCATATCCATTACCATCCTCAAATCTTGTTGTCATGCACTGCAAAAAAATGCTTTTCTTACTTAAATTTTTTGTCTTGTTTCCAGCCAAAATATCTAACAATTCTTAAATCAAGAAGGATTAAGTAAAAATTACTGTCTTGTTTTCAGAAAACTTAAGTGTTTTTGCTTGAAACAAGCAAAATAATCTGCAAATGGGGTAAGCAAAATAATCTTGTTTTCTGTTTGAAATAAATTTTTACTCACCCCATTAGCAGATTTATTTTTCTAGTTCTAAACAAAAACTCACTTAATTTTGACTTTTTTTCTGAAAACAAGAAAATAATTTTTACTTGTCTAGAAAATTCTTCTTGATTTAAGAATTTTTAGATATTTTGTCTGGAAGCAAAACAAGAAATCTAAGAAAGAAAAGCATTTTTTTTTTCAGTGTGATAGAAATAATATTAATACATAGTTAATCATAATCAATTTTTTTGTTTGTTTACTATTTTGACTGATTGATTAGAATAATTGTGCAGTCCTTACCACTGCCATAAACCACCTAGAAAGAACTTTTAAAATTCTTTGTCTGAGATTATTTTTGCTTTTTTAAGATTAATGTCAGACTGTGCCATTTTTAAATTGTTTGGCATGCTGAGTGGAGCACTGGAGACTAGCTCTGAAATCTCATCACTTCCTCACACTCAAAACTATCATTTTTACACACACAAACCAATTAAGTTTGTGCATTGTATTTTTTTGCATCCTTCTTCATCTGTGTAGTACAAACTGTGCTTATATCAACAAAGACATTCTCTCGTGTATCATTAATGTGACAGATGTGAATGACTGAGGTGAAGGTTTCCTATGAATAATGGTCTGTTTGTCACACAAAGCTATTGTTCAGCTTCAGAAGACTTGGAATATGGCACACAAGCCTCATGGACTACTTTTATGTGCTTTTTGGAGCTTGACAGTTACAATCACAATCCTCTCATCCCTCTTCCATCTCCTGTGTTCCACGGATGAAAAAATACAGATTTGGAATGACGTGAGGAAGAGTAAGTGATGACAGAAATTTCATTTTTGGGTGATCTATCTCTTTAATATTTCTCTTGCAACGCAGCATTGCTTTATTCATTCATAAGTTCTTTCTTTTTTTCAATGAAGAGAGTAACTTATTCAACTAAAGCTGATATTATACTTTATAATAACAAGTACATTTTCTGTGTTTAAATTTTTAAGCCAAATTTGTGTTTTTTTTTGTCACTATTTAAAAAAGTGCTAATATATGGCAATTAAAGAGTTCTTAAAGGAGTTTAAAACTGTTCAGTTATTATATCGAAGTACAAATCAACCCAGAATGCTATTTCACTGTGTTCTTAAATTTGTTGAACTTTATATTTTTTTTTTTTTGTTGTTGTTGTTAAATTGGTAAAATTAGTAGTAAAATGTTGAGAGTCAAAAAACACTACTCTAAAACCCAATAAGAAATTCCTCAAAAATGCATTTTTTTTTTTTTTACATGAGGCTTCTTATTCCATATAAATACTCCAAAAGATAAAGCTTCATCCTTTGTGGCCAAAAGCTTTGTGATTTATCATTTGCAGCTGGTGGTTTCCAGAGGTTCAGCTTGACAGGCAGTAAAGTTCTTCCCCCAAGAACCGAAGACACTTCCCTGGGGAGAAGAGAGGAGTGAACAGGTGTTTCTGTCCACTGATGTTCTTCCCCAGAGATGAAAAAGGTACTGGCACTCCAGCTCACACCCTGTCAGTACAGATCTGCGTCCAGTGGCTGCAGGAAAGCCGACTGGGTCGCAGATGGTTCTGTTGGCTTTAGTGTCAGCGACCTAAAGAGGTGGCGAACACAGCACTGCCTAAGTATCACCTGGGTCTATGGAGACAAGTAATTCAACAATGCTGGATCCTGGATGCTAGGTTATTTCGAGATCTAAATCTGAGCCACCATTTTGCATGGTTATTTAGGTTTTTATGTTATGTGATAGAAGGAATAGGAGCATTTTGCTGTGCTGAACATTTTACCAACCTTTTTTGCTAGCTATCCTGACCTTTGCTTTTTTATAGATGATGAAGATTTGTAAGATTATATTCTGGTTTTTGCTTTTTTTGAAAATAATCATTTGGATACATGCTGCACACCAGCAGTCACATCCAGCAGGCATCCCTATGAATCACTGATACTGAAAAATTATTCAAACTATTAGTGCAAAACAATATGGTGACATCACACAACTTGTTGTTGTGACCTGTTAAGTCACATTTATTTATATAGTGCTTTATACAATACAGATTGTCAAAGCAGCTTCACGGTAATAAACAGCAAAATAACTATTAATGTTGTGGAATTCATCAATCATGAAACAAATTCAGCTGTAAAGTAGCTTGACAGGAGACAATAGTGTGATTATTCAGCTTGAGTGTTGATTCAATTCAGTTCAATAACAGTGTGATGTTGTCAATTATGTAAAAGTTCAGTTCAGCTATAAATGTGATTATTCAGCTCAGTTCAGTTCATTATCACTGAATATTAATTTTCTTTCAAACCCCACCTAAGCAAGCCAAAGGTGACATGGATCCAAAACTCCTTTAGGTCAGGGATGCAGTTCTTCTCTGGCCTAAATGAACATAAATTTATGATTCTAGGCTGCATACAGTATATTATACAGTGAGTTTTCAGAAAGTACTGAAAGTATTCATACCCCTTCATTTTTTTTCCTGTTTAATCAGGTTTTGTGCTGATAAATACAAACATTTTGGAGGCAAAAGACTAAATATAATATAAATATAAATTAAATCCATACATACAAATAAAAATGAATGAGAAGCAGAACCTACTTTTTTTCTATTGCGTATGTTTATCTACAGCTGAGAGGAGAACGATCACGCAAGCTAGCTCTACCGTCTTCCTTCCTATTGGCTGTCAGTCACGAAAGTTGCTTGTCATTTGCAGAAAGTTGAAGGATTCTGAACTTTGTTGCGTCGTTGGACACACCCCATCCAATCGCCAACAGCCGCTGTCGCTGGAAATCGCTAGCTCTCCATTGAAATGAATGGAATCGCGTTACTTTGTTGCTGCATGTCGCTTGTAGTTTGAACAGGGCTTAAGTCTACACTCCATTTACAAAAATGACAAAGCACAAAGCAGGTTTGTAATTATTTTGCTAATTTATTAGAAATAAAAACTGAAATATTCCACTGCATAAGTATTCATTCCCTTTTCTGGAACACTTGAAATTTAGCTCAGGAGCATTCATATGGCTTGTAGATGTTTCTACACGTGGAGTTAAATTGTGACAAATTAATTTGAATGAGTATGATTTGGAAAGGAACACACCTCTTAGAATAGGTCTAACAGCTAAAAATGCATATCAGAGCAAAAACCAAGCCCTGAGGTCAAAATAACTGCCTGTAGAGCTCGGAAACAGGCTTGCATCAAGGCAGAGATCTGGGGATGGAAGAACTTACATAAGGACAAACATCACTTCAACACTCCACCAATCCAGTCTTTATGGTGGTGTGGCCAAACCTCAATTCCAAGCATTGTGTTTGAAGGAAAACAAGCACTGCTCATCACCTGCAGAGTATCATCCCAAAAGTAAAGTGTTCTGGTAGCAGCCTCATGCTGTGGGGCTGTTTCTCAGTGCAGGGACGGAAAACTGAGTGCACCAAAATATTAATTAAAACTCAGTCCAGAGCATTTTAGAATCTCAGACTGTGCAGTAGGTTCACCTTCCAACAGGACAATGACCCTACACACACAGCAAGAGTGGCTTATAGACAACTCTGTGAATGTCCTTGAGTGGCTCAACCAGAGCCCTGGTTAATAACAATCAAATAATTCTGGAGAAACCTGAAAATGTCTGCCAGCCCCTATCCAAGCTGACTTTGAGAGGTGAAGAGTAGGTCACAGAGTCACAGAGATTTGACGATACGAGTATTGATACAGCTGTCCCTGTATCAATATCGCGGCACGTGCGCAGCAATGGACCGCGCTTAATTTGAATACAAGAACACAGTTTAAAATGGAGTAGAAATGTTCCCGGTTTCTAAAAAATAATGAATAGAGCATAATATATAGGCTACAACAAGGTTTAATCTGGCAACAGAGGAACACAGCCGGGGTTGCCTGATATAAAGATACGTAATCCCAGAAACTGAGGTTCCCACTTGCGCAATACGGAAGTATCTGGTATGTGTGTTACTTATCTTTGCCAACCTGGAAACCATGTGTACGCACTCTCTCCCCAATGTGACATAGTGAACGAGTGAAGACAGTGCATTAGTTTAGAACTTCTAATTTGAATTTTTTTAAACGTAGAGAGTGTGTTAATTTGTGCAATGATAACCAACCAGCAATGTAAAGATGATTTTAAAAAATAAATTAGAATAAGCACATTACAATATAAATGTATTAGAACAAGTACATTATTATTTATGGGCTTTAAAACAGGATGCAAACAATTAAAATATTGTACTTGGTGAGGAGTACCCAATGTAAACATGAAACATGCTATTACCTATAGTGTACTGTGGTACAGTTATGGAGGCCCTTCATAATGCAGAGGTCAAGTGCCTGTTCTGCCAATAGTTAGCAATGGCCCTATAGTATAGTTTCAATAAATTCTGCTGAGGTGAAATTCAGTGCAGTCCTGTATCGTAATATGTATCGTATCGTGGCATCTGTATCGGGATTCATATCATATCGTGACTTTGCTGGTGATACACAGCCCTAGTGAAGAGGTGAGGTGAAGAATGGCAGATAATTGCCAAATTATCTGAATAATTATTAGAAAGACTTGAGTCTTTAAAGGTGCTTCAACTAAGTACTGAGTTAAGAGTATGAATACTTGTGCAATGTACTTATTTCAGTGTTTTATTTTGAATGCATTTGCAAAGTTGTTACAAATCATTTTTTTACTCTGTCATTATGGGGTGTAAATTGATGTGGGAAAAAGTAATTTAAAGCAGTTTAACGTTAGGCTGCAACATAACTAAACTTGAAAAAAATGAAGGCACTGTATATAAATTCAGCCATTTGTAAATACATTTCCAGCTGTGCCTCATGCTGTCCTAGATGACTACCTACATAAATGGCCAATGCCAGGATCTGCCACTGTATGTCAATGATAGTTGAGGCTATAGGCTTTTATACATTTTAAGTTTTTGAGGTGCCCAAAATATTTACTGTATCCCACAAAGCTTTGCAAATTATGGAAAGATCTACTAGCTAACTGTAAACGATGAGTGATTAGCTTGTTTCATGCAAGCAATGATAACATTTTTGAGAATGTGGTGCACAGATTAATTAGACTATTGTTTTGATAATAATAATACATTTTCTTGAGCAGCAAATCAGCATATTATAATGATTTTTAAAAGACCATGTGACACTGAAGACTGGAGTAATGGCTGTTGAAAATTCAGCTTTGCATCACAGGAATAAATTACATTTTAAAACACGTCAAAATGGAAACTAATAAATAAAGAGACACCCAACCGACCCCAAACATTGGTCTACATATTTGCACAATATTGTCTGTAATTTATCACATTTTAGTGTTTCCATAATAATGTGAACAATGACAGTGAATCTAATTTTGTGTAGTAGTAATGTCAGCATGTTTTAATACATTTACATATATTCATTTAGCAGATGCTTTTCAAGGTGACTTGGAAATTATGACACAAGTAATAAATCATACGCAGCCAACAACATTAGCACTGCCACAATTTGTGTTTACAGAGGAGCTGAGTTTTCAGTGGTCAATAGACAGGTAAACCCTAATAAGCAGTAAAAGCTAAGAGCTAGCATATGCTAACACAAGTATCTTTTCAGACTGGGACTGAACAGTTTCCTCAGTGCTGCAGTCAATCATTCCACTCCATTCATGAGAGAAAGAGAGTCCATATGACCAGTGACTCATTCATCATCATTCTGATGGCTTGTTTTACTCCTGCTTTGACCTTTCTTGTCTGCTGAAATCTCCATAATTGATTGTGTGTGTCTATTTGTTTTTCTGCCATTGGTAGGTGGTGTTTTTTCTCCATTTGCCACATGGCTTTGCCTTAATGAGTGCATTCTTTGTCATATTTGCGTGGGCTGTCACCATTGTCAGAGAGTCCTCGAGGTGAGATCAAACTGGGTAGAAAAACACAGTGGCCTTCAAATGTTAATGCTTGGCAATTTATTCAACTATGAAAGACGAGCATAAGGGTTATTATACATCTGTGGTTCTTATTTCTCACTCTTTTTTTTTTTTACTCTATCTTTCCTACAGTTCCTGCGCACTGTTTCCCTCTTACTCTCAGTCGCCTTTCTGTGAACTCTTACAGGCTTTGTTCTCTTTCTTCCTACGTCTTCGTCTTCCAATCTCAGTGTCCATGTGAGGTTTTTTCTAATCTGTATGTGGCATTTTTATGCACAGGCACCACTCCGGGAAGCCATTTTTAAGAAAATCTAGCAAGTGGAACATCTGCAGCAGTATTATAACTTCTGCAGTTTCCCTGTCGATTCAAAGACAGCACTAATAATTCTGAATAAGCATCCCTGCAGTGGCGTATGGCAGGCCCAGCAGGATGCATATGGGTGGGTATGTTAAGACATTACGCTCTCTATTCATCACCACCTGATGAATCCTCCAGAAAAAAACACTCTCCCAATAATACACTTCAGCTTACTATTCCTCTAAAGCTCCCTTTCTAATCCTGCTTTTTCTGAACTGGAACTGAATTGGTGGAAATATGCCAGCAATTAATGACACCAACACAAAGAGACAGCAACTTTCACATAGAAAACCAAAACAACATGTCTTGCCAGGGTTATCCATTAAGAGGCCCACACATAGATGCATGTTTCAGCTGGACAAATAGAGGCTGCTTTTAATTCTGTGATGCTTGTTCAAAGTAGACTGCACATCATTTATAGACCCAACATTTTTATACCTCAGTCTGGCAGCATGATTTGAAAAAAGATTACTGTTTTTATTACTGTGGATGATTATAGCTTTCCAAAGATTATGAAATTACTAATTAGCATGGTTTATCCAGTATCTAATTTGTTGTTGTGTAATGGAGGTAGTGTTCTTAGTGTAATCATGATAGGAGTTTTGTGGCTTTTAGTATGATGGTTAGATTTTAGATTATCTATATGCTAGTATACTTCGAAAAGCTGGCAAAATTCAGAATATATTAACTGTTAAACTGTCTGCAGTCTTACACAGTATAGTTTGTAGATTGTGATATTAACCTTAATGTAAAGTGGGAGTCATGTCAAACAAATAAAAAAATGGGACCTTTATTTTGACTGCACCATTTTTTTTTTATTTGGACAGCGATGAGAAAATCAGATGAATAGGAGCTCCCATTATTAGCTGTCTTCATAAGTGGTTTAAACACATAGCGCTGAATCCCTGTTGTAATTGTTAGAATGGCCAAGGATCAGTAATCTTCACGTAAAAATGATCGTGCAGACCAAACCGTAAGTCATAGAGACTTGAAACTTGGAGAAATGGTAGTACTCACACCGCCTAAAACGTCACAAATTGGTCTGACGTAACATAACTCCTAAACTGTCAGTCACAGACTTATGTCGTTGGAATCCTTGGCTCACATCAGACAAAGCACATGCATCAGATTGGATCGTGAGCCTGGCAAAATTTTTGGGTATTTTAGATTTTTTTAAAAACCTACTTTAGCGAACTAGTCCAAGGTTTTTTGTCCGATAAGAACCAAACCAGTGCAGAGAGTGAATATCTATATATATATATATATATATTTTTAAAGTTGAACTTTCAACTCACTATTGCAAAAGGGACACCAAAATGTTCGAAAGGGGTGGGGCCACTTTTAGTAAAATGCCTATAACTTCTGAACGGAATGAGATATCTTCGCCAAACTTAGAACACTTATGTAAGAGCTCAATCTGAGGTCACATGAAAAAATAAAGCATTGAGTTTGGCCACTTGGTGGTGCTACAAGCATAAAAAACATAAAAGTAGTTACCATTTGTCCTATCAACATGAAAATCACTGTTCACAGTCTTGGTCCACAGTGCCACAAGTGTCTATTAGGACATTTGCATATCTCAAAAAAACATGAACATGAAGCACCTGTTTGACTCACAATCCTAAAGGTCTGTGAGAAATTTAACAGAAATCAGGCACTGAGGGGCTATGTCGCATTTTTCAAGAGTGTAAATGATTGTACATTGGACGTTTTTTTACACATGCACACAATATTTATATCATATGATAGAACTTATCATTCTGGACAACTTTGCCTCTAGAACCACTGCTGTCAATCAAATTGTTTGTTAAATGATTTAAAAATAAATAACTACATATGTGCAAACTAGTCCTAGGTTTTTCACTTAATCTAGAAAAAAAACACTGCAGTACAGTTCTCCGGACTCACGAGGTCAGTAATTATCAAAAAAAATAAATAAATAAAAATTACCTTTTGGGAAGCTATAACGGGGTAGTTTAGAAAAGGGGCCTGTCCAAATTTACCTAAAAAATCAAAACTTCTAGATATCTGCTTGGCTCAAGCGATAGATGATTCTAAAAAAAAAAAAAAAACATAAAGTTTTAAGAAGATGAGACCACAGCTGGCACTATAATAGTCATAAACACTAAATAACATAATATTTCTACTATAAATTTCCTGGATTTGTCAAAAATGCTTTGACATTGATTTAGGTAATTACAGTTTTGCTAAATAATGTCTTTTTTCATACGTGCTTAAATGCCTTAAAGCGATTAAACCCAGATAATCGCTGCTTGCAGCTATATTCATTACTGTGCTAAGGAAGCTATTTTCCAGCACTGGATAAAAAAACCTTATAAATAATAAAATAAACTTTTTTTCTCACAATTGACCCATTGCAGTTTGATTTACAGGCAATGTGACCAATGATACCGCTTAATCTTCCATTTTGTCCCACAAACAATCCAGATAGGAGAGTAGATTAACATTGGTGAACTTGAACTTGAAAAATGGTGTGTATTGATGTCTTTCTGCAGTTGAAACAAGATACCTTCTTATGTTAATTAATGTTTATTTTATCCTATATCTATTAAAGAGGAAGAGATGTTTGGTTCACATGCCGCTTAAACTGAGGCACTACAGTGATCTGTCACGGCACATTAAACAGCCATAAAACGGTATTTATTTCAATTTTTATTTCAATTTTGTTTCAATTTTTTACAAAAAAAAAATTATTGTCAGTGCCCTCTTTGCACTTAAATATGTTTTTCACTGTGTAAGAACATAAGGCCTTATTTATAAAAATTGCATATGCACAAAAGTGGTCTTAAAGTGAGCATATACTTAAATCCACACCAATGCTTATATTTGTAAAAACTCGCTTTTGACATGGAAAAATGCTTATTGTCTGAGCAGATGTACACACTTTTTCTTGTCGAACTACTGCAGTTTTTTAGGAATTATAAGCTGTTCTTGCAAGCTAACTGTTCTAAATTAAAGGATTTGGATGATGACTGGCAATCTTTATATGTTAATGACATTAATTAGGAGTCGTTTAAAAGGCAAAGAGCTGAAACCATTCTTTTGCGCGCAAGTTCAAGATTTATAGATTTCACATCTAAAGAGAGACGTATGTGCGTTTTCTGTGCATATGTTCACAGTATGAATCACATATGCATATATAAGAGATGACTGTAAGATCAAATTTAGGTGGTTTCTGTGCAAGATTTTATAAATAAGGCTGTCGTGAGAGCGTTATGGATTCTTGGACATAGCAACTGTAAGGAAAGGGGACGGGTCTTTGCGAAGAGGTAATTTTGAGTTAACATTTCACAGTTCTGACTTTTTTTAAATATTGAATTATTATTTTTTAATTCAGTGGTAGAAACATTGAAAAAAAAAAACAAGATTCACAAAATTATATATTAAATGAGAAAACAATTCTTTTAAATTGTAATAATATTTTACAATATTACTATTTTTGCTAGATTTTTAAACAACGCATTGCAGCCTTGCTAGGCATAAGAGAAACTTTACTGACTCAAACTCTTGTACGGCTGTGTACAACACAACAGTACAGGCCAGTTAATTATACAGACAGTCTAGCTGAGAGCAGAGTATACTGCAGCCATTTTGCTATTAGACAGCAGGGACACATTATGTTCTTATCTGTCACTGCGCTGGGCCGCTGCAGGATAAACCTCCAGATGAAGGTATGAGCAGTTAATTTGGTCCTTCTTTTTAAATATTGAGTGGAGAAGCCTGAGCATGCACAGTACGACCCCTCAGCTCATCCACCTTTAATTCATACCCAAATCCAATCCGCAGGGACCCCGCAGTCCTCGGCTCCACCTGAACTCATAAAGGGTTTAATTGAATCCATCATTGGCTTAATTGCTCAAATGAAGTGCTTTATCAGACTCCGGCCTTTGATGAGTTTCTTCGCCACAGACCCGTCGGCTTGCAAGGTAAATACGCAAGCTTGGACACATCTCGCTCATCGAGCTGAGTCTGGAATCATAATGGCTGTTAGGTTATGCAGAGTGCAGAAATCATATCACTTCCTTCCTTACATGTTGCTGCTGAAGGCCCAATGACACTGAAGCCCACGCTGTGAGAATGGCACCCAAGTGACTGGCTGCCATTAAAAATGCATTGCTGCCATTTTGGTGCCACTTAGGTTACACGTGCAAAGCTGATCTGCTCATCACTAACAGATGCTAAGGACGTCAAACCTGCTTTGAGATCTCACACACATATAGATGTATGTGGGCGAACTAAAAGAATTAATCGACTTTTATTAGCAACGCTACATGTATTTCATTTAAACCTATTACCACCCTGAAATGCTTTAAAAATTTCCCAAGCCATCCTAGGTGTATATGACTTTCTCCTTCCAGACGAACACAGTCGGAGTTGTTTTAAAATTTATCCTGGCTCTTCCAAGCTTTATAATGGTGGTGGATAGTGGCTGATATTTTGAAGCTCCAAAAAGCGCACATATCCATCTTAAACTAACCCATACGCCTCCGGGAGGGTTAACACATGTCTTCTGAAGCGGATCCACTTGATTTTATAACAAAAATAATTTCTTTTTTTTTAATTATAAACTCAAGTCATTGACTCCTGGCAACGGCGTATGCTCGGTCACATTAGTCGAGATCCAGCTTCTTCATTGACCTCTGACTCGATGTATGACGTAAGCCGCAAGCCGCATTTGTAGTGTAAGCTCTGGTGAAAATATACAAACGAGGATAGAGCAATACTAAACGCTGGTAATGAATTAAAAGTTGAAAATGAGAAGTTAAAAAAATATCAGCGGATTTTACTATAAGAGAAGAAGAGCTTGAGTTTTTTTTGGCACAGCCTTATTTGTTTGAACCGGAGTAACGCTACACTGATTGGAAACTTGCGAACGCACATACGGCCGTTGCCGGAAGTTAGTGATTTGAGTTTATAGTTTTAAAAATATAAATATTTTTTGTTTTAAAAACCCATGGAATCCGCTTCAGAAGACGTGTTAACCCCCCGGAGGCGTATGGTTTAGTTTTACGATGAATATATGTGCTTTTTGGAGCTTCAAAATATCAGCCACTATCCACCAGCATTATAAAGCTTGGAAGAAACAGGATAAATTTTAAAACAACTCTGACTGTGTTCGTCTGGAAGAAGAAAGTCATATACACCTTGAGGATGGCTTGAGGGTAAGTAAATTTTTGGGTGAACTATTCCTTTAATTTGTTTAGCAAAATCATTTGACTTTTTTTGTGATGTAAGCACTGACACATGGGTTTTTATTAAGTTATAAATAGAAGTGTAATGGCAAATTCGTTTGTACCAGGTGCAAAGTAATTATCTTCTGCACGGTTTAGGATATTGAAATGAAACACTGTCCAGACGTTCTGTTATACTTTAAAGTCACCGAAATGGCAGTATCTTCAGTGGCTCGTCTCACAGGTGTTTCCACTGGAAAGAACAGGTTTATTTCTCTTTTTTTCCCCTTCCCCCTCCTGTCCCTTCTCTTTCGTCTGCTATTCACTTTGAGTGAAATAGCATTTGTTACACAGATGTGACCAATATGGAAATTCAGCATCAATTAGAGTCGCGGGCGAGCGTGCCAAATTGACTGACAACACTGCTGAAGCAATTTGCAGGCCAACTGAATGCATCTACGAGTCCTCAAAGGCAGTTTGCTTTGGCGGCTGTTCATTCTGGGCCCAAGATAGATTCTGACATTATTAGACCTGCCTCTTGATTTCCAGCAGCTTCTGCTAGGTAGAATAAATATTACCATTTGGCTTCTACAACTGAGAAGTGTGGGTTAGGCTAGCTTGATGGCAGCTATAAATAAAATCCTAATTTAGATTGATCGGTTTTTGTGGAATTCCAGTGTGTTGTTCAATGACCTCTTATAACAATCTCAATAAAGCAGCACTGGACAATAAACACTATCAGACAAGAATTTATTTAACAATACATGTCATGCTTTTTATGCAAAGGTATCAAACATATAAACTTGCAGCACAGCATTTTATTTTACAGTTCTGTTCCACATGTACATATGTACTAATTATAGTAATTACAATAACTGGGTAATAACTCTGAACTTAGTACACGCGCACATACTGTAAAATAAAGTGCAACCAAATATTACGTTATATCCTTATAACATGGGTAACACTTTATTTGAAGGTGTCCATTATACAGAGTAATTACCTTATTTAGTACTTAGTAATAGCCGTTGTACTTACATGAAACAAAATGTACCTAACCATGTAACTAAGTTATGGAACAGCCTGTACCTACAGTTTGTAATTATGTAGATGTAATAGGCAGCTATTGTTACACATATGTAACAGGCCAAGTCTGTTACCTAGCTACTTGTACACTTAAGTACAAACTTGATACACTTTATTTTAAGTAGCTTATGCCTTGTAATATTCTGTAATTCTGTAGATAGCAGTGTAACAGTAGCTGCCTATTACATGTACATAATTGTCATGTATGTATAGACTATTCCATAACTTAGTTACATGGTAAGAACATTTTGTTTCATGCAAGTACAACGGCTACTACTAAGTACTTAACTAGGTAATTACTCTGTATTATGAACACCTTAAAATAAAGTGTTACCCATTGTTGTTGTCATTATTATTATTATTATAAAATAATGTTATATGTTATATATATATTTGCTTTTAATACTTTAGAATTTGTGTATAATATTTTTTTCTCACAACTTTGTCTTTTTTCTCAGAATTGCATGGATATAAAGTTCAGTTCTGACTGAATTGTGAGATACAAACTCGCTTTTGTAAGAAAAAAAAACATCTCACAAATGTGAGTTTATAACTCACAATTGCGAGTTTATATCTCAATTCTGAGAAAAAAACTCAGAATTGTGAGTTTATATCATGCAGTTTTGAGAGAAGAAAAGTAAATAATTGCAATAACATTATTTATTTATTATTGATTTATTTATTTATTTTAATTCAGTGGCAGTAATGGTCTTCCATAGTATATACATGTGTATTTTAAACATTAATTATAGTTTTACCATTTAAAATAATGTAATAAAATAATAAAAATAATAAACAAAACATAAAAACAAATAACCTATTGGCTATTATCTAAATACTAATTATATTGAATTAAATATACACTAGTGTTTAAAAGTTTGGGCTCAGTAAGATTTTGGAAGAAGCCTCTTATTTGATAATAATAATAATAATAATAATAATAATAATAATAATGATTAATAATCATAATTCACAATAATACTGTGCAGTGAAACGGAATTATTATTATTACAATTTTAAATTGAAAAAACTGTTTTCTATGAATATCTATTTTAAAACATAATTTATTCATGTGATGGCAAAGCTGAAATTTCAGCATCATTACTCCAGTCTTCAGTGTCACATGATCCTTCAGAAATCATTTTAATATGCTGGTTTGATGCTCAAGAAATATGTATTATTATTGATGTTGTTCTGGCTAATATTTTTGCGTAAACCTTGATACAGGATTCTCTGATGAATAGAGTTTTGGAAAAACTGCATTTTTACATCTTAAAAGTTTTTTTTTTATTTAATGTGTCCTTGTTGAATAAATATTAATTTCTTAAAAAAAATATTTTTTTTTTTATACTTTTGTATCTATAGTATTTATATATTTACAGTGTATTTCTGTGTGTTATGCCTATGTATTTTAAATATTCATGTACATAATCAGCACCTTTGGCTTTATACCCACCACTGTACTAGTGCACATTCCAACACATCCTACTCGGATACATGACAGTCTTTTATACCAACATATATTTTAGTTCAGTTCTACAGGTGTTCCATTCTGTCTGAAGCTTCCCACCTACTGTAAGTTCTATTTAGCACTGGAAAGTCTTTATGGAATATCCCTATTGCTCTGAAGGGCAGTTCTGTTTCGAGGATCTCTCCCGGGGGTCATGACAACACTGTCATCCCTGCAAGATGGATAGCATGCTTAATTCAGCATTCTATGTCTCTGTCAGAGCTTCAGCATCCATCATCTCAGCACTGGCACTTTAAATCGGTTACATCAAATTAACCTCACTACTTGCGGCTGAGATTTTACGTTATCAAATTGGTTTTGTCTCCATGACATATGTGACTGTGCCCGTCAAGCCGCCGACTGCCGGTTTCATAAACCAGGTGATCAAATGAAAAGGTTTCATTATTTTCACAATATCTGTAACGCAATCTGTATCGGGTGTCAAACAATAAAGTGTATAGTGCTCAAATGAAGTGATATGTGAAGAGCACACTTTTCATACACCGGAATGACTGCAGTGTCAGTATCTCTGATGCAGAAGGCAGATAAATTGCTCTGGCCGCTTGGTGTTGTGCTCACAGGGATGATGTGTGACAGCTCAGGGAAGGTTTTTGTTCAGGAGTAATTGCTCTCAGGCCTCTGTGCTGTGGTATAGGAGATCCATATTCAAATAAATCATGCTGGGATTAACCAGCTCCTTCTTAGCTCACTGAGAGAGAGAAAAATGAGGGGAGGAGGCTTATATATTTGGCCACACGTGCACGTGTATTTGTTTCGATTATGTGAGCTAGACTTAGAGAGGTTTTTCTTGCGTGCGTCATTCACACGGGCTTCTCTGCCGTTCGCTGGAAGCTGCACACTAATTGTGACCTGTCATTGTTGAGGGGTGTGAGTGACAAGCTTTCATCTCTAGACTGGCTGTAAGTGGCCCGCCTGCAGGGACCACTCAATCACAAAGAGGGCCCACATTTGAGGTGAACGCCCGTTTAGTGTTTCAGCACACACGTCAGACATACAGGCATTACATGTTACACATGCAGGTACAGATATGCTTGAAAGTTTGCATACCTCATCATTGCATACCTAGCTTTTAAGTTTGCTAATTATTTATATTTATTTTTTATTAGATATATATTTCCCTTTCCCATTGGCAAATTGCTGGATCACTTATAAATCTGTTTTCCTTCAGTTGTCCACAAAAAAAGAAAAAACTCTATGGTTTAATGTTTGAAAGCAAAGAAATTAAGACACATGTTATTATTATAAGGTTACACTTTATTTTGATAGTCCACTTTAGACATTCTACTAACTGTAAGTAACTTTGTAGCTACATGTCAACTACTTGTCAACTACATATCAACTAAATCTCATTATTTGCAACTACATGTCCACTAACTCTCAGAGTAGACTTTAGGGTTAGTTTAGGGTAGGTTTAGGGTTAGTTGAATAACTAATGTCAACTAGCAGTTGAATAACTGCTAGTTGACATTTTGTTGCAAAGTTAATTACTGTTAGTAGAATATCTAAAGTGGACTATCAAAATAAAGTGTTACCTATTATAATATTGATATTGTTCTGTAAAATATTATATATTATGTATTATATATAAAATATAATTATTACTATTATTATTACTATTATTTACAATAACATTTTATCATTCTTGTAATTAATAATAATAATAATAATAATAATAATAATAATAATACATTTTTACTATATTTTTATTTTTATTTCTGTAAAAACTATTGTACTATTGTACTATTTCACTATTGTAATACTGTTTTGCAATAATTACAATAATAAGTACAATACTATTAATGATAATAGTAATAATAATAAATGGCTCTTCACAAAAAAACAACAAAAAACCTCAATGGTTTAATGTTTGAAAGCAAAGAAATGAAGACATAAATATTATTATTGTAATTTATAATAAGAAATAAAAATTAATAGTAAACAAAATTATGTTTATTATTAGTAGCATTAGTATTGATATTAGTATTATTATGAATAATAATACAATTATAATAATTACATTTTGCATTTGATGTATAAAATGCATTATTATTATTATTATTATTATTATTATTATTATTTTATTATAAAAGTTAAAATATTAATTCAGAAATATATTTTTATTTGCATTAAATATAAAAATTTAAATATCATTACAGAAATATTACTATTGCAATAATACAATTGTACTGTAAAGCAAAAAACAATAATAAAAATAATAATAATAATAATAATAGCATTAGTAGTAGTTTCTTTATAATAATGCATTTTATAGAACAGAAGAAAAATTGCATTACTATAATTTATTATTATTCATAATAATTAATATAATAATAACTACTATTATTATTAATTATTATTGTTATTAGCAATAATATTTGATTGTTTTTTTATTTTATTATTTAAATATAAATTAAAAATATTAATTAAAATATAAATTCGGAAATATTACTATTTTTTAATACAGTTTTACAATAATTACAATGAGAACAACAACAACAACAACAACAACAACAACAATAATAATAATAATAATAATAATAGTAAATATGTTTTCCTGTGATTGTCAAAAAACTCTTGTGTTGAGCTTGAAAGTAAAGAAATTAAGACATAAATATTATTATTGTCATTTTATTATTAATATTACTATTCACAATAATATATCGTCGCTGTCGGGCGGAAACCTCGTATGTCCAAATTTTGTGAATTTCATATTTTTACACAAATCGATGCTATTGGTCAGTGCCCACGTGGATCTGTCATTTTTACAAATTTTTGACCAATCTAAAGTGTTGAAAATAGCTTGAGAGCAAATCTCTTAACTCATTTGAACGCTTCAACTGTCTGAGAAGAGCTCGTATCGCCACCTTTTCTTCACTCCGCTGAGCTTCGGGGCATATGCCTATGTCCCCTTCCATCATCTTGTCACAAAGCACCGGCAAAAAGAATTAGCATTGAATGTGTCGGGGGAAACAGTAAGGAGATATTTGAATGATCCATTAATAAACTAGTGTATTCTGAGATAATGTCGCAAAGACCCTGACTCGCAATCTCTTCTTTGGACGCAACATTTGAATTACATAATAAAAGTGTTTTTTTTTTTTCCGATTTGTTTTATTTCGTTAAGTAATAATTTAAAGCTTTCTATTTATTTATTTATTTATTTATTTATCATGTTTGTGAGGCATGTAGCTACTCGCCAAAGCGATTTCAGCTTCTCCTCTCCAAAAACGATATTCACCTAATAGCGCACATTTATCTAGATTTAATGTAAACTGACATTAAAACGGACATTGTTCTATAGCTACTTTAACTGTTTTAGATCTATAGATTTTATTTTATGCAAGGCGTGATGATTTAAAAGGCAAATTGATCCGACTATGAACAGTCTTCCGCTGGCCGCTGTTCGTTAGGCTACTTTAAAAAAAAAAAAAAAAACTTATATTTAACAAAAAAAAATGTTCCAAAAGTTTTTCTAAATTAACTTAATAAGAAAACGAAACGAAATATGATCACTTTGGCATTACATACAAAACATAACTATTTTAATAGCTGAAACAGTAGTATAGGCTGTTCTGGAAGAAGGGGAAAAAGACGGACTCAGTTTTTTTGTATTGCATCACTTATAGCTCTTAAACCTTTAAAATAGAGTTTAGGAAGATGTATGTAACCACAGTCGTTAGCTTTGGTTAACTATTGAAGCCTTTTCTCTTGTCAAAAGGCTCAACGCGACCGCAGACTTTGATGAACTGCTGGCAGCAGCGACGTCTGTTTCCGTACCATTCTTATCAATGACGGCGTAATCTCGTATCTCCCGGCTCCCAAGTCATAAAACCTCGTATCTCCGATAAAACATGATTTTGGGGAAATGTTGTGTTAATGCTGGCACACAACAGTGTATGATAGCAATATAAGGTATAATACCAACTTTAACGATAAAATGTTTAATAACTCAAAAAATATGCAGTTTTTTTCATTTCCTGAAAAATGACGGTTTTGGAGATACGAGGATTCCGCCCGACAGCGACGATATTTTTATTTGCATTATTTAAATATAACAATTTAAATATCATTACAGAAATATTACTTAAAATAAAAACATTTAATAATATATATATATATATATATATATATATATGTATATATAGAGAGAGAGAGAGAGAGTATAAATTATTATTATTATTATTCACAATAATAGTTTTATTTTATTATTTTATTATTTATTTATTTTATTGATTGTACCATTAATAAATACTTATTACTATTGCTAATAATAATAATAATGCATTTTATAGAGCAAAAGCGAAATTGCTATTATTCATAATAGTACTACTAATAATAATTGCAAATAAAAAATAACACAACTTATTGTGAATAATAAAAAATAATAATAATGCATTTTGTAGAACAAAAGCAACATTTCATTAATAATATTAATATTACTCACAATAAGTTTATTTTATTATTTGAATTATACAAATTAATAAAGAATTATTACTATTGCTAATAATACAAATAATAAAAATTCATTTTGTAGAACAAAAGTTAAATTGCTAAATTTTATTGCTATTCATAATAGTACTACTAATAATTCTAAGTACAAATAATGCAACTATTATTGTGATTAATAATAATAATAATAATAATAATAATAAATAATAATAAAATAATAATGCATTTTGTAGAACAAAAGCAAACTTTCATTATTATTGTTATTATTCACAATAATAGTTTTATTTGTAGTTCAGTTATACAAAATAAACAAAACAATAATGAAATATTACTTTTGCTATAATATTATTATAACATTTGCTATTACATTGAGTATTTAATAATAATCACGATCATAATCATCATTATCATGATGTACAGAACAGCAGCAAAACACGCCTGTTAAATGCCCTTGGTTCTTATTATGGTGTATCAGTGACTGTTTGTAGCCTTCTGTGAATACTCTAGCTCTTGTAATGTTTCTGTTTTCCCAGAATGCCCTACACATTTGAGGTCTTCCCCACAGTGGCTCAGTGATATTGAGATCCACCTTTGGCACTCTGCGCAGTTGAGTACTAAAAGTACACTCAATGATGCTTGAGGAGGCAGCACAGCATATTGTATACAGTATAATTTGTGTAATTTATCTACAGTATATAAACTTGTAAGCACAGCTGTACATGTGCACATTGCATTTTACACGTAAAGAGAAAATGAAAGGACAGGTTTATATAACAGAAACCGAATTGCTCAGATGAAAAAAAAAAAAAAAACAGACTGTCTGGAAAACGTACACCTACACTATCCCGAGCTCATTATCTTCAGCTGAAGTACGGCTAAAGCTCTCAAAACCTGCTCAAAGATAACCTTGACAGACAGAAACACATGCCCGAGCCTTACAGAACTACCAACACGATTGATAAAAGACCGGTACGACTGTGATGTTGACCCACACAGCAAGACAGACAGCATGTTGGAAAAGAACAAGAGCCAGTCATGGTGTTCTTAAGGGAACTTTCTGCACAGAACCTTCAGTTCTCACTAGTTTCCAATAGAAATATACTGTAACTGTTCCAAATTTTGATCCCTGATGAACCAGCACTGGTTGACTGATCTCGGTGTTACATCACGCAAAAGGAGGACTTGAGGTCTTTAGGGAGGGATATGCATTTTTTTTATATATCTGTCTGAATGTCCCAAGTCACCAATGAAGAGGAAAAAAAGTGATGCACATTCCTGATGATAATATCACAATGTAGTTGATTACAAGACAAGTTTTTGCTTTTTACATCATCTCATTGTAGCCCCTATTTTGCCTGTTTACTGAAGAATAGCCACTTTTCAAACAGCAGGCGCCACACTTAGACAGCCTAGAACTGTCTTTCATATTCTCGATACAGCTGAGATGTAGTTTTCCCATGAATAATGCAACAACATTCTTCTTCTGTGAACAGTTATAAAAAAAATGCATGAGGCATCTCAGTGGATGAGTTGAAAAGCTTTTGTTTAAATCCCATTGTTTGGAGGTTAAATCTCCTCCATCTCTCAGCCCAAATGGAGAGCAGCATGATCGGTTCAGCGCGAGCCAGCTCAGAGTCTGCTCTCATTACGGTTCATATGCTATCTCATACAGACACACGCAGAGGAGACCCCCACTTCCCAGTCCCCTACAGTGAGCCGCACGATCGGGATCAGCACATATTCAATTACTATGAAGATCTTTGATTTGCTATGTAACATGCAAGAAAATTGCTTCTCCTTGGTCGCAAGAAGGAGAGCCTGTCTATCTGACACTGATGCATGCAGATAAGCACAGTGACACACACATACACACACACCCTAAGGAACCAGATAATGTCAAGCCTACATGAAGAAGTACATGATATAGATGTATTTTGTTTTAGCTGAAGTGTAGGTCTGGCACATGATATATTACACATACAAACTGTAAAATATCATTTTCAGTCTTGTTTTCCCGTAAACAAAACAAAAAAAAAAAAAAACATAGCTGCAAGCAGCGATTACCGGGGTTCAAGCGCTTTAAGGCATTTAAGCAAATATGAAAAAAGACATACATATTGTTGAGCAAGCCTGTAACCACCTCAATCAATAATTGCAAAATAGCATTTTTGGCAAATACAGGTAATTTGTCATTTATGGTTTCTTTAACGTTTCTGACTGTTACAGCACCAGCTGTAGTTCGATTTCCTTAAACCATTGCATGCTTGTTTACAATCACCTGTCACATGTGCTCAGCAGGTTTTGTTAAGTTTTGAGTTTTCCTCTGGGGCATTGTAGGATTTTGGGTAAATTTGGACAGGCCCCTTTTCTAAACGATCCCGTTATAGATTCCCAAAGGGTGAATTTAACAACTTTTTTTTATAATTATTGAACTAGAGAGTCCAGAAAATTGTACTGCCGTGTTTTTGTAATTTTTCCAGATTGACTGAAAAACGACTAGTTGGCAAAAATCGTTTTTTACATCTTAATTGTTTGAGAAGATGATTTGATTGACAGCAGTGTTGTCCGGAATAAGGAGTTCTATTGTAGAATCTGAATATCGCATGTGCGAAAAATTGCACAATGTAGAATCATTTGGGCCTTTGAAAACACTTAAATGGGCTCACAGAGGTTCGTTCCAATCGGCCTCCATTAACCTTGTCTTATAGGTGCTCAAACTTCATCGTCCATTGCTGGCCATGTTTTTTTTTTTTTTTGACATATGCAAATGTCCTTACAGACACTTGTGGCCATGACCATACACAGCGATTTTCATGTTGATAGGACAAATGGTTGCGCAGTTTTTTTTCCCCCTCTTATAGTGCCACCAAGTAGCCAAGCTTTGCTGTTTTTTTCCCTGTGACCTCAGAATGAGCTCTTATGTAGCTGTTCTGAGTTTGGCAACGATACCTCATTCCGTTCAGGAGTTATAGGCATTTTACTAAAAGCAACTCTGCCTCTTTCAAAAGTTTTGGCATCCCTTTTCCGATAGTGAGTTGAAAGTTCAACTTTTTTTTTTTGATAATTATTGATATTCACTCTCCAGAGAATCTTTCTGCACTGGTTTGGTTCTGATCGGAAAAACGAAAAAACCTAGAACTAGTTCACAAAGTAGGTTTGTCAAGAAATCCGAAATACCCAAAAATTATGCCAGGCTCACGATTGAATCTGAGGCATGTGTTTTGTCCGGTGTGAGCCAAGGATTCCAACGACATAAGGCACTTGAGCCTGCGAGTGATGGTTTAAGAGTTACAAGCAATTTCATACTTTTGATCACAGTGCCCCTGTTAGAGTGATTGTGGTGAGCCTTGGTGACATTGTCGGTGGTGTGAGTAATATTAAAATAAATAAATTTCAGGATTTTTCTCCATATAGTGGACTTCAATGGGGATCAATGAGTCCAAACTGCAGTTTCAACGCAGCTTCAAAGGGCTGTACACGATCCCAGCCGAGGAATTAGGGTCTTTTCTAGTGAAACATTCTGTCATGTTTTACAAAAAAAAAAAGGAAAAATTATATACCAGTATTTACAAAGCGATTACCCTTTACAAACAAAGTTACTGTAAAGCAACAATGTCAGACGATTTTGAAGTTGGAAGAGAAAATGAAAAGGGTGAATTATAAATATATTTTTTTAATAAAATGGCCGAATGTTTCGCTAGATAAGACTCTGTTCAACCTGTTTGATCCCCATCGAAGTCCACTATTAGTAGAAAAATCCCTGAATGTTTTCCTCAAAAACCTTAATTCATTTTCAACTGAAGAAAGAAAGACATGAACATCTTGGATGGCATGGGGGTAAGTAAATGATCAGTAAACATTTGGTTCTGGAAGTGAACTAATCCTTTAGACTTTAATTCAAACTTAAATTGTATGCAGTCGTATTGCTTTTCAAGTAAATTATCTTGTTTTAAGGGTATACAGATATTTTTAACTGGAAAACTAGACAATCATTTCCTTAATCATTGTTTTCGCAGTGCAGAAAACAAACATACATGCATATGCACGACTCCTACAGAAGCAGGCCTTGTCATCTACAATCCCTAAGGCAGAGAACATGATAATGAGTCTGTCTCCATCCCAACCTGGGTGTTCATTATTGTTTACATTTGTTTAGCGTGCCATTTGCGTTCAGAAACATGTGCTCTTATGTAATCTGGCTCATTAGGGGGGTATGTGGATGAGTGGAAAGGTGCTACCAGACAAAAAGGGACTCTGCATTAAACACTAACCTGGACTGACACGAGAGAAACAACACTGCTTAAAGCAATAGAGCTGAAACCAAATCCAGGACGCTCAGATACATTACCTCAATCCATGCTACTGTTTCTTAATCCTGGTCCAGGGTGTCCCCTAAGACTGCACATGTTGGACGTGTCCTTTATTTGTCACCCAGTTTTAGAAAATAATTTGAGTCAAATTACTCAAAGCACAACTCGGTAATCAGAATTAGTTTAAAGGGCCATTCACAATGACAGGGATCTGCTGTGGCATGAAGTGACTCATTTGTCACATTAAGATGTTTTCCTGCGCTTTGAGTGACCGTTGATTATTTAATGATGAGAAAAGATTAACCATATGCAAATGAGCAGTTGACCAATAGGAGTGAAGACACTGGAGCTCACATGATGCGTCTCCTGTCACATATTGTAGTCAAGTATCAAAAAGAGGAATGACATGTTTTTAATATGAATGATTTCACAGTTCTATATGATTCATATCTGCCTATATAAAGCAATGTAATAAAAAAATGATGTGTGTAAAACCATGTCAGAAATTGTGAGTTTGAGTAATTTACTGATGATAGTTTGTCTTGTTTATGATATGATGTATTGCACACTGCTGCAATTTATATTGAAATGCTTTTTCCTGCAGAATATTTATTTTTAGTTCAGGAAAAAAACTGATTGCTTGTCAGATTAGAATGGAATCTGTTTTTACAGCATTTGTGATTTTGACTATGGCCTTATATATAGCCCTCCAATGAAGTCAGGACTTGCAGCAGCATAAATGCCCACTAGCAACAAACTTTACTACAACCTGGTGATTTCAAGTGATAAAATCTGTCAGTGTGAACGGGGCGAATGCATCAAATATCTACAATGGGTAGTGTTAGGACCAAGTTTTAAAACCAATTGTTTGTCACACTATCCAAACAGTTTTCCGTAGAGATTTTCACCCCATTGTTAGCTTCAGGATGCATGATACAGTGTGGACAGATGGATAGATCCTCAACATTTACAGTCAAGTGTCAAGCCAAACAAGTTGGACTTGAACTTGTGCCCACCACTCTCTCTGGGCAATTTGCTGTGCCCAACCAAACACACATAAACAAAATGTCTTCTTAATGCAGTACATTATTTGAAGCAGGGGTGTTAAACAGTAGCAGTACTTTGGTCAATACTAAAACAGAAATGGGTAGGTTTAAGGGTGGGTTAAGGTGTAAGGGATGGGTCAACAGTGTAATAAATTACAGGTCTAATTACATGCAGATATTTTGTCAAATTATTAATTTAAATGTAAGTACATAGTAGTTACGGCCCCCTAATATAAATTGGGACCGAAATACTTGTTGTCATTGTAAATAAAATGTATGTCTTTTCTAAATAATAGCACTGATATAAGTGCTGTAAAAAATCGATTAATCGCGATTAATCACATTCAAAATGAAAGTTTGTGTTAACATAATGTTAACATAATATATGTGTACTGTGAATATATATTTTTGATGCGGTTTTTTTTTTTGTATTTTAGAAAATACATAAAATTAGTGCTGTCAAATCGATTAATTTGTAAAAAAAAAAAAAAAAAAGCAGCAAATCAGCTGAAAATTCAGCTTTGCAATCACAGGAATACATTACATTTTAGATATATTTGTATAATATTACTAATATATAGTAATATTTACTATATTTATTATAATTAAGGCTTTGTGAACATAAGAGATGTTCTTTCATATATAATCTTAAAAACAATCAAAAAAATCTCCAGACCTCTAAACAGTAGTATATACAGTCATGTGAAAAAGTTAGGACACCCTATTGAATTCCATGGTTTTCTGTATCAGAACATTATAAAATATATTTGTTGCTTGGCAGATCTTAAAGTTTGGAAAGTAAAACCTCTGATGAACAACAATACATGACATATTACACCATGCCATTGTTTATTTAATAAAAATAAAGCCAAAATGGACAAGCCATGTGTGACCAAGTCAGGACACCCTTACTCTTAACATAGGATTTAAGAGGGTAAATAGCAGTTAGGCACTGCTAAACAAATGCCTTTGATTAACTGATAATCAGCAAGAGTTAGCACTTTTATAAAAGCAGACATTTTGGCAGTTTGCTGGTCTGGAGCTTTCATGTGTGTTAACACAATGCCAAAGAGAAAAGACATCAGCAATGATCTTGGAGAAGCAATTGTTGCTGCCATCTATCTAGGAAGAGTGACACAGCCATTTCCAAACAATTTGAAGTCCATCATTCCACAGTGACGAAGATTACTCACAAGTGGAAGACATTCAAGACAGACACCAATCCTCCTGGGAGTGGACTCCCAGGAAGTTCACCCCAAGATTAGACCATGCAATACTCAAAGAATTGGCAGACAACCCAAGAACTTCACCACATACTCGACAGGGCTCAGTTAACATTTTAAATGGAAAATTTCATGATAGTCTAATTAGAAAAAATATGGGACAACTATGGCATTTTTGGAAGGCTTGCCAGAAGAAACCTCTTCTATCTAAAAAAGCATGGCAGCATGGTTTAGGTTTGCAAAGTTGTATCTGAACAAACCATAAGACTTCCAGAACAATGTCCTTTGAACAGACGAGACCAAAGTTGAGATCCTTTTTCCATAATGCACAGCGCCAAGTTTGGTGAAAACCTGTAGAGCATATCAGCACAAACACCTCATATCAAAAGTCACACTTGCAGGTGGAGGGCTGATGACTTTGAGCTTGTTTTGTAGCCACAGGACCTGGGGACCTCACATTCATTTAGGCAACCATGAACTCCTCTGTATACCAGAGTATACAAAGTCAAATATGAGGCCATCCATCCGACAGCGAAAGCTTGACCAAAATTGGGTCATGCAAAAGGACAATGATCCAAAGAACGCTAGCAAATCTACAACAGAATGGCTGAAAAGAATCAAGGTGTTGCATTGACATAGGGTCATAGGGTGTCCTAACTTTCTCACATATGGCTTTTTCATCTTGGCTTTATTTTTGTTAAATAAATAATGACACATTGTGATTTGTCATGTAATTTTGTTTATCTGAGAATTTATGTTTCCAATTGTTAAGACCTGCCAACAACCATATAATTTATTATTATGTCCCAATACATAAAACCATGGCATTCAATAGGGTGTCCTAACTTTTTCATGTATATTTAGATAGACCGAAGAGATCAGTAGCATGAAATCTTGGTATTGTGATAGTCCTACTAGAGAGACAACCGATAATAAGTGTGCTTCATTATTATATCAGTGTTCAGTTTGATTTAGCCTGAATGCATTAAACTTCACCAAGGCAGTGAGGGCTGCTCCTGACCTTGCGCTCAGCTGTCCAGAATGTCTGGCAGTGAAAAGTGTGCCCCAGTTACATTTTTTCCCCATCAAAAAAATGTGTGAAAGAGATTGTGGAGAAGGGAGCTCTGTGTTCCATGCTGTGATCAGTGAGGGAAGAGCATGTCTTCGTATTACCGAGACCTCTGTCACCTGCAGCAAGTGCCAAGTGAATAAAAAAGCCTCTTCTTGGCTCTGCATTAGGACATTGGCCTATTACCAAGACGATGAAAAGCGCTTAGTAAAACTACGTATGCATCCTCACATGCGGACATTTCTAAACACGCATACCACCCACCCGTATGCGTATCTTTTGCAGATCCATGAGATCTGCTCTTGAGGGGTTTCTGATAGAGTATAATGACAGATAATGCTTTCCTCATTACTGGAATAAACTCGAATCCATTTCTTTTTCCCTCTCTGGTTGTTACCTCTAACCTTACTTGCAATGTGTGGGGCCCTTGATGTCTCTGGGCTGTAGAGTTATCCATCTTCTCTTATTAAGTTTATTCACAGTCTGAGCTCTGCTGGTGTTTTTGAAAGACTCTGTTTCTCCTCTGTGACCTGAGGGAGACAGTCTGTCTGTGTCTGTCTTCGCAATGTTTCACCTGCCTTCACACTTTCATCTGCTCAACACCTCAACACACACCATACCTGCTTAGAGAGAAAGAAATAATTCGGTAGCTTGTTACTCTGCATTTGTAGAACTGTTTTACTTGATATATAAATTTTCCTTTCATTACGTGTGTGTAAAGATACACATGTAATAGTACATGAACAGACTGTTGCTTTTAAACATACTTGCAATATGTGATTCTCATCTAAATTATGCAGTGCATTATAAAAACAGGAATTTGGTCATGATTTAGTTTGATTCAAATGTATTATTTTTGTTTGATTCATAATTATTTAAAATAAATTACTAGACACAAATGTAGGGACAATCAGTGTCAATTTGATGAATTGAAACCAGGTCAAGAACTGCGTTCTGCATGCATAATCCATAAATTAATGCGTAAATCATTTAAGTCATTTATTACATTTGCTAATTATTGCATTGAATCTTTACTGTCAGAACAATGCATTGTGATGCACCAATTCATATTAACATACCTCAAACTATTTGCATGTCTCCTATGGTGACTGTACTGACGCATTACTGTTGAAGCAGGGATGGTATCAGTGATTTCCTGAGCTAACTGCTTATAGTTAGTTTTATTTATAGGCATTGTCTAGCAATAAAGAATTGGCTTCTGCTGTGCGGAGATGGCAAAGACCCTAGCGCTCACGAGTTTAGGCACAGCTGCACGGATAGCAGCAGTGATCAATAAAGTCCTCAGGTCCAGCTTGCTAACATTTTATTACTGATAATATCAATGAAATGAAAAATTGTTATGGGACTCTTAAGTCACAAGGTTGGTTTTCTAGAAAACAACAACAAATTCATATGTATAATATGATCTTCTTACATGAAACATATGATGTGCACATATTTGATTGTTTTTATGGTGACTAAGAGAGCTTAAATGAAAAAACACATGCAAATAGAAAAAGCACCAGCAAATTAAATAACACATCTTCATCAGTTTGACAACACACATGCTGAAAATACTCACAAAACAACCAAATACAGAAACTGGCGAACATGGCTGGGACATGCTTATCAATGTCTGCTCTGAAAGGTGAGATATCTGTTTATTTTAACACCCTGATCATATGATTCCTTAGCTTTTTTGGATAATATTAGCCAAAATAAGCTGACAAAATACGAATTTTTGCGGTTGGCTGTGTTGTGAGTATTTGCAGCGCATTACTGTATTTGGCTGCGTTGTGAGTATTTGCAGTGCATTTCCGTTTTTGGTTGTGTTGTGAGTACTTGCAGCATGTTTCAGATTTTTTTTTGTGTTGTGAGTATTTGGCATTTCTTTTTTTGGTTGTGTTGTGAGTATTTGCAGTGCGTTTCTGTTTTTGTTGTGAGTATTTAGAGTGTGTGTCTGTAGTTGGTTGAGTTGTGAGTATTTGAAGTGTGTTTCTGTTTTTGTTGTGAGTATTTAGAGTGTGTGTCTGTAGTTGGTTGAGTTGTGAGTATTAGCAGTGTGTTTCTGTTTTTGTTGTGAGTATTTAGAATGTGTGTCTGCAGTTGGTTGAGTTGTGAGTATTTGCAGTGTGTTTCTGCAGTTGGTTGTGTTGTGAGTATTTGCAGTGTGTTTCTGTTTTTGTTGTGAGTATTTAGAGTGTGTGTCTGTAGTTGGTTGAGTTGTGAGTATTTGCAGTGTGTTTCTGTTTTTGTTGTGAGTATTTAGAATGTGTCTGTGGTTGAGTTGTGAGTATTTGCGGTGTGTTTCTGCAGTTGGTTGTGTTGTGAGTATTTGCAGTGCATTTCTGTGTTTGAATGTTTTGAGTATTAGCGGTGTGTTTCTGTTTTTGTTGTGAGTATTTAGAATGTGTGTCTGTAGTTGGTTGAGTTGTGAGTATTTGCAGTGTGTTTCTGTTTTTGTTGTGAGTATTTAGAATGTGTGTCTGTAGTTGGTTGAGTTGTGAGTATTTGCAGTGTGTTTCTGCAGTTGGTTGTGTTGTGAGTATTTGCAGTGTGTTTCTGTTTTTGTTGTGAGTATTTAGAGTGTGTGTCTGTAGTTGGTTGAGTTGTGAGTATTAGCAGTGTGTTTCTGTTTTTGTTGTGAGTATTTAGAATGTGTGTCTGCAGTTGGTTGAGTTGTGAGTATTTGCAGTGCGTTTCTGCAGTTGGTTGTGTTATGAGTATTTGCAGTGTGTTTCTGTTTTTGTTGTGAGTATTTAAAGTGTGTGTCTGTAGTTGGTTGAGTTGTGAGTATTTGCAGTGTGTTTCTGTTTTTGTTGTGAGTATTTAGAATGTGTGTCTGTGGTTGAGTTGTGAGTATTTGCGGTGTGTTTCTGCAGTTGGTTGTGTTGTGAGTATTTGCAGTGCATTTCTGTGTTTGAATGTTTTGAGTATTAGCAGTGTGTTTCTGTTTTTGTTGTGAGTATTTAGAATGTGTGTCTGTAGTTGGTTGATTTGTGAGTATTTGCAGTGTGTTTCTGCAGTTGGTTGTGTTGTGAGTATTTGCAGTGTGTTTCTGTTTTTGTTGTGAGTATTTAGAGTGTGTGTCTGTAGTTGGTTGAGTTGTGAGTATTTGCAGTGTGTTTCTGTTTTTGTTGTGAGTATTTAGAATGTGTCTGTGGTTGAGTTGTGAGTATTTGCGGTGTGTTTCTGCAGTTGGTTGTGTTGTGAGTATTTGCAGTGCATTTCTGTGTTTGAATGTTTTGAGTATTAGCGGTGTGTTTCTGTTTTTGTTGTGAGTATTTAGAATGTGTGTCTGTAGTTGGTTGAGTTGTGAGTATTTGCGGTGTGTTTCTGCAGTTGGTTGTGTTGTGAGTATTTGCAGTGCATTTCTGTGTTTGAATGTTTTGAGTATTAGCAGTGTGTTTTTTGCTTCTGGTTGTGTTGTGAGTATTTGCAGCATGTTTCTGTATTTGGTTGTTTTGTGAGTATTTGGAGAGTGTTTCTGTATCTGTCAGTGTTGTGAGTTTTTGCAGTGTGTTTCTGTTTCTGGTTGTGTTGTGAGTATTTGCAGCATGTTTCTATATTTGGTTATGTTGTGAGTATTTGCAGTGCATTTCTGTTTTTGTTGTGAGTATTTAGAGTGTGTGTCTGTAGTTGGTTGAGTTGTGAGTATTTGCAGTGCGTCTTTGTTTTTGGTTGTGTTGTGAGTATTTGCAGTGCATTTCTGTGTTTGAATGTTTTGAGTATTAGCAGTGCATTTCTGTATTTGGCTGTGTTGTGAGTTTTGCTATAAGTTTGATTGCAACATATAATCATTACTGTTAATAGTGTTTATCATCTGTTTTATTTTATATAACTGATTTTACCATACATCTCTGCCATATGTGCATAAACTTGACACATAGTCACAACTAGTAATCTACTACTAAATGTATTTTTGAAACTTAAATTTTCTGCAACGTTCTTTGCAACGATTTGCATTGTAAAAAGCGTTATACAAATAAGCTTGAATTGAATTGTGAGTATTTGCATCATGTTTCTTTTTTTTTTTTTGCGCAGTATTTGCAGCATATATGTTGTCATATGTTGGCATATATGTGCTTTTTCTATTTACAAGTGTTACAGTTGCAGCGTGTTGAGCTCTCTCTGCCACTGTATGTATTCATTTTTAATAGGGTTTTTTTTTTTTTTTTTTTGACCTATACTCTCATAGTCAGCCAATAAAAAATGATCGGTAATTGTCATTCAGTCGTCATTGACATTCAGTAATTGATAACTTCATTTGCAAGACCTTTGAGTACATCAATAACTTCAACTTTAATAAAATTGATTACTCCATGGATAAGCTTATTAAACCATCTGTAATCTTAATAACATTGGATTTAGTATGTTGGGAACAGTGTAACCATTAACACTGCCATGTGATTTCTCTATCTTTAAGTCAAAGGTTGTACTGGTGAGTTGTGACTGTACAGTAGAGAGAAAAAAAAATCCTAAATGCAAATTAAAATACATTTTTATAGTAAAGATTGAGAAAACGCATATCTTTTGTTGGTGACATCAAGATGTGCATCCAATCAAACTGTGTGTTGACCCATGTTAAATCTGTCTTTTGAAGCAAAACCAGTTTAGAACCAAACAATTAGATTCAGTCAGTCAATTTGTAGTGACACCCTTTCATGCCATTCGTCTAGACTGTTATATACTGTTGTATTTCAGCTTTCCAATTCATTTCCATGACCTGGCATATTCCAAAATCCTGAAAAGACCAGCAAAGAGTTACTGTCTTCAGATCTATGCAGGAATAACATTCTATGGATCAGCGCCCTCACTGTGTGAGCTCTTTTTGCTCCTGCTCTGTCTGGTTTTCTTATCAAATTTGCCCAGTTAATCAATTCCCACAACAAAAATAGTCCTCAGGCAGGAAATGAGTGATAGCGCAGAATGATCCTTTCGGCATGATGTAACTATGAACCTCTCGGTGCTCCCCTGGGACAGCAGTGACCTTGAGAGTCCTTCCTACATAAATCAACGGGCCATGGAGAGTTGGGTGAAGGGAGACAAAAAGAGACAGAGGAGGAGAGCGAGACAGAGAGAGTGCAGCAGTTCCCCAATAGCAATGTGGACAGAAGCCTATTGTTCTGACATTTGGGCTTAATTAGTGTACCATAAAAAAAAAAGCTGAAAATGGGAGTTGTCTGTGTGTCTGAGGCGCCAGTGGCAATCCTGTGGCAGGATTGAAAAAGGTATTTAACAGAGATTTTATTTATTTATTTTGAGTGAGCCAATCATTTATCGATCCATTCAACAAATTGATTGAATGAATGACGAATTTTTCCTATGCTTTGGGGTTTATCAACCCAAGTTGATGTGCAGTTAATTGTAATTAACTGTGTTAAAAATTAATTGATTAATTAATAATTTTATTAGCTTCTCAGCTCTGAAAGAAAAGATGCATTGAATTATGAAAGCCCATTTTCACCACTGAATAAAAACTAAATAAAAGTAATTGCTAGAGATAGGTGATATGACTTTAAAAATATATCACAATATTTCTGGTATTTATTGCGATAACAATATGGTAAATCAGATGGTAAATCAGGAAATTTTATGCATCCACTAAGAGACAAAAAAAAACTCTTTCTTTAAAGAAAAGTGTTATCTCTGAGGGAAAAAGTCAGAATTGTGAGATAAAAACATGCAATTCTGACTTTTTTCTCGCAAATGCGAGTTTATATTACGCAATTTTGAGAAAAAGTCAAAATAACCGTTTTTTTTTATTCAGTGGCGAGCTTCCATATTGAATTGATCACTAGAATTGCTATTTTGAACTTTTTATACATCAATGAATCCTGAAAAAAAAAAAACAATATTAAAGGCACAATATATAAGTTCCCCTTCAGTCGTTCTCTACGGCGTTACATCAATGACGTAATAACGGGGATCAGCTACGAGACCCTATCACCTCTGAGCTTAAGAGAAAAAGCCAATGAAAATTTTGCATGCTGCACCACTCCCCCACACATATGGGTATAAAAGATGGCGGCGTGCATCCACTCATTCAGGATTGTGGCGTTTTCCAGAGGTTCCCGTTATTACGTCATTGACATAACGTCGTAGAGAATGACTGAGGGGGAACATCTCAGTTACGAAGGTAACCCTCGTTCCCCAAAGGGGAATACTTTGCATTTATCCAGTAAATGCAACTTTCGTTGAAGAAGAAAAAAATATCTTACCGCCCCCAATCTTGTGAATCATAGTTTTTTTCTTTCTTTTAAACAAATAAATACATATTGTGTCACATCATTAAGTCATTAAATCAGAGACCCACAAACTTAAGACTAGTATTGAGCTTATTGCAGCCATTGCTGTCTATTGCTGTAGCAGTGGTCAAAGTAATCACTTTACTTCACTCTGTGTGTAATAAAGCCTGAGCTGTGTAGCATCAAGATCTATTGATCATAACAGCTGTAGATCATTGTTGAAACAACATTCTGTGGAACACTGTGCTCACACAGAATGAGGATTTCTTGCTTCTGCTCGGTCTGATTTTCTTGTCAAAAAATAGACGCAGGCAGGAATAAAGTGATAGTGTAGAATGATGCTGCAGAGCTGATGTAACTGTGAACCAGTGTTCCCCTGGAGCAGCACTGACCTTGAGAGTCCTCTCTTTCTCTACATTCATCCGTGTGCCAGAGCGGGAAGGAGGGGAGAATAACAGACTGAGAAAGAGAGAGCAGTGCAGTGTGAAACCTGTTGTTGTAGCATTTAGACATAATTAGCATAACTTGAGACTGTTCTATATAAAATGAGGGATTCAAAATAGAATTTAAACTAATATGCAGTGAATAAATGGTATAATACGTTGTATGTCAGACACTGTATGTAGAACTATCACCAATCATATAAGTAAATATGTAACATTAGCCATGTGACACTTGTTTCCGTTAAAGCACAAGATGCACTTGCTTGTCTCAAACCATGCTAAGAGAACATTATCATCAGGTTTTCCACAAGCTTGTGAAGTTTGAGTGCTGCTGGATTTAAAGCAAACAAGAGACGAAAACAAAAACTGACATTCCCTAATTTGCATTCTAGCTATTTACTCAAATTGTCAGACTAATACAATTTTGAAATGAAAAAGAATGCAAATATATCACTAGTGGACTGTATATGTTTTGGAGGGGTTTTAGCAGGGCAAACAAAAGAAATCTAATCAGGAAACCACTAATTTGATTGATCAAGCATGTATGCGATTGTGCTGATATATTGCTGTTAAATGAATGAATCTAAATGATTTATTTGCAGTGTGAATATAATGCATAATGTGGGGGAAAAATAAATCAAACCAATGCAAAATTGAAAAAATTTCACTAGTGTTCTCAGATCCTCTATATGGGTGTAGGCAGGGCAAGCAGCCTATCTGACTTTAAATATACAATTTTTAAAAGTGAACGTACATTTATAATTCATACAACAGTTAATTCCAGTCCACTAATTTAATCGGTCAAGCAGCTTCCCAAGAGTACTGATATTTAGTCGAACTACACTATTCACTGTTTGTCTCACTTCGCTTGGCGACACACAGCTTTTTTTTGCAGGACTGCTTTAGTACACTATTACCCAATATTGTTTATTCCTCAGAGAGGTATCTTTGGATGAACAACAGAGGAACAGCAGTGTCTGTCCTAGCAAACAACAGATATGCTTTATAGCGCCAACATAATATATATCACCCAACCCTATATTATATTAGTGTTGGACGATATATATATAACTGTTTTTCCAATATGATATGAGATTTGAAAAGGGTGGGAATAAAAAGCTCACCAGAAGGTGGAACTGAACCCGGGTCATTTGCGTCGAAAAGAGTTAAACACAGGCTTTGTCCTCTCTGCCACTGGATCCAATGATTCACAGCCATCTTTTGAAGTGTTGACTAGCCCCATTACACATTGATGGGCAGAGTTAGTGTAAATAGCCACTGCCAACAAGGCGGGCTATTTGCACTTAGTGTAAATAGACACTCCGATAAAATATTTACTTGAGTTTTTAAGTGCTTAACAACACATTTGCATGTTCACAAATGTCTCTTAATGGTCACACTGACATGGTATTGTTTTTGTTTTAAAATATTACTATAATTAATGAAAATAAAGAATAAAACACATTTTTTTTTTCTTTTTTTTTTTTATATATAGCAATGTGGTACACCGTTATCCTTATCAAATCTACGTGATAAACAGTTAGGTCAAAAGTAACCTAAAGGTAACCAAAAAATAGAGAGATTATATTATTTAAAATTACTAATGCAATGTAAATGTTCGTCATGTAAATTTTAGTTTTTGTTTTGAATACGTATATCAGGGGCGTTTCTTCTGAGGAGGCAAGAGAGGCAGTGCCTTCCCAAAATATTGGATGAGAAAAAAATTTGTAGTACAAAAATAAAACACCGCCAATATTACAGCCAATAAGACAATAAGCCTTTACTGAGCCCATTGAGTCTTAACAGACCCCCTAAAGCATGCAGTGAGTTTAGGGGGTAACAACTCACAACTCACTCACTTAGATATAACCACTTTTTCACATCAAAATAAGACTTAAAATGGCATGAAAACATGATCTGTGTGAGTAACCAGCTTGTTGAAATTTAAAGTAAACTTGTGTCTGTAACCAGTATTTGCTGAGCTTTGATGACTAATGATCTGAAAAATAGTTCTACTATTAAAATTAACTATTAAAAAGAATAGCTAAACATACGTTTACAAATAATAAATGTAAATTGGATGAGATTCCTACTTGGCTATAATTAAACTAGAACCGCCATGGGGTAAATTTTACCCGTACGTGTTTTTTAAATGTACATAACAGATTTTCAATAAAACGCTCAAGTCTCCCAGTCATTGACTTTTACTAAAATTGTGTCATTTAAACTTCCTTGGTCTTAAAAAGTGTTTAGATAAAACCAGATCGTAAAATGGGGCATTTATACCTAAAAACGCCAGCACGGGTCAAATTTACCCTCTATATAATACCTGTATTTTCGCACTGTAATTATCTTGCCGCTTATGTTTTAACATTGTACATTGCTAGGCAGTGCCTTTTACTCACTTTTTCTCAATTAGCAGTTATTAGTTTCAAAAATAAAGACAAAATGAGCAAATGAAGGTAATTTATGGATGCTGAAGAGGTATTAGAAGCACTAAATACCATGATGGATTTGGAGAGTCTTTTGCATCCTGAGTCGGCTCAGCATCTGACGGCTCATCTGACAGTGATTTCATTTTTAGATGTTTTAGCCTAACGTTAGCCCTACTTATATTGTTCAAACTTTGGACTAATTATTTAATTTTTGTTTTGCCATTTCTATTGTTTATTGTTCACATCTTGCTGTTTATTCTAGTCTGCACGTTCCCTGAAAAAAAAAAATAAATCCAATCTATGTAATGAATACAACCTTTTTTTTTTTTTTTGATTACCCGTAGTTTATTGGCGTTGTTCTCTTATACAAATTATAAATGATACAACTAAACAAATTAATAATTCATTAGGTGAAGCTGTATGTGCGCTTGAATTTGTCATTGCATCATCCTATGCAGTGTGGTGAATTATTACAAATTACTGTCTATAGGCTATTTTAGTAATTTAAATAAAGTTAATTGTCTTAATATATTGATTAATGACAATGAATAATAAAATTACAGCACCCAAATATGTAGTTACTTTCTTTTAATTATCTTCATAAGTGGGGGCTTGTTTAGCTTATATTGACTGTTATGAAAACTGACTGTAGCTTGCATAAAAAGCCTTGAAGATAAAATAACAGGACAAAAAAATATATAGTTGATGACTAGACATAAATTTTTTTATGACTCCAGACACTTCTTTATGAAGACAGTGGCATAATACAGCGAAACAAAATGTTCTTTAGTCATATCAAAACACTATTTATGTGCGTGGGTAAAATTTACCCGCATGGCGGTTTTAGGTATACAGCGACCCCCGGCAGTTCTAGTGTTAATAGAATGCTTATTTGACCAAGAACCAATTTGACTGAATTTACATTTGATTAAAAAAAAGAAAATAAAATAAAAGAGAAACTTTGATAACTTTGCCTCCTCATTTCTGAACATCACCATACACCACTGATGTATATCATGGATTATATAAAGATTGTATTTTACTTGTGTTTGCTCTCTTCACGGTAATCAATGTAGACTCTCTGTTGCTTTGAGTGTTTTTTTTTCTCACAAATACACGTTAAATTATGTTCTGTCTAACGAGGCCTTAAGAAGGAGGGATGTGTAGAATTGAGACAGGAAATAGACATCCGTGTCTTATGGTGCTGTTTACACTGGAATCAAACATTTAAATACACAAACCCATGCTCTTTTCTCAATATATACACATTCAATGACTTTGAGTGCCAAGTGCTTTTCTAGCAATCGTTCTGTAATCCTTCGTTTGGTGTATTTCCGTCTGAGAGGAGAAACTGAGGAAGTTAAGCACAGCTCAGACACCTTAATGTCTAAGACACTTCAAGCTCTCTATCGCTGTTTTCCTGTCCTTTTTTCCTTGTTTGTCTTTTTCTCTCTCTCTGGCTCACCGTCTCTCTTTTCTTCTTGTTCTTTGCGGTCGTGTAATACATAAATACATTTCTTCTACTGACATTATACCTCCATGGTAACAGAAACCTTCTCTTTATTTTTGTCTCTTTATGTCTATTTAATTCGCTGTGTGGAGTTTGCTGCAGGCAGGGTCATTGTAGCACGTTAAATATAATCGCAGTGTCGTACAAATGCAACCTCATATCAACAGTGATCTGCCTTTCCCTACATCTCCCCGCCTGTAGAATCTGTCCTGATAAGAGTCACCATTTCCTCTAGAGAGGTATCTTTGGATGAACAGCGTCTGTCTTAACAAACAACAAATACACTTTCACACAACAGTGAACCCATGTTTTCCCTGGCCTGGCTTCCAGAAGTACAGCCAGTTCCATGATGAATAAAACATTTCATTTAAAAGATTTAAAAAAGTGTTTAAAATGATCTGTGAAGAATTTCCGACTCAAATCAGCTCTGTTTAAAGAGCTTTCTTATCTGAAACCAATAGTTTTACTCTGCTAGCCAGCAGAAAACTTCACTATTGTGCAGATTGCCATTGTTTCCATGGTAACAAGTTCTCTGATAGGAAGATGTTGCTTCAGGCTTATGGGTATTGTAGTACTACTAGGGAAAAAATAATAATAATACAATAATAATAATAATAATACATATACAGTCTTTGGTGTATTTGCTATTTGCAATCATTAGACCTTGCATACACTGTTAATTTTCTGTTTCTGTGACACTGATAGCAAAGTAATACTTTTTATTTGAGAAACTGTTAATGCATTGGTTATTGGCATCAGTACAGGCAGTGTATGTGTATTCACCATATAGCTGTACTGCTTGTTCACAGGAGCCAACAGATTTTTCCACCTTTGAGCACGTGTTAACACCCGCGTCTTGTGTTTATTTTCAGCCGTGTCATTTTTCACAGGTCGCTCCTTGACAACTGTTTTTTTTCCTTTCAACACTTCCTAAGACATACATTGTGCTGAGAAGTAATAGCATGAGAGTAGAAGCTCTGTAGACCTTAATTTAGTTGCCAGGTAATATTTACAGAACAAGTCTTATAGAGTTGCTATTTTGATCCAGCAATCAGAACACAAAGCAGTTGGAACATATTTTCTCATGAAAACTGTGAGGGAAGACGTAGGATGTAATCAAACGCTAAATATGGCATTGCTAAGCTGTGACCAGCAGCCTAACTGACCAATTTACAATATCACAATAACCTTTAATGTGAAGGATGTAATTTCTGCACCATTAGAGTCACAAAAAAACTGAATTACCGAAATTGTTCTCTTGTTGTTCCCGCACACAGTAGCAGCACCCATATTTCATTGTTCAACCAAAAAGATACTGTCCACTTTTTCAATGGCTTTGGTTCTGTATTTCCCATTATTTTTTTTTCCATAGTTATTTTATAAAAGAGTTATAAGTTATGTACCAAACCAACCAGCTACAAGATGAAACACACCATTATTACCATTTTGTAAATTTAATTCGAATTAAAAGTATTTTAATTGAATTTGTAAATCAAAATGACTGCTAAATATAAATCTATTGATTTATTTATAAAATCTTTAGATTTATTTATAAAATCAAAACGACTGCTAAATATAAATCTACACTGCCATTCAAAAGTTTGGGATCAGTACAGTTTTTAATGTTTTCAAAATAATTTTATGCTCATCTGCACTATTGGTGTCAGGTGTCGTGTACAGGAGGACAAACGAGGAGTACGAGGTCAAGCTCAGATACGAAACAAGTCTTTTAATAATTAAATCCACAAATAAATCCAACAGGAGACGGACAAGGAGATACGCACACAACGACGAGAACAGACAACCAAACAATGAACAGAATCAAACTAAAATAGGGTGGTAACGAGACACAGACAGGTGACCGTGATTAACTAATAATGACTTAATGAGGGGTGGAGACAGGAACATGACCAAATAAGGACAGGACTAAACCAAATACAGACTGGACTAAACCAAATACACAGGACTAAAACCAACAGAAAACACAACAAAACAGTCTCAAAACCTGACATACCGACGGTGGAGATGAGGGAGCTAGGTGCCATGGTGCAGCCGCAGGGTCGGAGGGCCGAGGCGGAGTCCAAGGATCGGAGGCTGGAGATGGAGATGAGGGATCCTCCGGACTCAACGCCAACGGAGCTGGAGATGGGCAGACCCGCGGCGAGCCCACGCCACAGATGGTGAGCTGAGGGTGAGCGGCGGGACTGACGAGATCCAGTGGAGTGGGCGTTGAACAGGGAAAACAGTCACTGAGAGGTGGCGAGAGAGGGAGGGTGGGTGGGATTTCTCGTTCGATGAATAGTTCAGAGGGTGATGGAAGGGAGGTAGATAATCCAGAGTCCAAGTCAAATAATTCCTTTGAGTCCTGTTGTAGCTCACCCCCAGCGGTGGCGGCGTGGGCGGGGCTTTCCGTAGCCCCCGCAATCTCCACGGTTACCGGCTCACGCACCTGGTCAGACGTTGTAGGCTCTGGCTCCGGGACGATCGTCCGCTCTGTCACCTCCGGTGGTGATGGCTCAACGATTGCAGCAGGCTCTGGCTCTCCGTCTGCGGCGGGCTCAGGCAGCTCCGCACAGCTGGGTGGTGGCTGGCTGGGCTCTGGGTCCGGAGTGGCACTGGCGAGGTCCTCCTCGGGGCAGACGGTGAGGGGGGATCCATTTCTCGCCAGTGTCCACTCCACGAAGGCGGCGAAATTCGCTCAAGGACCATCTTCGGACGACAGTGCTCTGCACTTGGTGTTGAGGCTGGCATCGTAGAATGCGCAGAGCACGTCGTCCGGATAGCTGGTATAGTTTGCGAGGGATATAAACAGTCTTGTATGGTCCTCGAGCGAGCTTTCCCCCTGCTTCAGCAGGAGAAGGAGATATTCAGGACGGCACAGGGGGCTCATGGTAAAAAAAAAAAAAACTCAAAATAAAACACTGGACAAAAACGAAAACAAAAGACGGGGGTAAAACACGCAGAAATACTGTTTGGGTCCGTTCTTCTGTCAGGTGTCGTGTATGGGAGGACAAACGAGGAGTACGAGGTCGAGCTCAGATACAAAACAAGTCTTTTAATAATTAAATCCACAAATAAAATCCAACAGGAGACGGGCAAGGAGACGGGCAAGGAGACGGGCAAGGAGACGGGCAAGGAGACGGGCAAGGAGACGGGCAAGGAGACGGGCGCACACAACGACGAGAACGGACAACCAAACAATGAACAGAATCAAACTAAAATAGGGTGGTAACGAGACACAGACAGGTGACCGTGATTAACTAATAATGACTTAATGAGGGGTGGAGACAGGAACATGACCAAATAAGGACAGGACTAAACCAAATACAGACTGGACTAAACCAAATACACAGGACTAAAACCAACAGAAAACACAACAAAACAGTCTCAAAACCTGACAATTGGCTGTAATATTGTACTATTGTGAAATATTATTACAGTTTAAAATAATGGTTTTCTATTTTAATATATTTCAAAATAGAATTTATTCCTGTGATGCAAAGCTGAATTTTCATAAGCCATTACTCCAGTGTTCAGTGTCACATGATCCTTCAGAAATCATTCTAATATGCTGATTTATTACTTTTATAATCAACGTTGGAAACAGTTGCACTGCTTAATATTTGTTCCCTACCGATACTACAGTCATACTGCAACGGTAGATGCTTTGGGAAAAAGCCTTTTTCTCCTGAACTGAAACTTTATTCCATCACGCAGTGAAACTTCACGAACATTGGTTCGTTGCAGAGCATGAAAACAAACCAGTGGATTGGCAGTGGTGCTACACAGTCCTATGGCGATAAAGCCCGTCATAGCCTGCTGATGGTTGCTAATAAATCTATTAATTTCTTTTTTGAAAAAAAAAGGTAGTTTGTATTTTAAATAAATGCTGTTCTTTTTAACTTTTTTTTATTAAAGAATTCTGAACAAAAAATGAAATTTAAACAGTACAACTGTTTACAACATTGATAATAAATAAGCATAATAAAATGATTTCTGAAGGACTATGTGACACTGAAGACTGGAGTAATGATGCTGAAAATTCAGCTTTGCACCACACGAATAAATTACATTTTAAAATATTTTCACACAGAAAACAGTTTACACTGAAATAATATTTCACAATATTGTAGTTTTTATATTACAGTCTGGATTTTTGATCAAATAAATGCAGCCTTGATGAGTACAAGAACATTTCTTAAAAAAAAAAAAGTCTAAACTTTTGAACGGCAGTGTATACAAAGTTTTCACCAGGAATTTTGCTGTATATATATATATATATATATATATATATATATATAGAAATAATGCTGCTGGTGCAGCATACCATTGATTTAAAATCTCACAGCTCATAGCAGGTCTGTCTTTAAAGGTTTATAAGTTAGTAAAAAAAATGAATTCCTCAGTGTACAGAATGAAAGGTTATATTCTTTCAGAAACTGATTGTTATATTCTATTGGTTACTGTGTACTGTGGATGTTTAACCAAACTAAGCAAGGTTTCATAGTGCCTCAGAACCACAGTCTTTTCCTTTGGGGGAATAAACCTACAAATTGCTTACTTATAGTTGTCTCTGCATATTAAGCTGGAAGAGAGAGAATATTTTAACACCTGCTAGGATTTGTGAGTCAGCAATGTTAAAATCACTTTAGTCTTCAGCTTTAACAGTAACACCACAGGGAAAAAAGCATACAAACCTAACCTAACAAAGATATTTATTCAGTAAAAAAAAAAAACCCTAACTGTATGTAAGAGAGATGCAATCATCTCCTGAACGATTATGTGACTCCGTCATTCTGGGGAGGTTGATTACAACTGTCTTTGCAACAATATATGCACAATGTTAAAGTGAAAGTTAATCTACTGTTTTTTAGCAGACGCCTGACAGGACTGTGTTGTTGTGGAGGTTGCGTAAACCCTGTAATATGCAAGGTTTCCACTTTTCTCCCCTTTCAGCATTGTGTTTAGTCATCAAACATAACTTTAACATTGTGGAAAGGAAAGCAGTAGGTGCATCAAAAGAAAAAAGAAATGCAATAGAGCATAGACATCTTGGAGATCGCTCACAGAGGAAGAGACAGACATATGGGGATACTGGCAGATGCTTATAACTGTGATTGTAAACAAATTGAGTTTAGGGTACCTGGACGCTTTCATTAGGCTTGCCATATTTCTGTCTAAATTATTAGCCATAAAAGAAATACAACATGGCAGATGAATTTATTATGATATATAGGTTACAACAGACTTTTATGTGATAGGAGGGTCCAAATCATATTTTCGAGCACGCCAAGGGTCAGAGTGAGTTTTATAAAGGATGTAGCTCCTACAGCCACATTTGTTGCATTTTTGTGATTTTTTTTTTTCTTTTTATCTAGTGCTTTGTGATCTTGTTCTTGTCAAGCTTTTATTTTCAAGTTCTTGGTTTGCTGTTCTTGTTTGTGTTCCTTGATCGTTCCCTGATTGTATTCCAGTGTTTCATGTGTGTTAATTAGTTCTCTGAGTATGTATAACCCTCCTGTTCTGTCAGTATTTGTCTTACATTGTTTGATGTAACCTGGGTTTCATATCATGAGGTTTAACACTGATTTGTATGTGTTTGATGTTTCTTATTTTTTCCTCTTGCCTGTTAAACAGAGATGAATAATACATGGGTGCCATATAAGTTATCTATGGAGGTCAGTTTCTGCCAGTGATTAAAAAATAAAATAATGTTATTGCGACATTTTATCTTACAATTTTGACTTTTTTTTCACAGAATTGCATGGTACAAACACACATTTGCGAGTTATACAGTTCGAATTGCTAGATAAAAAAAATAAATAAATAAATAAAATTATATATATATATATATATATATATATATATATATATATATATATGTTTGTGTAAAAAATCACAAATGCAAGAAAAAAAGTCAGATTTCTGAGATATTAACTCCAAATACGAGAATAAAGTCAGACTTGCGAGATAAAAACTTTACTTTATTTCAGTTGTGAGTTTATATCACGTAATTCTGAGAAAAAAGTCAGAATTTGCAAGTTTAGTTTTTTTTTTTTAGCAATTGTGACTTTTTTTCTCAGAATTGCGTGATATAAACTCACAATTGTGAGAAATAAAGTCACAAGTTTTATTCTGACTTTTTCTCGGATTTGGAGTTTCTCACGATTGCAAGGTACAAAATCACAATTGCGAGAAATGATGTCAGAATTGTGAGATACAAACTCACATTTGTTAGAAGAAGTCTTCCGAGTTTGTATCTTCCAATTCTGACTTTTTTTCTTACAAATGTGAGTTTGTATCTCACAATTCTGACTTTTTTTTAACACGATTGCAATTTTATATCTCACAATTCTGACTTTATAACTTGCAACTGCAAGTTTATGCAATTATGACTTTTCAGAATTGTGAGATATAAAATCACAATTGCGAGTTATAAAGTCCAATTTTAAGGGGGGAAAAAGACTGAATCATTTACATAATATTATGCATTCATACAACACTTTAATCAAGATCTGTATTCTTATTAAGCCTTAATTTCCACATTTTTTTTCTATAGAAGGAGGATACTCTGGTATAGAGGTATAAATACATGAACAATCTTTTCTTTTCTGTTCGCTCTTTTCATTCATTGCTGTGTTTTAGAAATTTAGTCAATTCATTTCCACTCATAACCTCTGCAAAAGCAGACCAGAAGCACACATATGAATTATTAAAAAGTTAGGCAAGTAACTCTTTTATATACTACTCTGTTAAGCTGGTGTCGCTCATCTGTATTATTTGATTTATTAATTGCAAATGTAAATAAATTCAAAATAAAGTGTAAATAATTTCTGGCTTAACTAAAACATTTTTGTGCAGATGTTTCATCATTAATTAATTCAGCACAGTTCAAAACAAGTTTTTAGTTTTTGCCTTTGTGTACTGCAGTTTGTTCTTTACGTTTAATGATAGATTAGATTCATGAATTTAGGATGAAATCTGAGCATACGTGCATTTTATAAATGATCCCCAGGACCAGTTATTCAAATATTCCATTTGACCTTTGATTCACATCACACTTCTACTGATATATATGCTGTTTTGTTCTTTCTGTTTAAGGAGGAACAAACTGCATCACCAAGTGCTTTTTCAAAAACCTTACAGTAAAGTAGAGTGCTTTGATTTTATATCTAAGGAGGTATTTAATACTATAAAAGTGAGTGGAGTGTTTATCCAGGTCTCTGAAATCCATGTACTCACCCAAGTTGTTTATGCCAACTTTATGCTGCTGCAAATGGGAATTAAGCACTGTAATACACTGCATAACAGATTGCGATGGAAGGAAAGTTATCTGCCTATATGCACTGTCAAACTACAGCATACCTCAAAGGGTTCAACTTGGAAAATGAAATCATGTTATTTGTCAACTCATATATGTGTGTAACAGAACATAGCTAGTCCATTTTCTTCTGTGTGGCTGAATGAGTTCTCATTTTTGTGCTAATAATGCACAATTCACAATGTTGCCATTTAACAAATGTGGCTGAAAGTGAGGTCTAGCTGTTTGCTTTTCAGTGAATACTGTGTGACTAGGACTCAGTGGATATAATTGTAGTAATTAGCTAAACATCTAAACACACAGTATACACATCTAGTCACAGTTTCATTTCAGCTGAAAGCTCACAGGAGTACAAATGCTCTGCTTCCTCTGAGATCCCAGTTGTTGCCTTCTAGAAGCTCTTTTGACAACTATTTGTTTAATAACTGACACAGAATAGAGACATCAAATATCTGCTTAGGGAAAGGCGGGCACTAAATCAATAGTGCAAAATACACCATAACATACATGTGTTAGCTTCAGAAATTGATTAGCTAGTCAAAAACTCATGAACCCACAAACTCAGAGAAATGAATCGAAATAGTATTACAGTCCTGTTCGGAAGCACAGATCTTGGCGCTTGTCTTTCTGCCTCCTTGCAGGGGAGATGTAGAGGAAACGCTTGATTCCTCGGAACATCTGCCTGCTGGCCCAGCCGAGTCTCATAGCAGCTTCTGCTCATCTGCATGCTGCCGATGCTAATCAGTCATTCATTTAATGCATGCTAGCATGCCTCATAGCTGTGGGAGGTGGAGTCATCCCTGGAGTAAAAACCTAACGACAGCACTGATATGTCAAAAAAAAATAGTATCCCCCCTTACTGCAATTGCATATACTTGAAGCGTTGACAAGTTTTATGTCAGATTCATCCCTCTGAGAATTCAAGAGGTGTGTTTGTGGATCTATATATGAAGATTAGTTTATTTTGTCACTCAAAAGTTTCTGTTGACCTTTTGTCCTCAAAGTTGTTTATGAGGGAATTTAGATTTCATCTGGGGAGTTTTTGCACATGCACAAGTGTGTTTAAAGCTGCTGTAACAGCCATGTTCTGTTTAAAATGAAAATGGCCTCTTGTGTAAAAATTCATTACATTTCTTCCCTCAGACTACAAGATGTAAACATTCAAATGAATGATTCATGAAATGTTCGTATGGATCTTGAAGGCTGTTTAGGAATTATAGATTACTCAGAAACTGTTTGTCTATTATCAGACAGACTATGAAAGCTGTTATTTTACTTTTTTATGAACAAAGCTGTTGTGCGTGTGATTCTGTAGAAGCACTACTTTGCTGTTTACCGTGAGAGTAAAAGCAAGTATTATTTATTTATTTATTTATTCTTTTTTATGTATTCCTTGTATAATCTGTTGATATATGTGCCAAACCGACAATGTGGACTTCCTCAGGTTAGTCTTGGTTCGTCCCATTACATTAAAATGGAGTTAGACTATGTAATTTTAAAAATACATAAACACATTTAAAAATGATCACTTTTTATACCTTTATACTTTTTTCTCTTCCATACTTAGGACTTTATATCTCACAATTGCAAGATAAAACTCATAATTGAGAGTTTTGTAATTCTGACATTTGTTTCTTAGAATTATATGTTTATATCACAATTCATACACTCTAAAAATGCTGGGTTATTTTTTAACCCAAATTTTGGGTTCAGCCTATTGGGTCATTTTATTAGGTTATTTTTTAATAATTAATATTTGATATTTTTGGAGCCTTAGTGTTGCCGACTTTGCATTTTTACTATTCCATTTGTTTTTTGGTTGTGCACCCAGTTTGAGATCGATGTGCATGCTTTTGTTTGGTTTGTCTTCTTTCCAGTATTTACCCAGCACTAGGTTGCCAACTGACCCAGAAATGGATGTTTTAACCCAGCATTTTTTTGTGTACTTTTTAAACTTTTTGTGAGAAAAAAAGTCAGAATTGTGAGATACAAATATATTTAATGAATAATATATGAAGAGTTCAGATGCAAAAGCCTCTAAATCCATCTGACATCTTTCTTTAAAAAATACATTTTTATCAGGCTCCGATGTATAGGTTTCTATGGAAGTACTGGTACTTCTGATTGGGCTGAGGGTTTGAAGTTAAAGTATTTGATGTATGTATAATATGTGTCGAGAGCTTTCGTTTAGTATCATTATCTTATTTTTGACCGAGATGGCTTTTATCTGGTTTTGCATCTGAACTCTTTGTATGTTTATATAAGTATTTATTACTATTACTGGTAATAGTAGTAGTAAGATCATTCATAATTAGTATGCATAATGCATATGTTTTTAATTAGTTTAATCATCCTGTAGTTATTACATTGTCAAAATGGATAAATAATAATTAAATTTGCATGGTTATCAGACACTTAAAAAATAACTAAAAAAAAGGCTGTCTCTAACTTGAACATCTTACATTTTACCACTTTTGCCTCTGTGGGGGGTTTGTAAGGCATTTTTGAAATGATGTTTCTTGTGTAAAGTGCTATAAAGATTTTCAGAATTGGAATTGATATATATGAACATTTCATGAAGTCCAAAAGGAAGTTGCATAAGCTATTGTGTTGCTGGGCTAGTTAATACTCTTATGACACAAATGCTAAATGCAATTTTGTTTTGACATTTTCAGTTACTCTCAATTCCCACCAAGACTTTAAAGCGATGATAAATAGATAAAAGAGATTAAAATATACAGCAGATGGAAATACAATAGAGAAACAGCAATAGAGAGAACACACTGAGTACACAGCATTAGACTCTTTCTGCATCTCATGTTACATTTATTGCACTGCCCTCATTTGAGTTTCAGATGAAAGAGCGTGCTGCATTTCTTAAGTGCAGGTCATATATCTTACTCTTTAAATCATTCAAATCTCAATCTTTTTCTCTCGATCACCAGTAGACCCCATTGCCATGAGTGTCTCAATTTTCATCTGTCCAGCTAAACTTCGCCATTTCATCAGCAGACGTTAACACAGCTCTTCAGATTCCGTCTTGAAAGCGCATAAATAAATAAAACTTGTTTATTTCCTCCGAGTGTTTTGCAGATCATACCAGATTGAGGCAGTACTGTTCAGGAAAATGAAATGCAAGGACATTGGCTCTCTTGTCACTGGACTTATAAGTGACTCTTCAACAATGTTAAAAGAGAGGGAAGGAAAGGGCAAATCAAGCTACATAAAGCCACCCCACAGTTTTAATCTGTCCAGCTAAGAGCATCTTCTGAGCGCTCTAATTTATTCTCTCTTTTTTTCCTACTTGAAAAATGGGGGTAGATTTAATGAAATTCTGCTTTCATTACCTTCCTTTATCGTGTTTTTATCACAAAACTTCACACTGTCCTTGGCGGTAGCACTCAAAAGCAAATACCTGCTTTATGCGGCCAGTTGTAAAATACAAATAAAAAGCCAATTTATCTGTTTGCAAGAGTGCACCAGCCAGAGAAAAATCTGTTCCGCCTTCAAGAATCTGTTGAAGTAGACAGAAGGTAAGCATGTTAATACCCTGTTTCACGTCTGTTGATCAGCTCTGTGTTAAGTGTTAGTTTGTGTGTAGGATGTGTTTGAATGCTGTACTGTCTGGGGGCTGAAGCTTGTGTTGTGTTTGAGTTGTGTTTCTGTTTGGCTGCTTTTATACATCAATGTATTTCATTTGGTACAGTCTGGCAGACTGCAGCAGTAGCCGTTGATATTTACCGGTCACCAAAACAGATGAACAGATTTATTTAAAGAAGAAATTCTGTCTTAGAAACTGAAGAACTTATTAGAACCTAGAGCTTAGCATTCACTTTTTCATACTTGTGTAAAGAAAGCAATCGTGTTTGCGTACTTGTGTAAAGTACAGTATTTGTTTCTGGCCTAAATTTTAACACTTAATCCTTGTTTAAGAGACTAAAATTATGTTTGATCTAATGGCTCTCTATCTTTAGTTTGGATTAGTTTTATTTCAAGAGTGAGTGCTTTCATAAAGAGGATTAGTCCTGTATGTTGCCTTTGATCATAAGCATCAAGTCTCATTTTCTGATCAGTATTTTAGATCTCTCTGTTGTGATGGAGGTCAGCTGAACTAGATGGACCAGCATGGACTTCACTTCCCATCTATAGAAGCTCTTGCCAGAGAGTAGTAGAACAAGCTGGGCAGTGCCTCATATACTAAATGAAAACTGAAAACTATGATGTTTAAAACAATGATATAGGCAAAATGAGTTGGACTGCATTATCATATAAAGCTTCTCTAAGCCCTGTTCAGACGGGACTAGTTTTCCAAACAACGTTTGAGTTACAATTCTTTTCAGCCGACGTCTGTCATTTCATGTATGGATTCGGACGGGACTAACATTTCCGTGTTCATTACGGAGGTAGGAGTGTCTGTGTTTTACATGTGGGCGTTGCTGCCATGAACACAATTTATGAAATTTGATCAGATGTATTTTGAAATTAGGTAGTTTCACATTTAAGCACTTTGAAATGTTAAGTAAAACATCCTAACTTGTTTAGTGTTTAAACACTATAAAAAAAACAAAAACATAATTGTAACAATTTTAACATGACGATTTTATAGAACTTCTTATAATAAACCCAGTGGAATAAATACGTTTTAACTTATATAATTTTCACGTTATGTAATTGACCGCAGAAATGAAGGTACTCTTACCTGAAACTGATATTACAGTAGTCAGTCTTAACAATTTACATGATTCTGCTCTTTAGTAGAAACTTGAATAACGCGCCGGCGCGTTAGAGACTGTATGGTAGTTCACGTTGACCAAAACATACAAGAAAACGCGTTTTGGAAAAAAACTTTTTTGGCAATCACAGACAATCGCATTCGGACGGGATTAGACTTCTCAGAGGACCTCTAAGTTTGCTGAAAAACAGTAGGTAATTTGCTCTGGAATTTTTACAGAGGTCGCATGAGAAAAAGACAGACATGGCAGATTCGGACGGGATTAAAATCTCAAAGTACGTCTGTGAAACAGAAATTTCTCTAACGTCCCCCTGTAAAACTAGTCCCGTCCGAATAGGGCTTTAACGTGCATTTTAAAGGCGTCTCCTGTGCCTGCTACATTATTTTCACAAAAGCATTGAGTATCATTACAAGCCTGTATAACCAGCACCCACTGCATCGTCCCAGAATCAATTCTTCCAGCATCCATCCACCTCCCCTTCTACTCCTCTGTTTCTATAATTTTCCCTCTAGTCTAACTCTGAGCTCAAACCGAGCCTCGGGTTCGAGCCTCTATTCAGGACAGTGAGCCAAGTTCATTTGTCATGGACCATCAGGACTGAATGGGCTGGTGAACTTGTGAAACATCTCCAATAAAGGTCAGTAGGCAGTCTTTTGCAGCTGTTTGAATGCATTCTACCACGTGATACACTACAAAAATATCTAACTGAAATTGCTTTCAACTACCACTGGAAGTGGATAAGAGTGGACAAGCTCAAAAAGTTTTAGACCCTATTATATCTGTATTTAATGCCATCTATTTGTTATTGGATCATAGAAAATGCATCTTAATACAAGGTGTAAACAGGGCATCAGGTAAAATAACACATAAGCAGAGGTGGATCATAATGAAGTTCATTTACTTTAAAAAAAAAAAAAAAACTCTTTGTTTTTCAACATTCCACTCGTTACTTAATTTGAATGCAATAAAATAGTTTACATTAGTACTTTTTTCTGGGGCATGAGCGATGCCTCATTCACTAATAAATCACTCACTTGAGTCGATTCTTTTCAAGGCCTTGATCAAACAAGTTGCCAAAACAGTCTTTTGTTTGCAAGTCAGTTTAAATGTTTTGTCTATTTCCTTTCAACATACTAAATCATCTGAAGCGGTTTGTCATTTGTACCAGGAAATAGAGAATGCGGAGAACATAAAGAGCTTTGAATAAAGTGGCCATGATTAAAACCAAATCTGCAAATTCTTTTGTTTGCCCGCGATTAAGATTTTTATGAGTGGAACACTGTGTGTGCTGTCTTTGAACGATTCCACAGGTATGCTTTTGATTTTATATAATGATAGTAATCATTTGTAATAGTGGTAAGCTAGATCTTTTACAACTGTCTTGATTAAGGTTTCACAAGTTCGCCTTTACATCTAATCTGCTTGAGCAAGTAGAAAGCATATTTTGGTGTTCTTTCTTGGGGGAGGGCTCTGGGCCCGGAATATAGACCAAACCCAGAGAACTCCCCCGTTTATCCCTAGTATGGGATAAAAACAGATTATGATTGAGGAGTTGGGGTGGAGGAGGAATGCAGAGAAAGCTGTCACAGGACTGAGGTAAGAAGGCTGTCTATATATATATGTGTTGAGGTAATTAAGATGATTAGTTTAACGAGTTACACCTGTGCTGAATTGATTATCTGATCGCGTTCCTCCCGAACCTTGTTAATAAAACATCATTAAATTAATGCGGTATTTAATTTATAGTAGATTTGCTTTATTACGTTGCATCAGATTTTGTTGGGAGTTGAGCATTATAACCAATCACACATGTTTCTGTTGAGCTTATGAATACAATATTTAATCCAAAAAAAAAAAAAAGAAAGAAAAGTAAAAGAGATTGGTACCAGTATTTAGTGTTGTGATTGATTAAAGTAACTGGTTGAAGGATTAGTTCACTAACGGGAAAAATATTTACAATTTACTCACCCCCATGTCATCCAAGATGTTCATGTCTTTCTTTCTTCAGGTTTTAGAGGAAGAAAATCCAGGATTTTTCTCCATATACTGGATTTCAATGGGAGCCAACAGGCATCGTTTTGAACCCGGAGTACACAGACAAAGAATTATCCATGCGTGAACTTTCCAACGTGATTATGTAATGTGTGAAGTTGCGAACACTCATCGCAGAGCTAGTGCAAGATGAGCATTTGTGGTTAAAATGTATTTACTTTTTTTTTAAATAACTGATCGTTTTAATAGATAAGACCATTATTCCTCATCTGGGATCATTGAAACTACAGTTTGGACCTTCAACCCATTGGTTCCTGTTGAAGTCCACTATAAAGAAAAAAAAAACTGGAATGTTTTCCTTAAAGACCTTAATTTCTTTTCAGCTGAAGAATAAAAAAAGACACATCTTGGATGACATGGGGGTAAGTAAATTATCAGGAAAATTTTATTCTGGAAGTGAACTAACCCTTTAAATTTGACAGAAAAAACAACACAGATATATTTAATAAGGTAGTTATAAAATTGCCCTATATATATATATATATATATATATATATATATATATATATATACTAGTTTAATCAGTAGGTTTGATGAACATCAAATAGTACATAATTTATAGTTATATAATAATATTTTTGGTACATTTCATACTGTATTTACAGGAAAATAATTAAAATAATGATTGTAAAGGTAAGAAACATGTTTTTCTCTTTTTGGTTGAATTGTGGTGTAAAAAAGGTTTTTGTGAGATTTGTTCATATCTTGGTGGTGTCAAAGCTTATTGGTTTCTGAGTTCTTTAAAGTAGCAGTACATTAAAGTAATAAGCAGCAGGAGGCCTAAATGCATTAAAGTGACTTTACCAGGGCTAAAAGCAGTGGTATTGTTAGACATGATTCAGAGAAGAAGAAAAAAAAAAACTTAAACGTGTGGTAACATCACTGTAATGTGTGGCCTTGCTTGATTTATTACTTTTAGAAATAAGCTGCAGCATCAATATAAAGGACATAAATATTCAATAACCTAACTGTAGGCCGTAAACTTGGTAGGAACTTGGTGCTTTAATATTAAATTCCTTTGAGGTGTGCACTGACTGTTTTATAGTGTTGTATAATGTTGCTCATCCAGTCAGAACTGTGTTTATAAAGGTGGTTTTAACTAGAAAAGTTCTCTGTGAGACTTGCAAACGGTTCTGTTTTTTTCTGTAAAGCCCCTTTTGTTTTCAGTTAAACGCTTTATTTTTTAGAATATAGGGATGTATATCCCTTCTGTCTTGACTGAATTCCTCTATTTCTCTTTTCTATCTGTGGTTATGGCTGCAGAGAGGCCGTCTGGCCCCATACTGAATGAGTATAATTAAATGACATGCTCCTGGTGTGAACTCCATTATCAATATGCTTCCAGATACATCTGACTGATTGTATCTGCAAAACCCCAACTGTTATCTTAACTTTCTAAATCAATAACTGTAGAATTGAATGTGCTGATTGCAAGATACGTAGCTTTGATTATATTGTGTGTGCTATTGGGTGATGGAGAGCTTAAGAAAATTGCTGGGTAAAGAGATTTTTACTGTTACACATTTGGTATGTACTGTAAGTGTGAGGAACTGAACATAGGTGTGGAAGCTCTGCAGGAGCCTGTAGCAGCTGCCAGATGAACACATGCAATATAGGTCACATTTACATGAAGTAACAAATCACAAATCTACAAATCTCTATATGAGATGCATCGACACACTTTCACATTTCTTGGCAGGAGATATTTCAGGATAAAGAAGAGATTTGGATTGTCATGGAACCAGAAAGTGCTAGACTGCTATTTCTATTCTTATTCTCTGAATTCTAAATAAGGTTGTTGAATTAACACATTAATAAGGTCTGATTTTGAAATGAGTATATGAGACCATTCATAAGATTTTGTTCCCACTAAGGCTCACCAAGGCTACATTTATTTGATCAAAAAATACAGTAGAACAGTAATATTGTAAAATGATATTGCAATTTAAAGTATCAGTATTCTGTTTTAATGTTAGAAAATGTAATGTGTTCCTGTGATGCCAAAGCTGAATTTCTTGAGTGCTCAAGAAACATATTTTTCATCAATGTTGAAAACAGTCCTGCTGCTCAATTTTTTTTTTTTTAAATGTGATGCATTTTTTCAGCATTCTTTGATGTAACAAAAATTCAAAATGATTGCATTTATTTTATTTAGCAATTGCAATAGAAGTAATGTCTTTATTGTCACTTTTGATTAATTAATTAGATCCTTGCTGAATAAAATGATTAATTAAAAAATAATAATAATACAAATATTTCAAAATCAGAACAATAGTTTAGTTCCTATTCCTAATAAAGAATTTTGGAAATTTCAGGTGTGATTTGAATGTGGAATCATTTTAAAATAAACAAATATATTAACTTTAAAAAAATCACTTTTTTTTGTAATTCCACAATAACGTCTTAGAAGGTTATTCTTTTTAAAGGATTAGTTCACTTCCAGAATGTTTTTTTTTTTTTTTGATAATTTACTTAGCCCCATGTCATCCAAGATGTTTATGTCTTTCTTTTCTTTCCCCAAATTGCAATTAAGAGTTATATAATAAGAGTCTTATTTAGCAAAACAATTGGTTCTTCTTTTTTTTTTAGGAAAGTGTATATACTTTTTGAAGTTGGAGGAGAAAAAGAGATGGAGTTTCTTGAAATGAAAGTTTCTTGTTTCTTGAAATCCTGTCATGTTTTCCTCAAAATCCTTAATTTCTTTTCAACTGAGGAAAGAAAGACATCAACATCTTGGTTGACATGGGGCTGAGTAAATTATCAGGAAATTTGAAAGTGAACTAATCCTTTAAGAGCCTTTCTTACCAAATACTGATAAATGCAATAGCATTAGTGATATTAATTTGCATATTATATAATTCAATTTGAGTCGGTTGACAGCCCTATCAGTTATGTCACTATAGCACACCGAATCCAAGGTCCTCTTTTGTTCTTGTGAAAGTAGGGACCAGATCGGCTGGATTCAGACTTGTGCAGTGAAGAGAAATTATTATAAATATCAAAGCATTATACATATCAAGGGAAATAACACAACAGCTATAGTCTTATATCTCTTTAGGGGGAGTTCTTTCATTTTTCTTTCTTAGAAAGAAACCAAGAAAGAAAGACCCGGTCACGTAACAGTCCTCCTTTGTTAGTAGTAAATCTCTGAATATAGTCTACTGACAGTGAAAACACACACTGTGAAAGAACACAGGAAGGTGTTTGGAAATAAACTCTCGTCACAATCAGGGAACCAGTCATATTTTATGGAGAGATGAAAACAGCACTGGCAGCTGGGACGTGTTAAACATTTGAAGAATACAGAATATCTGCTCTGGCGTTCTTCCAATCTGCAGGATCATTTATTGGGCCATAAATACGGTGAGAATGTGTGTGTTAATGTACGTGAGTCAACAGGAGACTCTGGGTGATCTGTGGTTACTAATAGGCAGTAAATAGGCAGTGACTCTTGCGTGAGAGGTCTCTTCCCATGCTGCCACTAGCCATGATTTAATTATCGAGAAGCTCATCGCTTTAAATATGCTTTGGTGTCTGAGGTCTTGCGCACCCAACACTTCCCCTTTTCTTCTGTTTACTCGGAAATAAATAACCTGTGCACAGAAACGCACACATACAAATACACAGCGTTATCGATCTGTGAGCAAATGATGATGTTGTAGAGAGGAACGATCGCTCTTGTTGTCAGTCAACACCTCCATCCTGTTTCTACCATTACTGATCTTAAATAGCAGCATGATCTGTCTAATCTTGTCAGCGCTGAGATCCTGTCTATATAAATCTTACTGCTACATGTGAAAAGCACATTCATTTTGTGTTAACTCTTCACCTGAGCTTAAGGGAAAGCATTATGTTTGACTTAGTTTGGTCAGATGGGCTTTTAGTATTAAGAGAAATGTCAGTAATGTGCCAGTTGTGCAAATCTAAATGAAAGGTCTCATCCCTCCAGAAATTGCATGACTTTTAAACTGTCTGCTATGTATTTAATGCTACATTCAAATACCCAAGGTATCAGTAGTTTCACTGAAAGCATTGATTTAATTCCCTAATTGTTTTTCACAGTTAAATGGATTGATGTTGATTCTGTGTATGAACCACTTTAGCCCTTCAAAATGATGGTCTTGAAAGTTCACCCAAAACTGAAAATTACCCAATGATTTACTCACCCTCAAGCCATCCTAAGTGTATATGACTCTCTTATTTCAGATCAGAGTTATATTAAAAATGTACTGACTCTTTCAAGCTTTTTTTCATAAAGTACTCCACATGGCTCTGGGGGGTTAATAAAGGCCTTTTAAAATGAATCTATGTGTTTGTGTAAGAAAAATATCCATATTTAAAATGTTATAAACCACAATTTCTAGCTAGCAAATGGCCTTCCAGCATATGATGCAGGACAAAGGTATAGCAGAAGCTTCCAGTTTTAATATGGATGTTTTTCTTACACAAATGAATCTATTTGCTTCAGAAGGCCTTTATTAATCCCTGTGGGCCATGTGGAGTACTTTTTATGAAGGATGGATGCACTTTATTGGACTTCAAAGTCTCAGCAGCCATTTACTGCCATTATAAAGCTTGGAAGAACCAGGACATTATTTATTTATTTAATTATTTATTATTTATATTTTTTTGTATTTGTCTGAAAGAAGAAAGTCTCATGCATCTAGGATGGCTTGAGGGTAAGTAAATCATGGGGTAGTTTTTCTTTTTGGGGGAACTATCCCTTTAATATAATGCATTGATTATGCAACAGGATGATGACTATGACAGAATATGAGTTATGGCAAGTGCACAGCAATGAAACAAATGCCTGATGTGAAAAAACAAAAGGGTTTGTTCATATAATCAGAAATTCAGATGTTAATAATGTAGTCTCCGTATTTTGTTTTCACGCATGCACTTACTGGAATTGATCCATTATTAAAGTAAAGACATGTATGTTACAAATGACTATTTGTATTTCAAATAAATACTGTTTTAGTTTTTTCACCTTCGTTTAGCAGGTTTCATTTAATCTTTGCAGAAGCACTTTTAAAGGATTAAACTGATCAAACTGTTCCCACACCAGATCAAACACCTCCAACTTACTTTCCTAAATCTTTCATCCACACATATGATACTCTTTTCTAATGCCTTACCATCGTGTCTTTGTTCCTTTGCCCATTCTACCCTTATTTATGAATTTCAGATGTTGTCTTTCTTTGAAAGTATGCCTAAAAGCACAGTATGTTTCTAAAACTAGAGACTCTGATGTACTTGTCCTCTAGTAGTTGTGCATCTGGGCAGTCCACTTCTTTTTCTGTCCTGCTTAGATCCAGTTGTCTTTATTCTTTCGAGACAGCAATGTATGGAATGGCCTTCATCTCTCAAAAGAACAAAAGACTGATTACATTCAAGAGAGCTTGTTTCTTTTTGGTTATTTTTGAAACCCAAATTTGACTTGACTTGCAACAAATACTGAAAAAGGCACTGTATTGTGATACACTTATCTCAAGCATTTTTAAAAGGTTTCCGTCTATCTGTTTCTTTTTAATTCTACTTCCTTACATTTTTGAATTGCATCCTATTTGCGACGTAAATTGAAATTCAGTAAGTTAATTGGAATTTAAAAGTCATTCTCAATTTAATCCTGAATCAGAAATGAGTGCATAGGCAGTGTCTGGTTTGAACTGGCCATCACTGGGAGTGTGTATGGCAGGGCAGTCCGGTTTAAATGCATTCTGATCACAAACGCTTACTTCTTTTATATGGGCAACATCAAGATTCAGGACACATGCTTGAAGGTGTAGACAGGACCGTTGAATGCTGGGTTTGTACTTTGCGATCAAAGTCATTGCAGTCATTCCTGTTTTAGTAGCTTTTCTCTGTGTTTATGTGATTATTCATTCTTGATGAAAAACATAATAGTCACAATTGATGAATGACACTGTGTGGCTGCAAGAGTCAAATTTTATTTTAAATGTTGTCACATTGACTTCATCTGACAGGGCACGCTTAAACAACAGGGGACACATGAAGGAAGTAGAAAGTTTGCCACACAGAGCATGATATATGGATTAGATTTAACCATGTTTAAACCCAGTTAAATACATCACCGACTAATAATAATAATTATACCATAACAATGCACCACCAAACTGGGCCTATTTAAGTATGACGTCAGTAAGACATCCTGCTGCAAATGAAAGTATTAATGCTCTAAATTTGAATGGTTAGTCACTGCATTGTTATAAAATGAACATTTGAGAGGTTTTAGTTTGCTCATTCATGTCTTCCCAAATGTAACATGTAGATAAAGTAATATCTGGAGCAAGTCTCTCATTGCCCATTCATAGGACAGTAAGCACAGAATTATGCAAACAAATGCAATAAATACAGAGGTATGCAGAGGTCACACACATTTCTTTGTGCCAAACGATACAATGTATGCACACACCACCAAAATTAGTGGAAAAGGACCTAGCACTGCACTCATTTTAGTTCTCTATAAAGTATAATAATAAAGCAATGAACAACTTTGCATTTGAATACAGATTGTTCGTAAGAAAAAACCCTGCATTTGGAATTTGTGTTCCAGCCATCTTTTGACAAAAGCTGAGCTTTGGGTTCAATTTGAATGAGGGCTCTGGTAGTCACATTTATTGGATGCAAATCTTTTCCATTAGTTTTAAGCTGAAAAACAAGTTAATTACATTTAAGGTGCACTGTCAAGAGCCTGATATTCACAAGATCAAACAATTTGGTAACACTTTATTTTAAGATTTTAAGGTCTACAATACAGAGTAATTACCTAATTAAGTAATTAGTAGTAGCCGTTGTACTTAAATGAAACAAAATGTACTTACCATGTAACTAAGTTATGGAACAGCCTGTACTTACAGTTTGTAATTATGTACATGTAATAGTTATTGTTACTAGGGCTGGTAATTTAACACATTAATTAATTATGGTGAAAAATAACACGTTAAAATTATTCTTACAGTTGATTGATGACAAATATGAGGCAGGGCAACAACTCACTGCGTGATAAAGCCTAGAGAACATTGTTAGAATGTCCCTAAAATTCAAGATATGGGGCACAAATGCCTCAGTTTAAGTTTTTGTCTCATATTTACATCATATAGTTAAGCAATCTTACAATAAGTGCAATATCACACGAGTGTAAATGTGATGCCGATCTTATACAACAGTTCAGTAAGAAAGAAGTTATTTTAGACACAATGTTATCTGGACCTAAATAAAATATTTCACATAAAAGACATTCAGGCCACAATAGAAAATAGAATTTATAAAAATTACCCCCGTTCAAAAGTTTACATTCACTTGATTCTTAATACTGTGTTGTTACCTGAATGATCCACAGTTTAGTAATAGTTTGTTAGAATATCTTGTTTGTTCTGAACAGTTAAACTGCCTGCTGTTCTTCAGAAAAATTCTTTGGTTTTTCCGCATTTTTGTGTATTTGAACCCTTTCCTACAGTGACTGTATGATTTTGAGATCCATCTTTTCACACTGAGGACAACTGAGGGACTCATATGCAAATATTACAGAAGGTTCAAATGCTCACTGAAATGCTCCTCAGAAGGAAACACAATGTATTAAGAGCTAGGGGGTTTAAACTTTTTAAATTTGAAGATCAGGGTAAATTTAACTTATTTTGTCTTTTGGGAAACATGAAAATGAACACATCCTCATTCTGTTCAAAAGTTTACACCCATGGCATCGTTTTCCTTCTGAAGCATCAGTGAGTGTTTGAACCTTTTGTAATAGTTGTATGCCTCAGTTGTCCTCAGTGTGAAAAGGTGGATCTCAAAATTATACAATCATTGTTGGAAAGGGTTTAAATACACAAAAATGCAGAAAAACCAAAGAATTTGTGGGACCTGAAGGATTTTTTTGAAGAACAGCAGGCAGTTTAACTGTTCAGGACAAACAAAGGATTCAAACAAACAGCTAACAATAAACCAAAAAAAATAAAAACAGTATTAGAATAGATATAAACTTTTGAACAGGGTCATTTTATAAACTCAACTATTATTTTCTATTGTGGACTGCATGTAAACATCTTTTATGTGAAATATCTTATTCAGATCAGTACTAAATAAAAAATAGCATGCAATTTGTATAATCCCTCTTATTTTGGTAAAATAATTAACATTTTGCAGATTCTGTAGACTTTTGACCTCTACTGTTTTATAATACAGTATAATAATATTATAATATTCTTAACCTGTACAAGTTTTGTTATTTTATTACATTAAAACCCTTACTGTAAAGTGTTGTTATATTTTCCTCAAGTGCAGAACAATGGCATCATTACATTTTTTGATATGTTCTGTTTCTTGTTGTCCCCCCCATCTCCCCCCGCTTTAATCTTCTTAACTTAATAAGGAATTTCCATTACATTTCCATAAATTAGAATTAAGGTTTTCTCTGGTTAGTGTGTATATTTCGTCCACATGCCATCATCAATTGACCGTGAGCAAACTATAAATCAGAAGTGTGTAGTCAAACAGCCTTCAGTCTTCCTTAGGTGAGTCATTACTCACTCTATCATGGGCGGATCAGTGCTGCCGATAGGACTACAGAGTGTAGCTCTCATTTGTGAATCATTTAAGGGTCACCGGAGGAGCACTGACAACTGTTTATGAGTAGTTGCGTTATTGTTGCGACAGTTATGAGTGAGTGAACTCATAGTAATGTATTTTTTAGTTTAAATGGTAACTCTCATATTCCTGGAAAACAGATGAATGAGAATGTTATCGGTTACTTAGCTTTCCCAGGTTTAACAGATTGCCTTGGTAGTGGTAGTATTTTGTGAATTGGATATCGTGATAGTACCGTAGGGCCACAGTGCAACATTAATAGGGATATAGAAGCAGAGAAAATAAAAAAGTGATGAGCAACGCATCCTAGGGCAAGTCTGATTGTGTGTCTGCAACCAATTTTAGCACCTGAAAGAGCTACTGATTATTTTGCAATTACTCCTCACCTTGAGCTAAAGAATGTAGTGCGTCGCAAGGGATTGGTCCTTCTCTGATGCCCAATCACCTTTTTTCTCTTCTCTGCTTTCGCCTGTAGTGTCTGTTTATGAGTTCACGCTTGCTCCTCCTGCCTGTCCTCAAATGCTCTCTACCAATTAGAGGAAACTTTATATCCAGCTGTATTTTATACAACTTGAACATACTTGATAAAAATGCATCGGCTAGGTGGGTCAGGTTTAAAGAACAACAACATAAAAACAAAGGGAAAACAAGGTTGCCGTAAACACATTTTTGGCAATTCAGCCAAGTGTTTCATCAGCCTGTAGAGTACAGAAAAAAAAAAAAAAAAACCCTTACATGGGGAACATGATACTAACAAGATGTTAAGTCTTCAAGCTTCTAGGGTCTGAACAAAACCAGCTCCAGTGACAGAGATATAACAATATGCTTCAGGCACATAGAAGCAGAACATTCAGAAAACCAGTACACTACTGTTTTATAAATAACTGCTCTCATTCCTGCTTTATTAATTCTGATATACTAAATCAGGGAAAACTCATAAGCAAGTTGCAAGAGTTTTGGTTTATGTTTATAGCTTTCCAACAAACTTTAAAGTGGTTTAAAGGTAGATTTTGCAGTTTCAGTGCAGCTTTAAAGGGCTCCACGATCCCAGCCGAGGAAAAAGGGTCTTATCTAGTAAAACAATCTGTAATAAAAAAAAAAGAGAGAGAAGAATATTTATGTGCTTTTTAACTACAAATGTGCTAGTGTTAGCTCTGTAATGCACATGCGCGTCTTCATTACTTGATGTTGGAAAGGCCACGCGTAACGTAGCAACGACCCAGAGTTTACAAAACGAATATGCAAAAAAAAAATGCCCTTTAAAAAAAAAGTAAAATAACAATGTTGAATGATTTTGACGCTGGAAGAGGAAATGAGATGGGTTTTTTGTGCGGGTTTAACCGTGAGTGACCTTTCCAGCATGGTTACGTAGTGTGTGAAGATGCGGCTGTGCATCGCAGAGCTATAGCAAAATGAGCATTTGTGGTTAAAAAGTGTATAAATGTTATTTTTTAAGGAAAATTGTTTCACTACACTCTTAAAAGTGCTTTAAAAGGTTCTTCACAGCGATGTCATAGAAGAACCATTTTTGGTTCCACAAAGAACCATTCAGTCAAAAGTTCTTTAAAAACCATATCTTTCTTACCTTTTCATAACCTTTCGCCACAAAGAACCTTTTGTGAGACAGAAGGATTCTTCAGACGTTAAAGGTTCTTTATGGAACCATTTAGGCAAAAAGGGTTCTTCTATGCTCTGTGAAGCATCTTTATTTTTAAGGGTGTAGATAAGAATTCCTTGGCTGGGATTGTGTAGAGCCCTTTGAAGCTGCGTTGAAACTGCAATTTCGACTTTCAAAGCGTTGGCCTCCATTAAAGTTCACTATATCGAGAAAAATCCTGGAATGTTTTTCTCAAAAACCTTAATTTCTTTGTGACTGAAGAAAGAAAGACATGAACATCTTGGATGACTTGGGAGTCAGTAAATTACCAGTGAACTACTTTTTTAAGTTTGCTTATAACTTGTATATTGAACTCAAAGGTTCACCAGGTGCACTTTTATTTCTTCTTTGCATAATGCCAAATATTTTTAGCCATTATTCTAAAAGATAATGATGACATGCAGATGAGAAGATGAGCCACTTATTTTATTTTTATGGAGATGACAGAATGAGGAGCATATTAAATGGTATTGTAAAGTACACACAGACTCTCAAAGGTGCTCTTTCAATGTTCGGCACGGATGAAGTCCAGCCTGCCTTGCAATGCCACAGAAATAGAATATGATTGTATTTTAATGTATAAGTTTATTCAAGAACCATTTTCTGATTAATTTCTGTATTTTTTTATTCATTTTATTTTTAGTTATTTAGATGAAAAATTTCATTTAAAAATGTTCCTTAATGCACTTTATGTTGTAAATTACAATGAATGGAAACATATTTTCTTACTCTTTGCATTTTTTTTACATCATTATGCTACAAGATAATCCTATTTAAATCAATGTGATAAACGAGTTAAATCAAAAGTAATCTAAAAGTAATCTGATTAGATTACCTAAAATATGTAATGTAACTGATTACATTACTGACTACAATTTTTGTCATGTAATCTGGAATCAGTAATTGATTACAATTTGTAAGTAATCTACCCAGCTCTCTCTCTCTCTCTCTCTCTCTCTCTATATATATATATGTGTGTGTGTGTGTGTGTGTGTGTGTGTGTGTGTGTGTGTGTGTGTGTGTGTCTGTTAAAAATGTATTTAACAAACTTGTAACTATTTTTGAACTATTTCATATGGAAATGCATTCAATTTCAGTGTACATTAAAATGTTTTACTTATAAACTAAAAGAAAACACTGTTAACACTAGTAAACACTGACTAGATTTTACAACAGTTCTTCTATTTTCATTATTATTAGTGTTAAACATATATAATGTAATATAATAATATCTACTATCTTTTCAGTATGTGTTTCCGTGTCTACAGCCCATGCATGCAAACTGAACAGGGAAAAAACAAAGCAAGCATCAGTTATGAATTGCACCTTTCAGAAAGGCTACACATTACAAACTACACAGCTTGTAAATATCCTCAGTAAGATCAATGAAAGAAAGATCATGTATTGTAAAGAATGAGATCAGGGCTGGATCTAGTTTTCCACTGAGAGCCGTATCAAACAATAGATGTTGTTGCTATGCCGTCTCAAGATTTCAGTAAAGATGGCTGCCTGATGGGGAGCAGCAGCTATATGTGAGGGTTCAGATTAATTATAATGATCGGTGTGGGTGAATAATGCATGACAATAGGAGCCTGCAGTCTCTGCCAGGCTCATGGTAAGCTGGTTAATTGTGTTGATCTGACATTCCCACATAAACATGAGCGGAGGAGCATGTTACTCTTTAACACAGACTTCTATCCTTCTCACCCTTAGGTTTCAATCCCACTCTGTCTTTCTGCTGTGCTGTGGTGACTGATCGTAGATCAGATTGCACATACCCGCTTCAAGCTTTTCTGAGTATATTACTTTCATTCTTTTTGGGACTTCCTCCTCTGTCCATAGGCATGTCCATTAAAAGAGTATTGGTGACAGCTTTTAGCGGAGAGGTTCATTTAACACTGGAGGATTTTAAATCATGCCACAGAGTTTATGCAGTCTCAGTTCCAGCCATTAGACACATTTTTTTCCATTTTCTTTTCTCCCTCATTTCTCATCTGTCCTTACTGTGTCTCGTCCACTGTTCCCTAAGGTTTTCTAAACGTTATGATCCATTTCCTTCCAGTCCTCCTCCAGTGTCTCTGGCTCTCACAGGCTGGTTGTAGACCACCCTAAGGACTAGTTAGGCTGAGAGACATCTTGATAGACACGCTTACATATGATTGTCATAACAGAGCTTCCTGTCTCAGTGGACCACTTATGGATTGTTCTAGATAGGGTTGGACAAAATGTAGAAATTTAAAACGGGCTCCTTTTCAATTTATGAGACTGAATTTTAGTTAAATTGGAATGAAAGAAAATTGAATTTATGATTTACAATTCAGAGGAATCAAACAGGTAGTGGTATTGTGGGAAATGAGGTGCTCTTCTACCTTGACCTATTTAAAACGTTTTTGTTTTGTTTTTTCTAAATTTTAATTCTACTTCCTAAACTTTATTGCATTGCACTTAATTGTTTTTATTCATTGAGTCATTAATTCATTTTAAAAACACAAAGTGACCATGAACTTACAATGGTAAAAGTAAACAAGGCAAGGCAGTAAACGTTTAAATACTGTACATGCTGTCACACAATGTAAAATTTAAAAATATAGTACATAAAAAATGTAAATTCTGTCATTATTTACACAGCCTCAAGTTTTTCAAACTTGTGTGAGTTTTTTTCTTCTGCTGAACACAAACGAAGATATTTTGAAGAATGTTGTAACCAAACTGTTGCTGGCCCCCATTGACTTCTATAGTATTTTCCCCATATTTTCCATGTTATCTTCAGAATATTATTTGTGTTCAGCAGACAAAGATAGTCATACAGGTTTGGACAGCTGAATATTTGAGTTAGTATAAGTAGTTACTGTACAATTTATTTATTTTTGTCTACTTTATTGTTGCATATCAAACATTTTTGAGTATATATAGTCTTTATTGCACTACATTTGGAATGAGTAGTGCCACTACTCATTACATTTTGTATGGCATCTAACTTTTTCTGCAGCCATTTATTTCTGCTACAAAATAAATGATATTGCCATCGAAAGCATTGAAGGTACTATATCTTGTGCATTTTGAACTAACTTATCTAAACTTGTCAACAAGGCTACTTTATGTGAATGCGAGTGCATTAGCAGGTAGTTGTGAGACGCAGGTATTTCATACATGAGATGAGGACATGGCTGAGACCTTTTTTGAAGGATAATGGATTATTTTTGCCCCTTTTGAGTACTTGAGCGTAACTAAGACTTCAGTGTTTATAGATGCCTAAGAGGCTGTTAAGCCAACCTTGATTTATTGCAATATTGAGGTAAGGCGTATTTCTATTTTTGAAAATAAATGTGATTGCTATCCCCACAAATCAACTGTTTCTTGTTTTTCACTGGTAAGATTTGCATGTATTGGAGACTGTTGTAATGTATCTGTACTTTTACTCAAGTATGGTAAAAGTATCACCTCTGGAAAATGTAAAGGTTGCATGAATTTCTTTGAATATTAATTCCTTAAATTTTGTTTGTTTTAACCAGTTGTTTGTTTGTTTGTTCATTTTAAAACACAAGGTTCTAATCATGCACTTACAATTGTAGAATTACAATTTAAATTCTGTCATTATTAATTACAATCATGTTGATCCAAATCCGTATGGCTTTATTTGGATGTTGTTTCAAAACAGCAGACGAATACAAAGAATCTCCTTCCTGTTGTCTGCATACATTCTTTATTTCTGATGACAGCAATCAGCACAAAACCATCTGCTACGCTTTTATCTTGAAAGAGGTACGTGATGGCACACCTCGGTTAATGTAGATGCATTTTCCACAGATATTACGTCAGTGACAAATAACTTGAAGGTTAAATTTTAACAGCAGTGCTGCCACAAAAAAAATTTAAATTTAAGGGTCAAATAATACATGTCTTAGAGCAGAATTAATGCAGGGGCTTAGTGTATGAACTTCACATTTTGACCTTTAAAGGAGAAGTTCACTTCCGGAATGAAAATTTCCTGATAATTTACTTACACCCATGTCATCCAAAATTACCATGTCTTTCTTTCTTCAATTGCAAAGAAATTTAGTTTTTTGAGGAAAACATTCCAGGAATTTTCTTCATCATGCAGTTTCAATGCAGTTTCAAGATAAACATTTGTTTTTAAGTTTGAAGTATATATTATTGTATTTTTCTTAGAAAATGACCAATCGTTTTGCTTATTTGCCCTTATTCCTCAGCTGGGATCATGTAGAGCTCTTTGAAGCTGCATTGAAACTGCAATCTGGACCTTTAACCCGCTGGCTCCCATACTATATGGAGAAAAGTCCTAGAATGTTTCCTCAAAAACCTTAATTTCTTTTCAACTGAAGAAAGAAACATGTGAACATCTTGAATGACATATTGGGGTGAGTAAATTACCAGGAAATGTTCATTCTGGAAGTGAACTTCTTCTTTAAACCCTCTGGATGCTGGCACTGTTTACTTTCACTGTATGTGCCTTGCTGTAACCATGCCTTTATTTTACTTGGTAATTGACATTATGCAACAAATGTGTTGTTTGAGCTTAACTTGAATTGATCTTGGAACATTCCTTCATATTGCAAAGGGCTTTGACCAACCTGCAGGGGATGAGATGATTTGTGATATAGCAAAAGTTCACATCACAACTGGTTCTGTTTGGTCTGAGACTATTTAAGTGTAATGAAACTTGAGGATCTAGCCTGAGAAAAACAGGGATTTCTGAGAACTTCAGCCTAAAAATATAAATAAATGAAATGAATATTACGTTTTTAGACTGTGAAGAAGTCACAGAGCGAGAGAAATTGGGTTGGGGGGAGGGGAGAATCAGACAGCCTTAAATTGTTTTTTACAAGCCTTTAAATTTTTATGTGAGTGTTTATGAGGCAGGTTTTTCTGACTGTGATGCAGTGCCTAAAATAAAATGAAGAAATGGAGAGAGGGAGTTTTTTGTTGTCTCTCAGCTATTTGTCTAAGGTTTGTTCTCTGTATGAGTGTGTATATATGTGTGTGTTCTCACTCTTGTTCAGGTCTTGTCTGTGAGGGCTGCATTGTGACCTTGGGAAATTTGAGCATCTCTTGGTGCTGCGTACAGAGAATTGAAAATGTCAGAGTCATTCTCTCTCCACCTTGATAAGCCTCTATTAAAAATTGTTCCTGGAATCACCAGCAAACAGAAAATGCCAACCTACAGATTGAAGGAGGCTGCACAAGCGAAGGCCCTGAGAGTGTAAGTAGCAATTTCCCCTTCAGTGTTGGGTGAGAGTTATTTGATTTTGAGGCCAACAATAAAGGATTCATGTATACAGATTGAGTCGATGTTCTTGAGCTGAGCTGAAGGTTACCTGCGGAGCGTTTGTCTGATTTACACTGCCGTTTGGCAGAAGCGCTGCTCTCCCGGCCACAGTCCGGGACCCTCCCTTCCATATGTCTGGCTCTGGATGGAGAGAGAGAAAAATATAAAGACGCAGAGAGGGAAAGCGGTTCATTAGCATTGCTCTCTGGGCCAGCAGGTGTTCAGTGCAGATGGGCCTGTGAACAGAGTCTTCCACCTCCATGGCCAGCCACTCCTGACTAAATGTGTCCAGAGGCCTTCTGACCTCTGACTGCATCCTGTGAGTCCCTCTTTTCATTTGAATGTACAGGGGGGTTTGTGTTTGCTCTCAGTGTCAGGCCCAGTGTGAGCTTAAATGGGAAGATTATCTGTGATAAATGGTAGATGGCCTGACTGACATTTCTGGAGTTCACCTTTTCCATTTTCTTTTTTTTTTTTTTGTTTCATGTTTAATATTAAATAAAATTATTTGTTTTTTGTATTATTATTTATTTCTTTTTTGTTGTGTTCTTAAATTGATATCCCTTGCTAAAAGGTACTGTACAGTACATGCATATATTTTCTTTTATTATTACCATATTCTTATTCCGAGGCACTGTTGTTGTTGTTGTTTTTCCCCACAAATTACTTTTATTAGTTACAAAATGGAATGACTGTCCAGCTGAAAATAGTTTATGTAGCCTTTTGTGCTCACCAAGGCTGCATGTATTTGCTCAAAGATACAGTAAAAAACAGTAATATTTTGAAATACTATTACAGTGTTATTTATTTTAGGTGTAATATATTCTTGTGATGGCAAAGCTGTATTTTTAACAGCCATTAAAACTTTTGAATGGTAGTGTATGTCGTAGAAAATCATATGGAATTTACTTGAAGTAGTATATCAAAAAGGCAACATAATTAAATAGATGTCATTAATTAACCACCCTCATGTCGTTCCAAACCTGCAAGACATTTGTTCATCTTCAGAACACAAATTAAGACATTTTTGATGAAATCTGACCCTGATGAACAAAGATGAACAAAGGTTTGAATTTTTATTTTTGGGTGAACTATTATTTATCTTGTATTCTACCATTCAATTACTACTATAGATTATATGAACCTGTGAAATCCTTTTATATCGACTCCCATATGTTTCTAAAACTAAGCTGCTCTCTGTAGTGCAAGTGACATTTTCCAGTATTACAGATTGTGTCGTCAACAAGTAAACATTTGCTCTTCTGGTTAAATGTGTATTCTTTGACGATTAATATCCATGACTGACTGACTACACTACAGAATGGTGTTTATTTCCTGTTGTGTCCTCGCTGACATTGCTCAGCCTGATGAAGATGTTTCTCCACTAATCTGCCTCGCTTCCAATATGGACTGTTCACAGAGATGAGGCTAAATGCCAGCCAGGCCCTAAAGGGTATCCTCTGTCTAACAGAGGCAGTCTGGACCGCAGAATAAATCATGACCATAATTACCACATCAGCATACTGCAAATTAGCAGCTGTCATTTGTTAACTGTCTCGCCAACAATGAAACCCCAGCACTCGTGTCAGTGTTTCGCCTTTCTGGTTTGCTCCAGGGCCTCAGGAAGTTACTTTCCCAGGCTAAATGGAGGCCATTTCAGTTCAGGACAACAATGACAACAACAAAACATGTCAATGTAAAGCTTAGAAAGAGAGTTAAAGCATTTGTATTGAGGTCATGTGGTCTGGTTCACAGTTGGGTTCCAATATATGCCAAAGGTGTCCACTGGGGTTTAGGGCTTTGTATAGAAAGGTCCAGTTTTTGCACACCAGACTTGAAATCATTACTGTATGGACCTTGTTTTGCACAGTTACATTGTGTTGCTGGAAGAGAAAAAGTAAGGTTCATTCTTATAAAAAAATACTGTCTCTATATTTAGTTTTATAGACATGCTAGTTGCTTTTTATTTATAATTTTATTTAGTTTTGATGCTATTCCACAAATTTGTAGTTCTTGACCAAGTCTCACTCTCTGAGATGTATTTTATTTTATTTTTTTTTTTATCATAGCTGTGATGTATTGGTTGGCTTCCAACATCACTAATGTTCCTACTATGAATGAATAAGGGAGGAGGCTTGTGTCATTCTATTTTTTTTTTCTGAAATGGCAAGTCTGTCTTGGTTCATTACCTCATTTTGATATGAAGATAAACAGATGAAGATGGGATAAACAAATCATTAAACTCAATGCATGAAATAAAAATAATCAGTAGTAAAAGAGTATCAAAAAAATAAACACACTATCCAAAAGAATAAAAACAATTTTTTAAAGCTTCATATAAAGCTTATTTTACTATAAAGCAGAAGTAGAACTTAAAGCAACTACTCCAGTCCAAAAGTTGCATTTGTTAAAAACAAGCTTGTGGCATCATTTATTAGCACATGGCCACATGATTAAATTCAACCTGATCTCATGACGAAAACATAACTGTGGGAACTTTTTCATGAGGTGCAAAGTACGTACCTATAAGTACATATCACTGCAGTTTCCAACAGAAATGTCCACTGAGTGGCTCTAAAAGAGTGTTTGTTTTTGTTATTTTTTTCTGACTGTAGCTGTACACAAAAGTGAGTACACCCCTCACATTTCAGCAACCATTTTAGTATATGAAAGGGATAATACTATAGACATGAAACTTGGATATATTTTAGAGTAGTCAATGTGCAGCTTGTATAGGAGTATAGATTTACTGTCCCCTGAAAATTACTCAATATACAGCCATTATTGTCAGAATAGCTGGCAAAAAAAAAAGTGAGTACACCCTAAGTGAACTTTTCCAAAGTGTCAATATTTAGTGTTAGCACCATTGTTATCTGGCACTGCCTTAATCATCCTGGGTATGGAATTGGCCAGAGCTGCACAGGTTGTTGCTGGGATCCTCTTCCACTCCTGTATAATGCGAGAGCTGCTGGATGTTAGACACATGGTGCTTCTCCAACTTCTGCTTGAGGATGCCTCACAGGTGATTAATAGGGTTTAGGTCTGGAGACACATCTGAGCCAAACAAGTTTATCTTAGTCTCATCAGACCAAAAGACATGGTTCCAGTAAATCATGCTTCTGGACAGGTTGTCTTCAGCAAACTGTTTGCAGACTTTCTTGTGAGCCAGCTTCAGAAGAGGCTTCCTTCTGGGACAACGCCCATGCAAACCGACTTGTTGCAGTGTGTGGTGTATGGTCTGAGCACTGACAAGCTGACCACCTACTGCTGGCAGCACTCATGTATGTGTTATCTGAAGCCAGGTTCTGCACCTCAAGTACTCAACTTCGATGGTCGACCCTTGCAAGTCCTGTCAAGCAGACAAAAATGTGGATTTGCATGGATAAACAACATACTGATATTATCACTTAGTGTGTGCTCACTTTTGTTGCCAGCTATTTTGACTATAATGGCTGTATGTTGAGTTATTTTCAGAGGACAGTAAATCTATACTGCTATACAAGCTGCACATTGACTATTCTAAAATATATCCAAGATTCAGTTCAATAGTATTGTCCCTTGAGAAAATACCGAAATGGTTGTGAGGGGTGTGCTCACTTTTGTGAAATACTGTATCTCCCTGTTATATCTTGTGTTTGATATTGACAAATGTTTGGTTTAGGGGTAGGACTTGGGTTATTTGCTCATAAATGTGTAAATAGTGTGATGTAAATAAAATTGTTTAAAAGTGTTTACATTGAAAAATCACACCCCAACATATACAGTATGCAGTAATGACAAAATTATTACCATATATATATATATATATATATATATATATTTCAATTCTGAGACAAAAAGTCACAATTGCAAGATATAAACTCACAACTCATGTGATGAGTTGGGAATGAGAACTACGGGTGTTTCTTTTAGTTTGATTCTCACACAAATTCAGTGTATGACTTCAGAAGACAAATGGACTTGTATGATGCTTTTATTGTGGTTTTGCCTTCTTTTTTGCGGCTTGGATGTTTCAAAATCAAATTCATTATAACCGCATTAAAAATAACATCCAGTACAGTCTTAAGAATTTCTCCTGGAACAACGTGAGGGTGAGTAGATGATGACAACTTTCATTTTGAGTTTAATTCACTGGTACAGTCTATACGAACACCCAAATAAAGGTAACAATAAAAAGATTTGTAACATACCCAAAGAAGAGATCATTTGGGAACACACATTGGGGTGTGTTTGGGAACACACATGACATATTGAGTGCCTCTGACACCACATTAGAGAAATTAACAAATTTCTTCTGTCCTGATGTCTAATAAACAAACCAATTTAGGGCACTGCCAGAGAGACAAACTTCTGCGTTTCGTTTGAAGAGATGGATTAGAAGCGTTCTTTGGTGCCAGCTGCACTATTAAGATCTAAGAGAGTGAAATGACAGATTGTTGACATCAGCCTTACATCTTTAATCAATCAGCAAAAACGGCAAGATGAAGTGTTGTAGACTCTCAGACTGCTTTGAATGGTGCTAGAGGCAAACAGGAACAGACCCAGTCACAGCTGCAGAGATTAGGGCTTAATTAATGCTTTATTTCCATTTTAAAACGGGGTCTTAGCATCGCACAGGCGTCAGGAACCACGTCGGGTGATCTCTGCCGATTGGGGCGCAGCTAAAGACAAATAAACAAATCTGCGGAGTAGCTTCGCACTTACAGTGTACTGAAAAACAACAGATGCACGTGCACTCGTACGCTTCAACTACTAGATGCTCGAAGCAACGAGAAACCTTTTTTTCCACATGAAATCTAAAAGGGTTCCCGAGGCGTAATCAGTCGGTGTTCGGATGGAGTGTGTTTTGAGACCAGGAGCTATTCGCAGTCGTATTGACTCTAGAAGAGCAAGACTCTGTCAAATTAAATACATCATTTCCATTACGTAAGGCTAAATGCTACACACAGACCGTAGCTCCGTCCTGTAGAGTGTGTGCGGTGGCGTCAGTGTACTGGAGTTTAGAGTAATGAAGTGATCCTCTCTCTAATGCTTTCCTGTTGCTGCATGCCATCGTATTATTGTCCGGGAATGTGCATAAAGGCTCATGAGAATTCTTCGGCAGCCCAGCGCTATATTACTTTGAGAAATGATACAATTCTCTGAGTTCAGTGGTAATTGTGAAGATAAGTTTAATACTTCTCTCCCCAGATACACGGTTCAGCCAAGAGATGAAAAGGCCTGAAAATATTAATGAGGGAAGAGGGAGTGAGCCTTGGCTCGCCGGTGCTTTAATGTCCTTATCTGTTTAGCACAGGGGCCGCTCTTTGCAAAGCAGACCTTCCCTAGTATGCAAATATCTCTGCGATTGGACAGGCTGTGAATTGGGCTAACGCTAATTTCATCCCTCAACGTGCACTGCTTAATGTATATTATTAGTGTGTCTGCTGGGAAGACGGGACACAGCGCTATTCTAATTGATGACATGGCAGATGGAGACTTTATTTGAATGCCGAAGTGTTGCTTCGTAAATGTGTTTTTCGTCTGAAAGTGTTTGCTCAAGAGTGTGAGAGAGAGGCTGATCTCTCCTCCGCTACTCTCTGCCTACATCCCAAACCGAGTTCTAACTCAGTGTTCAGCTGTGGGGGAATGTCAGTCAGAATGGAGGAACAACATGCACCTATATTTATGATTATGATTATTTATTTTTAAGCATCAGCGCCGCAGAGGACAGAGGAAAGCTACTTAGAACTTAGTAGTTCTCTATGTACATAAGATTTTATTCAGCAAAGGTGCATTAAAATGGTCAAAATTGACAGTAAAGATGTTTTTACATTGTTACAGTAAAATAACTTTTCAAGTAAGTGTTGTCAGTGTTGGGAAAGTTACTTTGGAAATGTAATAGGTTACAGATTACAAGTTACCCTATTTAAAATGGAATAATTAGTGTAACTATTTCAGTTAGTTTGTTAAAGTAATCTAACTGATTACATTTACTTTTCTAAAATTCAAAAAATAATTTCAACTGTTAATTATTTTAAACCAGTAGTACTCAACACTGATTACTGTGAGACTTTCAAAATCCTTCATGGCTTAAATTAAGATTATAATAATTTAATTTTAAAGCACATCTTCCACAAAATCAGACTTTATCATTTATTTTTTATTTATTTAATTACACATTTTTTCTCAGTAACTGTAACAGGTTGAACATTTATTTATAAAAACATTTATATTGTAATTACATTACATAACGCTGTTATATGTAACTAGTTATTCCTGTAAATCCTGGGGTAAATGTATCACAGTTCCCACAAAATATAGTAGCACAACTATTTTCAACAATAATAATGATCAGATTGTAATATGTATAATATATGAGCACCAAATATTTTTTTTTTTTTTTTTTTTTTTTTTTACAAAAATCAACATAGTAGAAGACCAAAGTAAGGACTACAAATTAATCTTTCTTATCACAGGAATGAACTACATTTTAGAATATATTAAAACAGAAACAGTTATTTTACATTGAAGCAATATTTAAAATTATATATATAATGCAGCATTGGTGAGCATGAGAATCATAAGTTACATAAATTGTACATTCCACAACATTTACAACATTACATGTTACACTTTACATGTACTTACTATTATAATAACAATTAATTATGCATAATTACATGCAAGTAACCCTGAAACCATAATCCTAATCCTAACCATATAGTAAGCATAAGTAGTTAATTAATATTATTCTCTGCTTAAATGTATAATTACACTGTAACAAGGAAACCTTAAAATAAAGTGGAACCCAACATTATTTTAAATATAGTTTGATAGTTTTTGCTATGTACTGTACATTTTCTTTAAAAATTACATCATGTATATGTATTATATATATATATATATATATATATATATATATTTTTTTTTTTTTTTTTTTTTTTTTTTTTTTTTTTTTTTCATTAAACATAATGAAACATAATTTTTATAGGTACTATCCAAAAACCTGCTTGAATGAGGACACATCTGGCATGTTCTTTTTTGTAGCTCTAATTTGTGCAGGAATTTGTCGTTTCACACACCATGTTCCTGCATTCTCTGGGTGACCTGTGATGAGATGAATCAAATCAAATTCTGCATTTTGAGAAACTGAACTTCCTGTTCCTCTCAGGCATCGCTACCAAGCCCAGCCTGCCGCAGCCAGATCCAAGTCTCAAACCTATGCTCAAAAATTCACCAAGAGCAACAGCCAATAATCTTTTCAACAAAGACATTTTTCAAGGCGAGACGATCAACTGTGGTCTGTGGTTTCAGATCACGAAATGTGTCAGACAGAGAGTGTGTGTGTGTGTGTGTGTGTGTGTATGGGTTGTATGTCTCTGGGGGATTGGCATGCACAGAAAGAGCCAGAGGAAGCTTGGACACCATGAGACAGACATGGAGGTGTGAAATGAGAGAGACAGAGCTGGAGTGAATGTGTGCATGTGTCTTTGTCGGGGGCTGCCCTAGTGTACTCACCCTTATCATGCTCTGTAGACTAATCCTTTTGTCTGGGGGAAATGAGGTGTGTTTGTTCACGTATGTATGTGTGTTGTGTGTGTGTGTGTGTGTGTGTGTGTGTGTGTGTGTGTGTGTGTGTGTGTTTGAGCTAACGAAAAAGCTTTATACCACCTTTGCTGTGTGCTTGATTCAAATATGATTATTTCATGGAAAGCTTACACTAATGAATGATATATCAGCAGGAAGGAGGCAAGGAAATGTGTTTCATAATGTGAACTATGCGTTACGCACAAATACAAATAGGTTGCAGCATTGAAAAGGAAATGTTTACTTTTGATTTACATCTCTGTATGTGCTCTGCTTTCCACTGTAAGGGGTCCTGGTGTGTCAGTCTTTATACTTCAGGCTGTGAGAGACGGTGTGTTTGAGACCCCCTTCAGAGGACTTGGTTTTCTCATCCCACTGCGCTTGTACTCCCATGGGGAGTGTGGGAGAGGAGTGTGACTGCGCTCGTCTCAGAGCTGATTGCTGGTAACGACCAGAGATGAGTTGTTCCTTCCACCTCCAAATCACTGCACCCTGACTGTGGGCTTCCACCTGGAAAGTGAGTCATTTGTGCACATGTTTGTATGCATAGAGGCACACACAACTATATGCACACGCACACACAAACTCTGACAGATGACTTCTTGTTTGGTGGATTTTGTCACCATATATCACCTCTCACATAATATTCTGCTCATCAAGGTTTGCTGTGAGATTGAAGCCACAATATGTAAGATTTTTTTATTAAAATATCCAATAAACACTAGTACAGTGTTATATGTTTTGCTGACTTGTGTACTTACACATGTTTCCCACATGTTTCGAATAATGTTTAAATCCAGAGAAATAAGTAATTTTACTAGTGAAACGAACCGTGTCCTTGTGTCGCCTGCCAATGACATCATACACCCTTGATTTTCCGGTTTTATTTTGTACAAAACATGGAAACCCCAAAGACACTTTAATATGTTATGTGTTTTATTAGTCAGGTGATGAACGCACAGAGTAGCAGTTTAACAGAACTTTCAACACACTCAAATGTATCTATTATGATAAAACAGCGATGCTTTTTCCTATATACACATGACCGGAAGGAGCAGAAGCGGTCGACTGTGGCATAATAAAAGCTCTGCTGCTTTTGAGCCATGTATCGCATACGTCCTTCATTAGCAATCGCTCCAGCATCCTTGTTTCGCTTCCACAACTTTCAGCCCCACTCTGCTTCATACTACAGTGACCTGAATAAGTAGTTAATACATTAGCTCATCTCTGGACGTTATTTCTGCCCAAGTCCCGACAGATTGCATCGGCTGTGGTGATGAAGACTACAAATCCCATGATTCATTCAATCATGGTGTCATCAAACTATGCCTTTGGTTATTTGTTTGTTTTGAATATGTGCCCTCTAGTGGCAAAAAAAATATTACATATTGTGCCTTTAAAGGGGGTTACATCTTTAATTGTATTTATTTATAGTTTTGACTGTCTCATCCTTATACCTCATCACATAAATATTTTGTGCACTTAAATGTACCTTTAACTTAAAAACTTAACCTTAGCCACTCATTCTTAACATTTGTATCATATGGCAGCATTTTAGAAATGGAACGTCTGCCAAATGTGTTAAAAGGTTTATGCTCTGTTGTGTTTGGAAATACCGTAACATATTATCCTAAATCTAACCAATAGTGTTAAAGGGATCCCTAGGTAAGACTTGTATGGTTTAATATAACGCAAATCATGTCTCTTACTGAAATATGTAATAGAAAACCAATGAAACAAGTACGTTATTTTAAAAAATCCACATCGTTTATACATACTTTGGACTATGGGGGCACCATTATTTCAAAGCTGTTAAATGGTTGCACTCGGTGAGCTACTGGCTTGACCTGTTGCTATTTTTACCGCAACACAGCTTGGAAAATGAAATACTGATACGATGACCAAAGCTACTGAAAGACCTTATAGGTGTCAATTGATATAAATGTAGACTCGATTTTTCCCCACAAGGAGTCTAAATGTCATTGGATATTGATTAAAATCCGCACTGAAAAAGCTCCTTCTGTGACTGCGGTGTCATGACAAGCATCGGCATGTTTACATCCTGCCAGGATGGCATCTAGCATTTCTTGTCTCTGCCTTTTGGAAACTCTTTCAGTAGCTGTAGAAGATGCATCGAGGCAAGATGAATGTAGAGCTGCTGGTCTCACTGGTCTCTGAAAATAAAGAGCTTTATGACAAATGCAATAACGACTACAAAAATGTAGTTGTAATGGAGAAGAATTGCAGATCAATACCACCTTGTGAACCGGGGTATTTCTGTTTTTCAGTAAGCACCATATAATAATAATTTGCATGAAAATCATATTAAAAAAAAAAAAAAAAAAAAATCAAAAATCATAAACTATGGTAAAAGTTTTCTAAGTCCAAAAATAAGTATTTATTAATTGATAACCTGCAACTCATTTTTGGACTTTTGCAAAAATGTACTGTAGGTAAGATGCATGTTTTTGAGCCTTTGTTGTGAGCAATATCTATCCTGCTTCTTCCATGTTCTGGAACGATTTGGTTTATGAGCACTGAAAACACTCAAAATAAAAGTGCTTTATGATGCCATAAAATAACCCTTTTTGTCTAAATGGCTCCATAAATAACCTTTAACATCTAAAGAACCTTTAAGTTTAAGTTTGAAAGAAGGTTCTTCAGATTATTAAACGGTAAGAAAGAGATGGTTCTTTAAAGAACCTTTGACTGAATGGTTCTTTATGGAACCAAAAATGATTCTTCTATGGCATCGCTGTGAAGTACCTTTCAAAGCAACTTTATTTTGAAGAGTGTAGGTGTTGTTGCTGTTGTTATACAGTAGATGTGGATGCTTGTGTGTTCATGTATTTGAATGTATTTTCAGAAAGTTGCAGGAGTACAGAAGAAACCATTCTACACTCACCACAAAGTTTTGTCCTTTTATGTTTTGATCAAACAATAAACTCTGTTATCTTAAAAGATCAAGGCGAATTTGATTCCTTATGATGTGACCTCTTTAAGGACAGTTGCCCAGAGATTCAACCCTAGTTTCTCTGATTAAAAAAAAAAACACTTTTCCTATGATGCCTTTGGGTGGGAACACATCTCTACATTATTATCAGAGCTAGGCTCTGGGGGAATTGGGTCGAAATACAGTTAAGATGCACAAAGTAATTAAATCCTCTGGCATTGCTGCTAATAACAGACTCTTTTTGTTCTCTGACTTTTTAGTGTTTCCGTGCTCAGTAATAACTTAAAATGAATGTGTATAAAAGACTAAAGATATTTCCTGCTGCTTTGATCCCCTCACATAATCAACAGTTGGCTTTTTGGTTTTGTCGTATCCACAGCATATCTTTAAGCTATACTGCATTTATAGACATATATACTATAATAGAGATATTTTAGTTGCACTGGGATCATTTTGTACATCTTGACAAGCGACAATTGCAAAGGACAGGAAAAATTGTTTTAAGGCAACTCAAGGACAAAATAGAGCCCGGACTGGACCATACCTTCTGTTATTATGTGGAAAAGCAACAACTCCGCATTTATCTCTGCAGCCGTTGCTCAGTTTGTCTCCAGGCTGCGGTAATAGTGCAGGATTGATATGACTAGATTTGAGAGGAAACAGTTGAGTCGTGTGGTTGTGTTTTATATGTGCCTGAGTGGGAAACATCACTTGTGTAGTGACAACTTTGAGATCAGTGTAGTATGTGCTAGGCCTCAAATCTTTCACATGGACAAAATGAAGGGGCTTTGCAGAAAGACTGGGTATCAGGTTGTGTTTGCGTTTAGCTCTTCCAAAAGGACATCTGTTTGAATTTGTGTGTAATGGGAAAAAATCTTCTTCTGAATCCTTCAGAGAGGTCTTTTATTTACCCGTTTTTGAGCTCCTGTTTGTGCAAATAGTTAAATGAGGAAGAAGAAATAGCCTACCTTCTGCTACGATTTTACTGATCTAACACTGCCAAAGTCAGTGCTTGGCTGGCTGCAGAATGCTGTGCACTGTATTACATCACCTGGAGGTGATAAAGAAGGTGAAATCATTTGCATGTATTTGGGTTTCATGGAATCAATCTTTTGTTTCATGTTTTTGTAACATTTTTTTTTTCTGCCTGCACTCATAAAACGGCATGGAGGACATAAGCAGCTCTTTGGTGTTTTGTCTGATCAGATGTGCCCTCAGTTGCTCATTACTGTTTTTTGTTGTCATGAACACAAGATGAATATTGCAATGCGATCAGGCATAGAGATATTACATAACCAGCCTGGATTTAGCTTTCCTGTTTGGTCAATAGATGTATTTGAGACAGATGCTTTAGTGTATTAGATTTTTTTCTTTTTAAATGTTGATTTGACTGGTAAAAAGGGCAGAAATTATTATGCTTTTTGGTTAGAATCACCATGTGCAGTGGCTGCAACACTGCCTCTCAGTGCTAAAAGGGACCATCTGAAGTGAGATGCAAGTCAGAGACTATGTGTACCATTTCTTTTTCTTCTAAGCACATTAGTGTACATTTTCACAGAGAATTTAAAATGTGTAGGGGAGAATAATTGTAAATGTAGATGTTCACAAAATAAAAACAAACCAGTAAGCAGTGCATTTACTACAGAATTATACTCTATATATCTCTACACTGTAAAAAGTTTTCAACAGTTTCAACTTTCAACAGCTGCTTTAAAATTTTAAAGTTAAATTAACCTAACACTACAAGTAATTTAAACTCACTTTTTAATTTTAACTTAAAATTTTTAAGGCAGCTGCTAAACTTTTTTTTCAGTTGAAACCGGTAAAAACATTTTACAGTGTACTACTGTATTTGCCACAAACCACAGATACATCTAACTGTAATGATGAGTCAGCAGAGTTGGGATCCATGTGCAAATTTATTAATACAGCAATCAGGTTAAACAGGCTGGAGTCAATAGACAGTGTCAAACACAACGAAGACAGGGCTAAATCGTAATCAAAGTCCAGGCAGAAGGTTGAGGCGGGCGGCAGGCAAAACACAGAGTAAATCCACAGAACAGGCGGGGTCAAAAAGACAGACAGCAAGCAATCAGCAGTAATATAACAGTCCAGGTCAACAACAGGTAACCAGACAGGATATAAACGCTCAGAAATGTCAGCAGTAGCAAAACAAGACTTCGCAAAGTAGTGAGCGTGAGCGTGGCTTAAATAGTCAGTGGAAATGGCCGACACCTGTGCAGGTGATCAGCCCAGGCACGGGGTTATGGGAAATGGAGTTCGAAAAGGGAATCAGTATTCTGGTGAGGGTTCCCTCTGGTGGTGATCGGTGGGAGCCACAGAGGCCTGATTTGTGACTCTAACTTTGTAATTCAATCGTAGATGGCCAGGTGCATTCTTATGTCAACAAGTGTCACACAGTAGAGTGTTTTCACAACGCGTCATCAGCCATATTGGCAGCACTGAATGTAAACAATGCCACTGAATCGAAAGGAACAAATCGCAAATTTTGCTGATTATTGCTGTTGAAAATGGTCAGTTATTGTCATGTTTTGGACTGTACTAACATTTGGAACTCTATGGACTGGCAAAAGTTATAACAAATCAAGGTGAATAGTGTGAAAAAGGTGAAATATTAGATTAATATCTTAATTAATGCTGCTTGTATGTATATTTACCACCTAATAACTTTAGTTTGTCAAAATACTGCGCCCTTTCCTGTTTACTAAGTCCTCTATATGATTTAGCACACATTTTTTCCATGGTTTAGACAGCATAAATTAGTGCAGCCCTGCCTATAACGCCCTTTAGTGGTGACTATATTTACAATATAAAGCCTCACAAGTTTTTGCTTAATTAGCCGTTGTCTAAATCAGTGGTTTTCAAACCCTGGATCGCGGGACTTAAAAAATGGGTCACCAGGATGATTTAAGGAAGATGTATATATGTATGAAACAAAGTTTAAGATTCAGGGAGAAGGATGCGGGAAGCTGCATTAACAACAAAATGAAAGTAAGCAGCCGCCTCAGGCCAGACTCCAGTGCATATCTGTGTTTGCGTTTATCAGTCAGAATCCACTCACCGCTCAAAACGCCGGACTTTTTGTTCAGTCCTGAGTTCTGCAAGCTAGTTAATCCACTCATTATAACAAAGCCTGTAGACGCGTCTGAATGCACGTTCAGCCGCCGAGAGTTTCACGTGAAACGAAAGTAAAACGAAACCGAAAGAAAAACGCTCTGTGCATTTCAAAAGCAATTTTAATACCCACGTTTAGAAAGCGACTCCCCAATGCGCGCAAATTAGGCTATATAACATATCTATGCTTTATAACAGGTCTCTCTGTATCATTCTTGAAAAATCTGGTCTCTTTATGCACTTTGAATATTGAGAGAGTATCCTACTTTGATTATGGCTGCATTTATATATATATATATATATATATATATGGGTCACATCAATTTAAAAAGAAAAAAATAGGGTCGCGCTTGAAAAAGTTTGAACACCACTGGTAAAATAGTAACTGCAATAGAAACAACAACAGTAACAATAAACCAGCAATGCAATTAAATTGATCAGATTCCTTAAAACTTGCCTGTTCAAACAGAACTCACAAAGCTATTTTATATTGCACACCATGTTTCAGAATCTGTTAGTTAAGTGTTAATTTTAATACATTTAAAGCTTTTGGATATACATGATCACTTTCCTAATAGCTGGCTGTGGTAAAGTGCTTTGATTTTGGTTATGCAGATCAGGACCCTCTGGCCTGTTGCAGAAAACTATTGACTTTGTGTTCTTGCTGACATAGTTACTTATGTTTGCTGTAGTTAAGCTCCTTGGCCAGTTTCATTAGAAGTTTTAAAAGAGAGCTGTGTCCCCTGAGTGGACATGCTGATGTGTTTAATATCTCACTTGGCAGTGAACCAAATAGCTTTTTGGAACAACAAACACTAGTCTTTGAAGGAACACTAATTACCTGACGTTTTTGGTCAATCAGATGGGTTTAATTCTAGCTACTGTGATATTTTAATTGTGCCGCACCATCTAATTGTGATTAGATTGCCATGTAATCCAGTTCACCCTACCTAATATAAAAATAAAAGGAGGATGTGACACAGAAAGCAATGTTTTAAGTGAAAGCAGATTTTAAAAATCATGAATACATTGGTTGGCACTTGAGCCAGTTTTGCTGGTGGGCTTATTAGGATGCTTTTTTTCTCATTCATTTTTATGATATTAAAAGCACAAGCTTAATTGACAGCATTTGTGGTTAATGTTTATTACTATTAAACATTAAAATACTGATTGTTTCAATAGTACATCCAGTTTGCATACACATTGCAGAATCTGCAAAATGTAAATTATTTTACCAAAATAAGAGGGATAATACAATATATATATATATATATATATATATATATATATATATATATAAACTTACACATCTCATTTCTGTTCAAAAGTTTACACTCTTAATGCATCGTTTTTCCTTCTGGAGCATCACTGAGCGACTGAACCTTCTGTGATAGTTGCATGTGAGCCCCTCAGTTGTCATCAGTGTGAAAAGATGGATCTCAAAATCACACAGTCATTGTTGGAAAGGGTTCAAATACATTTTGTAGGACCTGAAGGATTTTTCTGAAGATCAGCGGGCAAAAACAGCTGTGGATCATTTAGGTAACAACACAGTATTAAGTGTATGTAAACTTTTTGAACAGGGTCATTTTTATAAATTCAACTATTATTTTCTTTTGTGGACTATATGTAAACATCTTTTATGTGAAACCTTATTCAGGTCTGTAAAAATAGCTTGCATTTTGTTTGATCCCTTTTAATTTGGTAAAATAATTAACATTTTACAATTTCATTGCCATGACAACACAATGGCTAAGACCATAAAATAATTGTAAAAATGCTAAAGTGATGACAAACGACAGCTGTAGTACTTTTAAAAGAAGTATTAATGTAAGTGTTTTTATAAAATTTAAAGCATCACTTTTCTGCTTTTAAATCCTCCAAATATTGGCCTCATTTACTTTGTAAGTTTGCCATTGTACGTGTCAACTGAGCTTAGCTTTTACATGAACAATTTACCATATTTTTCACCTCTCATGTGGGGGAAAACACACTGAGCTTCTGTTGTTCCTGTCATTATGGAAGTTCAGTTTTATTTGGGTCAGTGTGTTATGTAATGTGATTAGTCTGACTTCCCAAAATGCCTCATTTTAATTGTAAAAAAGTATCCGTTTGTGTGTCAGTGTATGTAGAGCACTGTAAATCTAGTCAGTTAATATGTTGCAGGCTATTGAAATCTAAAGGTACAATGTTTATGATGTCATTTTGTATTAAGAAGCTTTTTGTAATCATTTGTAGTGAAACAGAAACATGTCAGCCACTAGGCCTTTTTCTGGAAAATGAAAATTGTAGTTAACCAGAGCATCAAATGCAGCAAGATATTAAAGGATATAGATCATTTAGTTGTGCATTAAAGGATTAGTTCAAAACAACAATTTACAGATAATTTACTCACCCCCTTGTTATCCAAGATGCTTATGTCTTTTTTTCCTCAGTCATCAAGAAATAGTTTTTTGAGGAAAACATTTCTGGGATTTTCTTCATACAATGGACTTCAATGGTGCTCCCAAATATGAAATTCCATAATGCAGTTTAAATGTGGCTTCAAAGGGCTGTAAGCGATCCCAGCCGACGAAGAAGGGTCTTATCTAGCGAAACAATCTGTCATTTTCTTAGAAATTTTTTTTTTTATATACCATGTAACCACTCAAACTCTTCTAGCGCTGGGATGTGTGTTTGCGACGCTACGTACTACATAATCACGCCGAAAGGTCACGTGTAACGTATGCTACAGACCCTTTGTTTACTAGCATGGAGACGAAGGACCGCTCCAAATCTGTTTTTTGATTTAAAATGGTTTGTTTGTATGTGTACCCTGGATGTGGAAATCCTTGTAAACCTGAAAGATTACGTCCGCTAGGAAATGAAGTGACTGCTCACAAATTTCTTTTAAAAATCCAGCTGTGGTTGCTCACTCTGCACCTGGATATCAACATACCCACATATGCTCTGGAACAAAAAAGAGTGTGCAGTGATAATTTCTTAGACAATGATTATCACCCCTCCAATCAAGGAAAGCCTCATTTACTGAATTTACTGTGCCCATAACGTATTTACAGCAAGCAAAGGTATGTTTTTTTAATGTATTCGACGCATTAATTGTGTCTGTGTATATTTATGCTACCTTCACGTGCTATCGGAAATTTCATATTTCCCACTTGTGAAGTTGAGCTTGTCGTATTCAAGTGCTTTAATGTCTGAAAGAATAAAATTTAGCATCCCATTGGTTGACAATCATATAAACATTCACTGTGCTATACATGCAGTTTGCTGACAATTCTGGAATTTCGGTCAAATACATTATATTACTTATGTCACTGCTTATAAAATATGCTATATTCTTCAAATGATTGTTGATATCTAGCTTATAAATACACTACTTTAGCCACAAGACAAAGGGATGTAGTTGTTGTGAGAACAGCACTAACATCAGCAATGGTTGTCCCTTCCACAATGTTTAAAGTTTATGACCCCCCCACCTCGCAGTAAATACGACTTGAAAAGGCCATTCATATCCAGTTTCCTATTACGATTGAAACTCGTATTTACGATGATTCTGATAGCATGTGAAGGCAGCATTTATTACTAGGGCTGGGTCTTGATTCAGATGTACCGATTGTGATTATGATTGTGAACGGATGTGGTCCATCCGTGACAGCATTGGGATTCCTGCTCCGTTGGCAATGGCTGGCATTTTCCACACTTGCACCAAGTGCGTTTGAACGTGGTCTGCCCGAGGCTTGTGTCGCCAGTAGCAGCAGTATCTTCTCTCTGTCTGAGTTCATCGGCAGTGTATTTCGGCTCAGAAAGGTAGGGAACGGTGAAAAACGCCATCTATTTTCTCCTCCAACTTCAAATCTTGTCCGACATCGTTGCACCTTATTGTTAGTAAAGAGCGTTTAACTGTGTTGCACGTTCGCTTTGTAAACACTGGGTCTGTAGTTCCGTATACACTCTTAAAAATAAAGATGCTTTAAAAGGTTCTACAAGCGATGCCATAGAAGAACCATTTTTGGTTCCACAAAGAACCATTAAGTCAAAGGTTCTTTAAAGAACCATCTATTTCTCACCTTTTTATAATCTTTCACCACAAAGAACCTTTTGTTAGACAGAAAGGTTCTTCAGATGTTAAAGGTTCTTTATGGAACCACTTAGACAAAAAAAGTTATTCTATGGCAGTGTGAAGCACCTTTATTTTTAAGAGTGTACGTTATGCGTGACCTTTCAACGTGATTAAGTAGTACGAAGCATCGCAAAAGCGCATACCAGTGCTAGTGCTAGATGAGTTCCAATGATTAAAAGGTTATAATTTTTTTTTTTTTTTTTCATGAAAATGACAGTTTGTTTCGGTAGATAAAACCCTTTTTCGTTTGTTGGTATTGTTTACAGCCCTTTAAGGCTGCATTTAAACTGCATTTTTGAAGTTCAAATTCGGGGGCACCATTGAAGCCCATTGTATGAAGAAAATCCCAGAAATGTTTTCCTCAAAAAACATAATTTCTTGACTACTGAGGAAAAAAGACATAAACATCTTGGATAACAAGAGGGTGAGTAAATTATCTGTAAATTGTTGTTTTGAAAGTGAACTAATCCTTTAATGCACGCTGCCTTATTTAACTGTGAATCTCCTCTGATGTGAGACCTTCTGATCTGATCCATATAGAGCCATCAGTGAATCACCTGATGCTGGTATTAAGGGAGGGAGTTTGCTGCTGAACTCATTAATATATGCTATGGAAACAAAGGTGGTTGAGACTGTGTTCTCCTCAACGCGCTGCAGGGAAGCAGTATGGGTGCACAGGGCCAATCTGAGCCTCAGACAGGATGAGTAATGAAGCGGTGTCTTCTGTGCGTATGCTCCACATGCTCTGGAATATTCCTCACTTGTGTGTGAGTGCAAAAGTTTGTGCAAATCACAATGTGTCTGTGTGTGATTGATCATGGCAGAACTACGTCTTGTATGCTTCCCTCTGATCTTTTGTCATGATCTTTTTGTAGTTGTCTCTTCTCTATATCTTTTCAGAAAGCACTGTGTGTTTAGTGTGTGTGTGTGTGTGTGTGTGTGTGTGTGTGTACAGTAATTAATATTTCTCCAACTTCAAAGCACTACATATGGGCTTGCTTGTCCATGGAGATTCAGGAAGTGTTGTCGGAGGAGGGTCAGAGTTGCGCACAAACACAACAACCACAAGTACACACATACGCCGCCAATACTATATTTAAACATCAGCACTGGGTTTATGTAACCACGCACCATAATCGTGCATTGCAGGAAAGACCTAGGTTTTTCACAGGGTTTTAGAAGCAGTGGATGCTGCCATAATGAACATGAAAATCCATTAAAATCTGTTTACTCTCACTTTACAGCCATCTTGTGTTCTTGTGTTGTGTTCTTAAGGAGTGCATCAGATTTCTGTCCTGTCTTGTTTGGTCTGAGCACATAATTCAATATCCTGGTGTCTGGACTGTCTCCTATCACTATCATATCTCAGTTTAGGCCACAATAGAAGAGAGTAGATCTTAACTGCAGTCAGCTGAATTTATAGGAACTTACGGAATTCTGTTAATACTAGGGCTGTCAGTTGGTTTCAATTTTTAATTAGATTAATTTGAAGATATGCTGATTTATTTAACTGCAATTAATCATTTATCTATATTTATTGAGAAAAGCTGCTAAAGCTAAATATTTCAAAGACCTACATTAAACTACATTATTGTATAGTACAAGTGACAGCATTAAAAGGACAAGGGAGGGACAAGCTTATTGAAAGCGTCAGAATTTTATTCTGATTTGTTTATATTTAGGCAATATAACTTGAGAGTGCTATTGGTGTGAATATTAGTATGATTTGTTCAAATATTGTGTGATATATTGCTCAATGTTCAACCAACAATGAACATGACTTTCCAAACCCGTAAGACCTTAGTTCATCTTTGTAATATAAATTAAGATATTTTTGCTACAAAAATACTTTTTGTGAAAATAAAAAAAGTTAAATATTTACCTTAGTGCCATTTTGGAGAGTACCATGATGCATGCGCGTGCTTTCATCAAAAATATCTTAATTTGTGTTCCGAAAACAACCTGAGGGTGAGTAATTAATGACAGAATTTTTATTTTTGGGTGAACTGTCCCTTTAAACAGAAGTGAGAGAAAATGAATCAATCATAAATTAGCATATTAAAGTACCGCCCTAGTTTATGCATATAATCAGTTTTGATTCTAACTGCAATACTAACCTAATTTGTGAGTATTCTGCAATATATAACATATTCTGGTCCTCCTTTAGAGATAAATTGATTCTGTGGGGTTAACAACAGAAGCTTTCTATGGTAATATGCATTAATGAAGTCCCAGTCTTCAAAGACAAGTGTATAGCGAAATTTTGCTCACATCTTAGCTGTAATGAGTAACACAAAGTAGCAGAATTTATTCATTAGAGTCCAACAAAGAGAAAAGTCAGTGAATCTGCAGTAAAACAATGGTATAATGAAGCTTCATCTGTGTGAAATTAACACGACTGCCAAAAAATGCATCTTTCTACTTTTTTTCTCTCTCTCCCTCTTTCTGTCTATAGTAGCGTGCAGTTCTGTGGTCCAAGTGCCTGTGGTGTCTCCTCGCAGAAGATATTTGTCATTCATACATCAGAGAAAGTTCAATCATCATAAAACAGATCACAGGTATAACTACATGTCAGTTACATTCCTGAGAGTTTATTTCTGACATACTGTTGAGGAATCGTGGAAAGGGTGAGGAGAAGATGAAGTTTTGTCCACATTTCTCGTTCTTCTCCACAATCTCTTTCCATATAATGTAAGCCAATGGAGATGGATGATGTCAAGTATATTTACATATGGACTGGAGTATTGAGTGTTTATATTAGTGTCGCTGTGTGGAGATTAATATGCCTATAAATGTGCCTTCTGTTCAGTTCTGTTGTGCTACGTCTAGCTGTTTTAAAACACAAGGAGGCAATCTGTGCCAAGGAACCCTACGAAATTAGTGCCCAGGGTATGATGCGTTATAAGGTTCCTATAGTTGGAGAATTATCCAACCCAGTCTCACGGCAGTTCGTGACATAGTCACGAAATTTAATCTATTGATTCGTGTTCATGGACACGAATTTCCCTCTTTTTTCGTGTCACTCAGCACGAATTTCGATCTAATGTATTTCAATAGGAATATCTTTCGTGTCACTCAGCACGAATTTCGATCTAATGTATTTTAATAGGAAATATATTTCGTGTCACTCAGGACGAATTTCGATCTAATGTATTAGGAAATATCTTTCGTGCCTCCGCCACGTTTTTTTCTTTCTGCCACTGGGGACCACAGACGGTGTATTGTTTTCTCATAATTTGTTATTTATTTATTTGTTTATTTATTTACTTAGGCTACTTTAAGTGCTATGTATTTGATTTTAGATGTTATCCTTGTTTTTATTGCATTATATTCGTTAGTGCTTACAGTCCAAAAAATATAGTACATTCCCCTGGTAAAATAACGAGAAATAACTGAGAAATGCCGTTTTTCAATCGATTTGGTGTGTCAAATCTAGCAGTAAATACTACAGTACACCTGAGCTTTGACGACCGTTTACTAAAGTGAATCTCTTAGCCTAATTCTAATCGTAATTCTAATAAACAATATCACACTTATTTTTTATGTAGCCTATTTTTTATGGATCTCAAACTAATCTATAATTCTCTTTGCTCAGTAGTCATTAGTAGTCATTAGTAGTCATTAGTACAGCTGCTACAGCAGCTGTACTAATGAAACAAATGTGATTTTGCTGTGTTACCTCCTGATTATCTCCTGAGCCTTAAGTTTTTTATTTAATTATTTTGTATTTATATTTATTTGTTTGTTTCTTTGTCAGTTCAAGCCATATTGTTCTTTTAAATATTTGTGTTGTATATATTCTCTGTGAGTTATATGTTAAAAATAAAGAAAAGTTTTGGATCGTGAATACCAGCAATACCCATGATCCTCAGCCTCCGTTACTATGGAGACGGAGACAGTCTGCTTTGCTATTGGATGAATTCTTCTCATTGCGCTCAAACCCACTGTCCAGGTAAGTTACTAGGCTAATAATTAATGAACACGTTTTGTTTAAATGTTATACTTGATCCCTTTCTTTGACATTAGACTCACGCTGTTTACATGTTAAGACAACAATTAAAGCCCGACCAATGGTTTCCTCATTATCAGCGAAAAAAAAACATGTACTTGTGAAATTAGGCTTGCTAAACGTGGCTAGCTAACTTCAGTATAAGCTAACTCTGGGTTATATCAGCTGAAGTGTAACTTAAAATGGAGCACTACATTAGTATGTGAGTTATGGGTGATTTTATCTCAATCATTATGACCTTATGTTTTAATAGTATAGAATATTACTGGGCGTTAAACACGCTCGTGCAGTGTATGTTTCATTCATACTCGACGCCAGAGGGCGCTCTGGAGCAAAAAGTACGAAAAAGACTAATCCAAGTAATAACGAATGAAGTGCCAGGAAATCCCTAATATGGACAAAGGCAAATAGCAGTAGGTATGCTGAATAAAAACAGAAACGTTGTGACTTATGGAAGGACAATGAAAGATAAATATATGACGTATATGGTATGTGATCATCTCCAGGTAATCAATAAAGTATATAAATAATGCAGTGCTGTTGACAGCATTTATTACAGTATGGAATCTATAAAATATATTTTCTGCATTGTCCTGTGATACAAATAGGAATTGGTTATTTGGTTATTGTCCAGCAGTGTAGGCTATTTAGCCAATTAAAAGTAAGATATATATATATATATAAAAAAATAAATAAAAAAAAAACGTCAGTGTACCCGGAAAAAAGTATTATGGTATTATTATATTGGACATTTCTGTCCCCCTCACTTCTGAAATGATGGCTACACCTCTGAATGTGTCAGTATTAATATAACTTGGACTATCATTACTACACATAAAATTGCCTTTAAATCTGGGATGAGTAAACCCCAGATTCACGTTAGCCTACAGAAAATAGGTAAAACGTGAATTTTTATTTATCTTAAGTATTTGTAAGTAATTGGGGATCTCTTACTTTTTAAACCTTATTTTAAAATAACTACTCTTCACTTCACGATTAACATTTTCTGTTGTCCCTCCAGATCCTCTCAACCGAGTCACCTCACCTGTCCGAATCCAGATACAGTCCAACTGATTTAGCGAACCCAAAGGCACTTTTAAGAGCCAACCTCTATCTTGTTATCTTTTTCTCTTTCTGTCTATATCTAAAAACCTCTGTGTTCATCTGTCTCACTAACTATATTTCCATCTATCTTTACAATCTATATCTTTGTCTAGCTATCAGTCCATATTTCACAAACTTTCCTCTCTGTCTGTCTTTCTCTATTTGTCTGTCTTATTCACCTTTGTCAGTCTGTTTGTCCTTAGTCTGTCTGTTATAATGCCAGGGGGGTCTACAAAAAAGATTTGTCCTTTTTGTCAGGGCATTTTATTTTGTGCACAGAAGGTCTGTTCCCACTGTAAAAAGGAGCAGCCTCAGAAGCAGCGCCTCAAGAAGAAGCTTGAGCGATTTGATAAGAAGCGAGAGGAATGGGTGGTTGGTCATAAGAAGAACCACAACATTGCATCCATCAAGGATGAAGCCATTGTCATGGTATGTACAATTTCTTACATAACATTAAACTGTCCGGATCATCTAGGAAGTAAATTCAGTGATACCATTTGTGATTAAGTGAACATACCATTCCAAGGTCAGAAAGGCATTTTTTTGCCAATATATGATGTTGAATTTTTTCAATGATTTTATGTATTTCATATCAGAACATGTTTAAAACAAGGGGCAACCTCTCGCTCTTGAAACAATACGGAAGTGACTGAAGCTGCAGTTCATGGGCTGGCTGCAAAAGGGAGCAAATCCCCATAGACTCTCGTGTTAAAATGTTCAACTTTATAACAGATAAAAACATGTTTACAGCCTGGTACAAAAAGTGGTTTTGGTTTTTACAGCTAGTTTTGCCCTTCATGACAACTCTGAGGGGGGTGAATTTTTTTCTAACTCACCTGTTTAAATTATATTAAGCATTAAAATTCTGCATAATTAAGGGCGTGGCCACTTGAGTGACAGGTGTCAGGCAGCCGTCACATTACCTCAGCTTATTCCAGCAGTTGATCTTGGCATCTCAGTCGTGTTATTGCCTTTGTTTTTTCTTAGGGTGTTACTTTATCAGGATTATTTTAATAAATTTTAAAATATGGCATGTCTCATCTCCACCCACGTCCTGCCTCTTTGTCCATTTTCTATTTCCCTGGAGTGACGCGCAAAATGGCGACGACAGGCCCCGCCCAACTTTTGCTTAAAAAAAACGCTCTTCAGAAACCTACGGGTGACGTCACTGACACTACGTCCATGTTTTTTACAGTCTATGGTTTAAAACTACAATTTTACTATAAACTTTGATGTCAGATTTAGTTTTAATTTTGCGATAATGTTTATAATTTAATGTACTGTTTTTATTTAAGTGGTAATACCTTTAAGTAATTACATCGTAGCCTTAACAGCCCTAAATTATCTATCACAGCAAAACTGGAACATACAGGAAATATAAGTGATGCCTGACAATTCCAAATTTATAAAAACACAGACATGCATTATGACAGAATCACAGGTGCAATATAAAACTTGCTCCTGAGTAAACAAGGAGTTACAAATTCTAACTTCAGATTGGATGCTCTTCTGTTCCGGTCTCCACAGGTACTTATTCAAATAGAACCAATCTGTTTTTAATGTAGCTAATGTCAGCAGCTTAGTGTATTCTACACACACATTAAACTTTGAGAAGTGAGACACTGACAAATGACGGTCATTGTGACATTACAAAGTCATGGTGCTGTGGAGCTGTGTGCTTTTTACATAGGTTTTACATGAGATTATCAGATCGGAATGTACGCTAATTTGGTTAGAAACTCTGGAGACCAGAAATGCAAAGCATACTTCTGGTTAAGAGTCAGGTGTGACTTCTGCATTCAGGATAAATATATATAATATATCAAGGGGATGAGAAATAACAAATGGATTGCATTCATACTACTACATTCATACTGTACTACCCAAAGCACTTTACACACATCAGCTGTAAATGTATGTGGAGCATTTACCCAGATAAATCTATAGATTTTCACTGTGCAATTTGTCAGTGGTTACACAATCTTGCCAATGTAGGTGCAAAACCTGAGCTAGTAATGTTGCAAAAACTTCTTTGATACTCTCATGGTGTCAGATTTATCTTTTTTTCTGTTTTTCTATTCCTGATTAACTGATGAATGCCACCATAATGGATTCTAACTTCTGCTTGGATGCTCTCATGTTCTGGTCTACATAGAAATCCATGTTAAAACAGGGTAAAATGTTTGACTGAATTAAACTTCTTAATTTTAACTAAATAAAAAAAAAATTACGCAGAGTTAAGCTATGCACAAATTTGACTAGAAACATCAGAGATGTAAATCATCTTTTCGTTATGAAGCGGACTAGACTTCTGCGTTCAGGAAAAAGGTGGATATAGAAGAGTTGTTTTTTGTTTCTACTGTATGTGCTGTTTGCACATACTTGGTCATACATAAAGAAAAATCCTAAATCACTTTAACCTGGATGCTGTCATCAATAATATTATATATTCTGAATATAATTAATATCCTTAGTAATTTTGCTGTTGTTTTTCTGTTACTTCAAACTACAAATACACAATGTTGTCATTGCAGCTTGAGAAACTCCATGCCATTGGATACAAGCCGGTTCTGCTTCTTGGAAAAGAGACCAAAAAGAAAGAAAACAAGTGTGAAATATTAACCCCTCGCTGTACACTCTCCTCCTTTGCCCAGGACTACCTTCAGAAAATTGGTTCATTTTATGAATATCTTTGTGAAGGTAAGATGCATGCATATATTTTTAAAGTCACAGTTCACACTTTATGTTGAGTATGTAAAGCATTTTTTTCAATGTTTAAATCTTGAAGGGATGGCTCCCCACTAAAACTAAATTTAGTCGTCAACTTTTAACCAGAGGCAGACAGTAGTGAAGTATTTTTACTCTGCTGTAAAAGTACTTTTCAAGTGTCTGTACTTTATCGGAGTGTTTTTCTTTTGAAAACTTTGCTTCACAACATTCCAAAGCATAATATTGTACTTTCCACAGCACTATGTTTCATATTAAATATCATTTAATACTTAATTACATTAGAAATCTATTACTTTCTTAGTTTTACTCAAGTAAAAGTAATTCAAAGATTTACTTGAGTACAAGACAGCACTAAATTTTTAATGTTCTTATGTATTAAAGGTAAAGAGTAGTGGAAAGTAGTGAAGTAAAGATTTCCAAAGAAAAACACTGATAAACTACATATACTTTTTAAATTTACTTAAAAATACTTACTCCACCTCTGCTCCTAACCTCCTTGACAGTAGAAACTTGGGAGAGGTTTCCATTTTTCTACTACCAACACAGTTTGTTAGAACAATAACAAACTGGGTCTTTTCATACAATTAAAGTTAAAAATAATAAAAAATAATTTATCTTTAGACACAAACAGCACTTCCTCAAACCATTTTATAAGATTTGGAATACTACTTGTATGACAGCTGACTCCAAAAACTTTTTTTCCTGTCCACTGCCAGAGATTTTACCTGCATAGTATTGCGAAGTTTGAATGTAACTGCACAAAATGTGTAGTTTTTTAGTTTTTTTTTTTTTTTTTTTTTTTTTTTTTTTCGTATTTATCTGTTATCTGTTAACTCCAGCTTACCATATTTGCAGTTTGTCATGCAAAAACCCATAAAATTGCACTGTATGATTCAAACAGATTAACACTTAAAACATAGAGATTAATCATGAGGATAAACTGCACCCATTTTAAGTAAGCAAAAAATAACACTTGTTTAACTTGCACAGGTTGGAACCAGGATTCCAGTGGCAATGATGAGGAGCTGATTACTCTGCACCTCACACCCTGTGACCCATTGGAGAACACAAGCAACCTGGAGGAGGTGAGGACCACACAGGTGGAAGAGACAAGGAACATGCTGGTGGAGCAGATAAGTACTATGGAGGGGCAGGAGACCATAATGGAGGGGCAGGTGGATCAGGAGCCTATTATGGAAGGGCAGGTGGAGCAGATGAGCACTACGGTGGAGCAGGAGACCATAATGGAGGGGCAGGTGGATCAGGAGCCTATTATGGAAGGGCAGGTGGAGCAGATGAGCACTACGGTGGAGCAGGAGACCATAATGGAGGAGAAGATGAGCACTACGGTGGAGCAGGTTGAGCAGGAGACCACTACAGAGGAGCAGATAGAGCAGATGAACACTATGGAGAGACAAGGTAATTAGGACAGATTTAAAGAGTTACAGATGAAGTTTGTAAAGGCTTGAAGTGTTTGAACCATGGGTTACCTTAATGTTACTTGACTTATAGAGCTTTTTTTTCTCCATAGAGATTTATGCAGATAAGAGCTGCATGATATATCATTTCAGCATCAACATTGTGGTGTGCATGTAAAATAGTCACATTGCAGGACGCATGATGCCAAGTAGGGGAAAATAACTCAAACACCTCATGCTATATCTTTTTTGCTGCATGATACTAAAGTAAAACTCACAAGGTTCTCAACTTTTATGGATAATCTAAAAGAAAAGTCCATTTGATATTACATAATTAGATTATATCTATCTGTACTAGGGCTGTTGGAAATAATTTTTTCAAATAAAAAAAAACAAAAATTAAATCAAATGCTGATATTATTATTCCTATTTTTTCATACATTTATATGTCAGGGGCATTGTTGTTATGCTGTTAAAGCTAGGATAGGCAATGTTAGATAAACCATTTTGAAAGTATCCAAATGAAATAAAATCCTACCTTTCATATTAGGGCTTGCACCAAAGCAACTCCCCCAAAACACACGACACCCAAAACACCCAGCTCATTACTAACTATACTGTATCAAACTAACCGTATCAAACTCCTACCTCATGTCTCATTCACACGTAAACCACCAAACATTATCAACGAATTCCCCCTGAAACAAAATAAACCAGATAATTACCTGTCTAACATAAAGCAACCATGGTGTCACTTAAGGCTGTTAAAGGATTAGTTCACTTTCAGAACAAAAATGTACAGATAATGTACTCACCCCTTGGCATCCAAGATGTTCATGACTTTCTTTCTTTCTTCAGTTGTAAAGAAATTAAATTTTTTGAGGAAAACATTTTTTCTCTCCATTTTTTTCTATACTGGACTTCTATGGTGCCCCCAAGTTTGAACTTCCAAAATGCAGTTTAAATGCAGCTTCAAATGGCTCTAAATGATCTGTTAATTTCTAAACAAATTGACAGTTTATATACTTTTTAACCTTAAAAGCTTGTCTTATCTCGTCTCTGCGATGCACGTGTAGTCTGTGTGATCCCGGTCAACACAGTTAGCGTATGTCCAAAAACTCCCCTCTCATTTTCATCTTCAACTTCAAAATCGTCCTGCAATGCTGTTTTACCTTTTTTTGTAAAGGCCATTTGAAGTTCTTTGTATGTTCACTTTGTAAACACTAGGTTTTTAGGATGATTTTGAAGTTGGGGAAGAAAACAAGATGTGAGTTTTTCAGCATACCCTAACTCTATTGACCCGGATCACACAGACTGTATGCGCATCGCAAAGACATGACAAGATGTGCATTTGAGATTAGAAAGTATATAAACTGTCAATTTTAACATCGTGGATGACAAGGGGGTGAGAACATTATCTGTACATTTTTGTTCTGAAAGTGAACTAATCCTTTAAAACAAATTGTGATTATCACAAACAGTCCAGCAAGAAGCATAAATAAGAAAACGAAAATCATGGGGTTTATGAACCAACCATAAATCAATAACCAAAAAAAGAAACACGTTTGTCACCTATTTGTACATGTACTGCTGCACTTGTGTGAAGTTGTGATCTTCATGTATTTGAAATAATATGTTAAAGCTTTATTTGGTATATAAATTTTTTTTTTTTTTCACCAAACCCACAGCTGTCTTCACAGGGTCAGCCATGGGTGCAGTTGAAAAAAACTCAGGTATGTAAATAATGTGTGTAGGGTAATTATTGGTGGTGCTCATTAGTCAAGCAGATTCACTTTAGGAATTGAATTAATTACAATTAATTTAAAGGAGAAATATTATGCTCATTTCCAGTTCTATATTTTTATCCTGATACTCCACTAGAGTAATTTTGCATGATCCATATTTACAAAAAAACTTTATTTATCTTAAACTGGGCCTTTATGCAGGCACTCAGTTTATTGTCTGTCAGAAACAGGCTGTTTTAGATTTTTAGGCCTTCTAGAAGCCTACTATGGTTACTATTCTAATGTGCCTGCATGTAATGTAAAATGTGGAGCCAAATATAAACAGCATGTTTGAACACACATTTACTATAAGAGAGAGGATGGCCATTTCTCATATTTTGGGGGTCTCTAGATGCACCTGGGACACACACAGTCATGGACCAAAATATTGGCATTTCTGTCAGATAATAGATGCACTACTTCTCCCAGAAACATTTTGCAGTTACAAATTGATTGCATTGGACCAACACAAAAAAGCAGAGGAAAAAAGCCAAATCTGAGACACTCTACACAGTTCTCTAAATATGGACTGGACGAAATGTATACCCTCAACATAATATTTGGGAGCATATCCTTTGAAAAAAAAAATATCTGAATTGAATTGCTTCATGTAACTATCAGTGGGTTTCCACAGCTGCTGTTTTGAGATCTCTAGACAGCTGCTCTATGGGATTTTGATCTGGACTAATTTCTGGCCACTCAAACCATCCAGTGCTTTGTCTTAAACTTTTGAAACATACTTTGGGTCCTGTCATGCTTTAAGACCCAGGACCTCTGACAGAGACCCAGCTTTGACATTGGGCCCCACATTGCACCCCAAAATTATTTGGTAGTCTTCGGATTTTGGCAGCAAAGCAACCCCATAATATCAGTGAATCTCCACCATGTTTGACTGTAGGGACAGTGTTCTTTTCTTTTGAAGGCCTCATTTTGTTTTCAGAATGATGTGCTTTACCGAAAAGGTCTGTTTTAGATTTATTTGTCCATAGGAAATTCTCGCAAAAGGATTTTGGCTTCCTCTGGTGTGTTTTACAGGTGTTTCATGTGTGAAATACAGGGATGCCAATATTTTTGTTCATGACAGTATATGTTGAAAAAGACATTTACAAAGTGCATTTAATGTTTAATGTTTTTTTTTCTTCTGTGTATATATGACTCTGCTGTAATATTCTATCCCACAGAGGGACCAAGGCATATGCCTAAGAGGAAAAAGCCACAAAAGAGTAAGTGCATGTAAATGCAATAATCAATGCTTCTATGAATGTGCTGACATTTGATATTTTAACCCTGGTTATTTCCTATAGTTCCATTGTTTATTTTTCATTTTTCATTGTAACTACTACAAATAATTAGTCCTAACAGACATCCTATAAAACCCAGCTGGCTTAATGTGTCCAGTTTGACCAAAATGAATTGCCAAGCAGTAGAGAAAGCAGCAGTGTAGTATTCTCAATTGTGAGCTGTGGTGCAGTAGCATAAACATTACATGGTTATTGAAGCAAGTATACCACCTTGGAACTAAGAGTAGTTTGGATCTATGGTACAAGTTAAACCTGGTTCAACTTTTGATTATTGATAAACATCACTTTTCATTCTTGCCGGTCTGGTCACTACTGAAGTCTTCAGAGTTGTGTGTATTTTGTGGCTACTCTAAGAAATATGTGAAACATGATTTTGATGTTCACAGATTGCTCCTACCACACTCGCCTAGAGGCTTTCCCCATCAGGAGTGTAGTAAGAGAAAGAGTGAGAAAGGTTAGACAGACACAAAACACATGCATAGTGTAGACAGTATGCAGTGTAATATATGATTTAGAAAATGGTTGTATATTGACAATACATGCCATAACTGTTAGGCAGATAGATTTTATGTGTTTATTCTTTTTGAATTACAGATTAGGAAGTAGGTTTTACTGAAAAATACATAATCACATGCTGTAAATACCAATAATGACCCATTATATATTGTATCGGTGAAACTCACTGCCTATAGCCAAACATAATAGCTTTATGCTAAAAATGGAACGATTGTGATTGCATGTTGTAAGCTATTCTTTCTTTATTTTTTATTTTTTTCATAGAACAAAGTAGAAATGTTGGTTGAATGGGAGCCCTGCCCAGTATGGTATGTACTCTTCTGCTTTATAAATGAATGCAGGCGTTATTCATTTACTTTATCTTTGTTAATATATGTATGTTTTTTGGCTATAATAATTTCTTATTAATCTGTTGTGTTTCGCAAATGGTGGTGGTCCTTCATGGATGGAAAATTAAACTGTTATGCTTACAAAAGACATGTTCTGTAATCATGTTGAAATGATTACACAACACAATTGTTGAAATGTTTGTTTATTGGAAATACCCAGTAAATAAAATGAGAAAAAAAATCTCTTCTGTTTTTAGTGGCAAGGAGTGGGCCCATTCCTGGCAGCCAAAGGATTCTCTTCAAATTAATGAGAAGAAATAAAATGTTGAATTTTAACTACATTTTGGTTTCTGCCTGTTTATTACATTGTTTCTGTGCTGCTTCTGAAGTCATGTTTCATATTTCTGTAGTGGTGAAAAGTAATCTGACACATGAAGTTAAGTCTCTAGTATGATTAAATAGAAATCCACTTAATCCAATTTGATTTCATTTTCAGATGTAATTTGGACACGTTTTATATTTCATGATTATACATTGCACTGTTATTTTATTACAGTTGACATATAACTTGATTTCATTCTTTTCAGGTTAACTTAATACGACCATCTCACAGACCACTGTTAAGACATGCAACAACAAAAAAATGTTTAAAGCTGCTGCTCACAGTTGTCATTTCAGGCAAACCGATGAAACAAAAATCTTCAGATCTTCCACCCCATTCACCTCCAGTCATCTTCATATTAAGCTCACAGGAATCCTTCAATGTGCTCATGATGAGCTGAGCTCAACATTCATTCAGATCTCAGCATTGTTATTCACACCACCAGTGTCTAGACTCCATGGAGGGATATTGCTTTCCATATCATGCATTGCTCTTCTACTTTTCAAATAGTGACATCTCCAGGTAGTATAATTGCCTGACTATATAGTTTCAATTTATGCACCTTGCCAAATATGTCTGATAAATTTTTAAGTCTGTAGTCAATAATTAAGAAATAAATAAACATTTGGTGTATTTTCACTTGTATTTTTGAGAAAGGACACAAATGCAATATAGCACTTGAAAAAGATTTTCAATTTTCCTTTCATATTAATAAAAAAAATGACAGTAATATGGATATGAGAAATTTGTTTAACTTTACAACTTTAAGTGGATTATTTGGAAATGACAATTTGAGGTAGCATATAAATAAATTATAATAAATTATATATTCTGGATCACCTTGGTAATTAGAATTGATTGAACCATTTTTGTCACTAAAAGACAGCTATTAATTTATTGTGAAGGTCTGGGGAGCGTCTGGGAATTTTGAAAGTGTTCATTATTAGGGTGTTGTTTGGCCAACTTATTACGCCTAATGCTTGCATATTTATAAGCGCAGGGGCAGTTTATTACATTCCTGAGGGGACTAAACATATTCAGGCCATAATTACAAAAAAAAATCGCATTAATCTAAATAATTTCTGCAGTCGCTACCCCAGGTAGATTTCCTAAGGATTTTTTTCACCCCGATCATTTTAGTAATTATGTTATCGTTGTAGGAGCCTTTTGATATTTTTGGTAAAGATTCTTTTTTATTTCTACGCTGGAAACCGGAAGAACTACAAATATGGTGTCTGATCTGTCCGCTCTGTAAGAAGTATTTTCGTGCGTCTCTAGTGGGAATTGTAGTTTATAAATACACGGAAGACGGTCCTTATATGGTTGTTCTACAATTACAGTTAAATATCCCCGCTTAACTGATATCCACACGATTTTTTAATCTTGATCATCTAAATGCAGTATAATGTATGTTTCAGCTGTAGGAGATTGTCGACATATATAGTAAAGATGCATTTTATAACCCTAATCCTAACCCTACTCTGGAAACTGGAAGAACTTCAAATATGGACGCTGATTTATATGCTTAGTAGCAAGTTTAACGGCGCGTCTCTACTGGGAATTGTAGTTTCTAAATACATTGTTATATTACCCATAATTAGAAGATGACAGTATTAAACTGCATGTACTCCTAGGGTTTTTAAGGGGTGGTAAAGACATTGGTGTTATCAGATTTTAAAAGTCTAACTGATAAATGCGAAAAAAAAGCTTTTGGGCTATTTTTGAGAGCGCCCCCAGTTGGTGCCAAATAGTGACTATGTTCACATGATAGCTGGGGTCCAGAGCTCTCAATAACAGTTGGCCCCATGTCTGTAGACCTTCTTGTTGCTGGATTATAAACCTTTAAACATGGTCCAAGGTTGAGGTTCAAAGGTCAGTATTTAGAAAGCAGGAGCCATGTAGAATCTTCATACTGACACATGTTACTCTCCAGGTCGAGACCTTTCCAATAATGTATTAGGTTTAGCTCTATGACAAAGTTTTCATTTTCTCATTTTATTTACACAAGCTGTCCCAGGCCTGGTTTCAGAGAGCATTTTGAAGGCCCAGTATATAAAAATAAGCCTTTTGTTTGTTTGTTTGTTTATTTGTGTTTTCCTTTGCATGTGGAAATAGTGGCAATCTCTTTTATTAGCCAATGTATTTGGTTTAGTCCTATGACAATTATTTAATGGACATGATTTTGCCCAGGGATATCTTCACAGAATGCTTTGTCAAAAACTATTCAAGGTAAACTTAACATGGCCTAACTTTTAACCTTATTTTCATGATGGTATGCAAGATCCTCAACCCAAGTACTTCAGGTCGCACTTTTATTTTCATTCAAAAAGATGAATAATTTCACTCACTATTTTTGCTATACTTCATTCAAAGGATAAACCCCTTGAGATAAAGCTTCTAGTTTTCATGGAGGATCATTTACAAATATGCAGAAACTTTGATACATAAAGAAAAACTGAGAAAATACAAATACACTCACACATGCACAGACAAAACCTCTCCCACTCCCCACCACACCAACTTGTTCCCCTAAAAATGTCAAAATACATGCATTAAATGTACAAATGCTAATAAAAAGCTTATATGCATATACACCTTTCTATACACATTACTTCTATACCTCAACTTTATTTGCAAGCAAGATCAGGTTGTTTGAAGATAAGCAAAAAGAAACCAATATACATAATATATATATATATCCTCCTGAGACCCAGCCCATTGACTTGTGTCCTCTGTAGTGGACATTTTCATGAATGTTCTTTGTATTTTTTGAGATACTCTGTAAATTCTGCTGTACTGTACAGAGGACATCCTGGGCTTTCTAATGATATGTCATTTGATTGGCTGGTGTGTTAGGAACTACTTCTTACACTGCATCCAAAATGGCCAGCATACAAAAAAAGCACATTTTACGGAAAGAGGAAATGTATGTAAAGTATAGCTTTTTAAATGTTTTTCTACAATGTTTATCCAATATATATTTATTTATTAAAGTGTCATGAATAATAAATGTAGCTTTCAAAGCAGTTAAATTGTTTGTGTTTTAAAATATTATGCTTTTTATAAATGTCAATTATAGTGGACATCAGGACCATCTTAATGTATTTAATGACTGCATGTTGTCTGAGTTTGGCTGTCTTTTTGAACAAAATGGTCCTGTGGTCCACTACAGAGGACATTCTGTAAAATTATTTATTTTTTTTTTTTTAAACTTGTAAATGTAAAAAAAAATTTTAACCCAAATGAAGTACGGGAAAAGAAAAAAAGACACTTTTTTCCTCGGGTCTCAGGAGGATTATATATATATATATATATATATATATATATAGAATTTTTTTTTCTGTTTCCTCCAGCTATTACCTTTGATCAACCATGAAACTAGCATATTTTATTTTTACAACAATGTATGGAAAATTCAGGTGAAGTCAAGTCACCTTCTTTTATAGAGTGCTTTTATTACAGACTGTGTCAAAGCAGCTTTCCAGTATTAAATAGGAAAACAGTGTGTCAATGCAAAAGTAAACACTCAATTTTCTGTTAAAGTCAGTTCACCACTTATACAGTTCAGTAGCATCTGTGCAATCAAGTGGACAAAATAATTTCCAGTTATTTAAAAACAAACTGCTCATCTTTAGAAATGCTTTATTTCTTGCAACAATACAACAATACCAGTGAAAATACACCACATACATCATACAAACAAGCAAGCCATAAGACTGTATTTAATAACACTGGACCATGTGGTTAAATTTACTTGAAAAGCACAAACAGAACAGGGAAATAAAGTTAATTGTCAACTGTAATAACATACAACATAAGTAAAATCATAACATCATTTTTCTGTTAAATACCATCTAATCCATTTTACAATGTAAGTGTAATGTGCAATGTGCTTTAACAGAGTATCTGCAGGATATATAAAAAAATCAATTGTAAGAGCTTTTAAGATTAATAAAATTAATACCATGAGTGAATGAATAAGGGCAGAATAATTACATACAGGTTAAGTTGTATAATATGATAAACATTTAAAAAAAAGGGATTAAAAGCATAATTTATATTAATTTAAATAATTATCACTCACTTATATTTATATAACATAAAAATATACATTTATTAGTACTGTTTATTTATATCAATTTATTGTTTAGATTTTTATAATGCATTAGCATGAGCTTACTGTCAATCTACTGGTTCCCATTTACAGCTGCATATTTGCTGCGTAAAAAAAATAGCCAATTTTTTATTTGGTCTGAACAAAATCACTTACTTGGGACAAACTTGTACCATTTCAGACATTTTTAGGGTCATAAATTAGTATGTATGTATTTAATATATTTAACTTTTTAAGGACAGACAAGTTATGAAAAAATAACCATATTTAAGAAAGAATGTTTATCTTCAGTGGTGCAGTGATATAAAGTTACACAACAGTTATATCCTATTACATACTCACACCCCTATGATACCTATAATAACTCTACCCCCATTCCCTATATCCTGTAATACCCCTCTGGAAAAAAAAATTCACAGACCCTCTGCTGCTGCACTGCAGAATAAGTGAGTGTGGGGAAACTGCAAGTAATGAAGAATTAACTTTTACATTTTGGCCTAAATGTGGTGATAAAGGAAACACCAAGAGGTCACCTTCATTAATTTGCTTATGAGATTTCACGACACTCTGCCCAATAGACATTATTGAACGTTACATTCTGGTCTGAGGGTTGTGCTACAGGGAATGTAATGAGGTCAACAAATCTGACAGGAATCACTGCCTGGGAAGCTTGAGAATGTTCAGCTAACTAACTAGCTAACTAAATAACTTAGAAGTCTGTTGTTGTATACACAGCAAAAGTTTAGCCTTGTGTTTTACACAAGAGGAAAGGTCACAGGTTCACCACAATCAAGGGGAGTCTCTCCTTTCCTTTCCTATAGTAAGGTTTGCGTATCTTCAAGTCCACTTCCTTCAACACAGTCCATTGTGCAGCATCCATCTGGGGAAATACAGAAAAACAAAAAAATGCAAAAGGTTGGACAAGAAGGTGAAGATCAGCTAGAATGAACAAGATGTGTAAAGCATCAATAAATACACAAAGTATGAAGAGTAACAATTATGTGGATATTCCATCAACACAGCTAATGAAAGCTGTGCTCTCTTGATAATGCATGGCTTGAATTAACACTGACATTCACTGCAGGCTCAAGCCATTCCACTTACATAATTTAGCCATGTCTAGTCAACGTTGACTTTAATCAGGCTTGAATAAGCATGTACTGTGCTTGTACAGGGAGTACAGAAGCAGCTCCGAAGAGTTAATTTTAAGGCTTGTGTCATGCAGACACAATAATCATCAAATAAATGGATTAACTGATTCTCTCTTTGCTCCAGCCAAAACTTCACCAGCCAACAGTTTAGTGACTTTACCAGTTAACTGACTTTGCTAAAAGCTTACTGGTTGCTGAAACAGGTGCCATGCCTTATATTCTAAAACCAGCATCTGGCAAATTGACAAGCTGAGTTGCAGCGACGACATCAGCCAGCTTGAATCAAGCTGAGACAAGCCAGTTGACGTTGCTCTGCAAACATTTCCATGCAATAATCCTAAACCAGACTTTTTCTTTAACCACCATGAGGGAACACCACCTGGTCTATTTTTGAGAACAAACAAACAAACATATGAATACATTACCTAAATTGTGTCTTCTTCTTCTTCTTCTTCATCTTCACTGGTGTCTGGACTACTGAGGCCACTTTGATCTTCTGCTTCAACATGTAGAAGAGCAGAGGCCTCAGGGCCTAAAGCAGTCTTGTACTGCTGGAGGACCACTTGCAACCTTTCTGACACCTCTGACAGTCTTCTTCTTAAAAGACAGCAAAGTCCCTTGGTTTCCTGGTCTACATCTCAAAATACAAAAGAGATAACATTAAGGTCAAACTACATATTCAGACTGCTTCATGAGGTCAAAGAAATCCAATAGAGTAAAAAGCTTTCACCCATTCAAATCTATAAACCAGGATGGCTTGCATTTGTATGTGTATCACTGTCATACTACCTGGCTACCTTCTGTATAAACTCTGATGGCTCACTGAGTAAACTTTACGCTGTGAGGCCCAAAGCAGCAGTATATAGTGTTGCAGTCAATGTCTAATAGCTGACATCTTTCTTCTTCAATACAGTTGTGCTAAAGTAACACCTTGTGTAGCATTCAAGAAGTTACATCAAGGTTCATTTCAGCTTTCATGTAACAGCCAATGTGCAACAGCAAATGTGACACACTTTAAAGCCTTACTGATTTGTCACAATATTGAACAACTATTTTCACTTTTTTTATTTATTGTGAGCCAAGCAGAGCAATAAATCCATCCAAGTTCTGTGACCGAGACTGATATGTTTTTTTTTTTTTTTAATTCATACTGTAAATGGACAGGTTTTTTTTATTCAACTTACCCTCCTCAGCTATCTTGTTCTTCAGAACCACTGCCAGGCTCTGCAACCATGTGCAGTGTTGTGCCATCTCCAACACCAAAATGCTTTTTTCCTCTTGCAGTCGCATTGTCAACATCACTTGGTCATGCAGTTGTTTCTTGATTGAAATATTTGCTAAGAATCAACAACAGTTATATGTACACATGAGACAATCTATTCATGAGCATAATAGCATTGCAATGTTTTGTAACTACAAACTTGTACTTTTTAAATCAAACTGATACATAAGAAACCTAAAAAGGCACCCATAAACTAAACAAACATTACAACACTCAATATGTTACATGCATGTTTAGTTCAGAGTAATCTATAAAGCAGAAATGTAAATAAATTATTGTGAAGCATCTGAAAACTGACATACCACTGCCATGAACCTCCCAAGGCCATATTTGAGACACAGTGCTCTCTCCAGTCAGGGAATGCTCCACCACAGCTACATCAATGTTAGTGGCAGAGTCTAGTACAAGACCATTATATTTCTCAATCTCCTGAAGGAGGAGCTTTTTGTCTTCTGCCAGCTTCCTTCGAAGGCGGTGGCGAAGCTTGCTGCTGTCTAAAGAAAAATATAAAGGAAAAACAAAATAAGGAAAAATATATTACACACAAAAGAAATGAAAGCAAAGCTGCAGTAATTGAAACTCAAAAGGTCCAGTGTGTAACATTTAGGGGACAACATACATTCCTGAAAATAAGAAATGCTGTGCTTTAATTACTTTAGAACATGCAGTTTTTATCTAAATATGGTCCCCTTCCATGGAAGCCACCATGGTCCTACGATAGCCCACAAAAGACAAACACTGGCTTTAGATAGGACCACTCACTTTTTCTCATTTGCCAAAGTAATTCTACTACAGCTAGGAAAAGAAGAGGTGAGGGGAGTAGGTTGCAATCTACAACCTCACTGCTAGTTACCACTAATTCCTACAGACTGGACATTTAAAGCACATGATTTAATGATTAAGCTTAAGTTCTACTAAATTATATCCTAATTACATGTATTTTGGTGGAGTAGGGTGCACACAGTAGCTTGAATATATCAATCCATTATATTATATAGTTATACCATTCTGACGGTAAAGGGTTTGCTTCCGCTGCCTCACACTAAGATAAAGCCCCTCAATCGACTGCTGAAGTCCTCTTTGTGTGGTGCCTTGACTGGCATGAGATGTATCTGGTGTCTCTGTAAAAGTAAAAGTGACAGCAAATTAAGTTAGTTAAAACTACACAGAACTGTTTCAGAGTGTGAATTTGTATTTGTACATATAATCCCTTTTAATCTAACTTCATCGAACTTGGTATGTGCACTTCCTGCAGGGAAACTGAAATACCCAACATAAATGTGGCAGACCATTTCATGGTGACATGTAGTTTGCTGTAATCCATAGATTATCAGCCTATTATCTTTAGCTGCTATTTACTATCAAACTGAAAATATGATCTATATTATCTGGTCATGCTTACCGCCAGCTGCCCATTCCTTCACATCAGAAAGCCACTGTGACACCACTTCATCTGTGCAAAGTAACTCTGTTTTTAGTTCAGCTAGTCTTGCTGTTTCATCCTGGAGTTTCTGACAAGTCTGATAAACAGTGTTATACAATAATCAGGACTTGTATGATTAAAAACAGGCCAAGTGCACAAAACAAACGCATATACAAAACAATTAATAGGTGACTTACCTTCACATATCTTGTGGAAAGTGACTGATGTAGAGAGAGACTTTTTTTGTGGTTCCACCCCATTGCATGCAATGTAAGCATATCCACCCGTGCTGTTTAAAAGCAAATAATGAGGTTATGATTCTTAATCAAAAAAAAAAAAAAAAAGCAAGAATATTGCAAACAATCTGATTACCTGCTTTACACATATATTTGGTCGTCAAGGCACAACGTGAGAGATAGCTGTTCACTTGCTCCACCTCCTCACCGGCGGTTGTCCCTGCTCCTTCCTGGTTCCTTCCACTCCACTTAATCTATTAGTAAATGGTGGAAGAAATTAAATTTTACAATCTCTACAAGAAATGATTAAGCAAAAAAGCTACATAGTATATAGTGTAGCTCTTCACTTCAATTTTACATTATTAATGTTTTTTTAATCATTCTAAATGTACATATGATGAAAAAATATTATACATACTTCACACTTAGTAGCATGGGCTCGAGCATGCATCACACTGAGGAAAGGTTTCATTGTGGTCAGCTCCTGAAGAGCAGGAAGGACACTAGCAGCCTTCTCCAAGTATGGCCAATATTTGCAAGCCACATCCATTGCAAAGAATTGTGCCTTGGCTGGCATGAGCTCCTTCTGAAGATACAGAGGGTAGGCAAATATCTCCCCCCTGTACATATTAAGGGCTTTCAGAAGGAATCCGTGGCGACACACAGCAACCTCCATCCCCTCTTCATCTAGTTTGGAAGCCCTCCTTGATGTCTCCCTCGCAGCTGTCCACTGGGAGTCCCCACAAGTGCCTTTTCCCTGTGTCTATGACACACATAACAAACACAACAATCAAATAAAAGCAATGGTGTCTACAATATATAGCATTTATTCTCTCATTTTGATTTTAGAGTAGTTGGTAGGCAGAAGTAGTTGAAGTAGGAAGGAAATCAAGGTGGGACTTACATGGTTATATTTAAAACTTACATTTCTCACTGCTTTCTGTATGGTGTCGACAAATCTAGACACTGCACTGTCTTCAGCAACAAAGAGACCCTCAAAAAAGCCAGGATCATCAGAGCTGAAGTAGAAAGAATAATGGAAAACCCATCCATTAAAAATATAAAGTAACTAAATAAATTAACAAAAAAACTGGAACAAAGACCACCTTGTCTCTCTGCGAAAGCGGTACAGCTTTCTATTTCCATCTGCTGAAACAGCCAACATTTCTGGCGTGCAGGCTGGGCAGGTGAAAGGAGCACCACAGCAAAGCTGGTCTTCCTCAAATGAAACATACGAAAACTCTAAGAAGCTGCGCTGTAGTGCATCACCATTGATTTGTCCAATCTGGAAGATAAATAGAATTAAATATTATATGTGATGATGCCTGCTTATTAGGCATGTAACGATACTGGTATCAAATACCGAACGGTTCATGGGCATTTTCCAAATCAAAGTGATCCTCCTTATCCCCTTGCTAGTGGAGACTTGAGTGAGCAGAGCACATGTGTGTCATTATTTAGTCGTTTGGAATGCATTTGTGAAAGGGAGCGATGTAATTTCCTAATTATCTTCAGCTGGGATGTTCCTGTATCAATGAATGCAGCACGGTATGCGTTAATGTCATAAATGTCTTTTTATTGTTGCAAATTAACTAAAAATAAAATAAAGTTTATACATATTTTACACACACACACACACACACACACACACACACACACACACACATATATATATATTAGCATATTTTAAAAACATTTTTGTGTGTGTGTAAAATATGTATAAACTTTATGTTTAACATAAAAATTTTTTTAATGCCGTTCCTGAACAAATGTGCTGATGCACATCGTGCTGCGTTCGTTATCCCAGCTGAAGATAATGAGGAAATTACATCGCTCCCTTGGACAAGTGCATTCCAAACGACTAAATAATGGCACGCACGTGCTCTGCTCACTCAAGTCTCCACTAACAAGGGGATAAGGAGGATCACTTTGATTTGGAAAATGCCTGTGAACCTTTCGTTACTTGATACCAGTATCATTACATGCCTACTGCTTATGGAAAGAAATTGTATAATATGGTAAAAACAATTACACTTACTCTTCCTCCAATCTTAGTGCGATGCTCCAGCAGCTTTGCAAAGGCTTGTCTGGAGAATCCCGGAGAGATGACCTTGAGTTCCTGAAAGGAGCTCAGAAGGTCCAGTGTATAAAGTGTGGAACTGGTAACAGAGGCTGGCCAATATCCACTCCTAAGGAGGTCCTTCAAATCAGGGGTCCACTGATGCTGGCAGGTTTGACATGCATATAGTGGCTGATGCAAGTCAAAACGCCCTTGGAACAAAAAAGTACATTTAAAAATTTATTTTATAACAGTTATGTGATTCTGAACAGTGTGAATGATTAAGAGTTCATTGCACAATTTCCTATAATCTTAGCACTCATACTGAACTTGAATCCCACCTGTTGCAAAAAGTCAGTGACTTCTCTTAAGAAACTTTTTTTTTCACCATTTAAAAAAAACACAACTGGTCTCCTTCCCTGCACCGCTGTGTTAGTTTTAGGCCTGCCTTCCAGTGACTTTGGTAAAACAGATTGTTTATATTTGTCAGATTCATTAAATTTCAAACAGCTGTGTTGATTGAACTTCATGCTCGAAGGACGTTACTGCTTTGCAACAGCTAATTTTTTTTTGGTTTGTGGAGGACAAAAATAGAAGATGTCTGTCTTTTTGTCTTTGTTTCGGCTAATAACAATACCATGTGTTATACCATAGGTTTTGACATGACTGCAATTGTAAGCACAATGCCACAGCACACTAGTATGAAAGACATCAAATCTACAATAGAAATCTAAATAGTGAATTGTTTTTACCATTGATGGTAATTAAAATCACTGGTTTGCCTGGTAAAATGGTGAAGTTGGTTCCTTCACAGGAGCAGTCTGGCACCTTCACAGTCGGCAAAATGCAAGCTGGAAAAAAGAAAGAAAACCACTAATTTAGATTATTTGTAACTAGCTGCAGACACACATGAACAGCAAAATGAGGGCTTTCATGAGAACATACTGTACCTTGCTCATGAATGCAATACCCATCTTCCCCTTTAATGACGTAGGAGGTTGGAGGAATGGCTTCAAAAAACCCATGAATGACACATTCCCTGTTGTGGAGTGGCTGTTTTCTGTGACGCAATACATCACAGTCCCCACAGAACCACTCCTCGGGAAGACACTCTATGCACCTAGGGAGAAATTATTTTTTCAATAACTAAAGTATAACACACAATTTAAGCTATTAAAATTTAGTTAGACACTAGGTTTTATTTTATAGGACTGCATAGTGGCACAGTGTTTAGCACTGTCACCTTACAGCAACAAAGTCCTATATTTGCTTTTCTCATTAATGTGGTTTTCATTTGGGTGTCCAAATTTTATACCACACTAAAACACATGCATCCTAGCCTATATAGCAGGTCACTACACATTAATTCTTAGCAAGCCTACCCTGGGGAATTAAAGTTTAATATTCATAAAAACCAACCTAATAACAGCAGGCTCATGACAAAGCCGACACAATGGACGACCAATAGCCTCTTTTGCAATAAGGCATTTTAAATGGTATGGTCTTGTTTCTTTCCAGCGGTCTGAGGCTTTCTGCTGCCGAAAAGACCATGATGATGCAGAGCTCCTTTGAGGTTCAGCAGAAGGATAAGATGACAAAATATCAGAGAGCCTCTCCATATTATTTTCTGTAAAGAAAATATGAAAAAAGCCATAAGGGACAATTTACATGATGACCAATTAAAAGTCCACTGATCAATATTTAGAATAAACACCATTTCATGATTCAGTAGCAAACCAGCCTTTAACTTTACTAAATTGTGTTCTTAATTAATTTACTGCACTGTCAGTTTTGTCTGAGCAGTTTTTCTTTACAAATGGATTTTAGATTAACCACTGTGATTTACCAAATTCCTCTTGAATATTTAGTTTTCTTGAGGGTACAGTAAGTGGAACCTCCACATTGGATGACAACGAGCACTCAAGAGGAGGTTGTGTGACTGTAAAACAGTACATAGAAGAATAACAACATGCATAGACTGTCACTGCATTCAAACATATTTCTGTTAAGTACTTGGTAATGTCTTCTACAACAGGGTATATCAGGGTATACCATCATTTGACCAAACCTGGAAAGTAGTAAATCATGGTGATATCCATGGACTTTTAAGGTAATCAGTTAAACGAGCTAGCTGTTTTTATTGTTGAAATTTTAATTTTGCTTTATGTATATGTTTGTGAACAAATGAAAAAAAAAACCTTTTATATATCAATCCATATATGTGATGGAAATTCTTCATTTGAAGGCATCTTCAGTAACAGCTTCATAATTCACAAGTAGTAGCATAACCCCTATAGTGCCACTGAAATGTTTATGTACTTTCTGTCTTTTTTTATATTGGAACATTTTTAAAAACTAAATTCATTACATAATTTGATTTGGTCCACCATTTACATAATTCAGATATAACCTGGAGCTGGAGCTTGGCGTCGCCCTCCTTGCCTCCCCCTTGGCTTGCCACGTCCTAAATAGTCCCTTTTAGAGGTCTGTGGAGGGTCTCCTCCAGAGCGTGCACGTTTCCTCTCCACAGCTGATGTCTGTGTGTTGGAGTAAAAATTTCTTGTAAGATGCTGTTAAAGGTACTGGATCCAAAAGACAGGTGATTAGTGAAAGGAAAACACAACATATTGTGTTAGTAAGGTGTTGATTCTCCAAGGCTCTGTAATCTTTTGAAATAAATTCCCTCATTTACAAATGCCAAAGAACATTAATTTCATCAAGCAATATACCTGTATATTCCTCATATCCTGCACTCATCCTTCTCCTACATTCATTACATTATTACTTTACTTTATGCCCCATTTGCATGTTCAAGTATAAAATGATTGAGGTATATAAAAAAATCGTACCCTGGCTTCAGCTAGAACACGGTCTAGTTTCAGTTCAACAGCCATGCGTCTCCCCTCTTTGTAGTGGGGATCCTGTGAGTCAAGATTATGTTTGGTTGCCATTGCTATGCAAACAGATATTGACAGACAAAGATGAATAAGACAGACAAGTGGATAAAGACAGACAGAGAGGAAAGTTTGTGAAATAAAGACTGGGAAATAGAGAAATAGTTTGGAAAGATGGACAGATATATAGTTGTGAGACAGATGGACACAGAGGTTGCAGGAAATAGAGATAGACAGATTGAGGTTGGCTCTGAAAAGTGCCTTTGGGTTCGCTAAATCAGGTGTATCTATATTCGGACAGGTGAGATGACTCGTTTAACAGGATCTGGAGGGACAACAGAAAATGTTAATTATATAGAGTAGTTATGTTAAAATAAGGTTAAAAAAGTGCTCCCCTATAATAAGAGATTCCCAATTTCTTATAAATACTTAAGATAAATGAATAAAAATTCAAGTTTTTCCTATTTTCTGTAGGCTAACATGCGTCTGGGGTTTCCTCATCAAGGAAAGGCAATTTTATGTGTAGTAATGACAGAGATGTCAAATGTAATAATACCATAACACGTTTTTAGTTAAATTGACAGGTTTTATTTTTTCTTATCTCTTACTTTTAATTGGCTAAGAAATCAAATAGCCTACACTGCTGGACAATAGCCAATCATTTGTATTCTATTATATTTTTCCCCTGTATTTCTTCCCATTTGTATCACAGGACAATGCAGAAAATATATTTTATAGATCCCATACTGTAATAAATGCTGTCAACAGCACTGCATTATTTAACTACTTTATTGATTACCTGGAGATGATCACATACCATATAGTTGTCTTTCATCCTTTCATTTCATTCCTTCTATCAGTCACAACGCTTATGTTTTTAGTCAGCATATCTACTGCTATTAGCTGGATGCCTTTGTCCATATTAGGGATTTCCTCCCACGTCATTCGTAATTACTTCGAGGAGTCTTATTTGTACTTTCTACTCGAGAGCGCCCTCTGGCGTCGAGTATGAATGAAACATACACTGCACGAGCGTAGTTAGCGCTCCTTAATGTTCACATTACCTCATTGTGGATACAATTAAAACATAAGGTCATGATGACTGAGATAAAATCACCCATAACCCACATATTAATGCAGCTTGCTCCACCCTGTTACCATTCATTTAACATAACTTAAACTAGAGTTAGCTTATACTGAAGTTAGCTAGACACGTTTAGCAAGCCTAATTTCACAAGTGCATGTTTTTTTTCGCTGATAATGAGGAAACCATTGGTCGGGCTTTAATTGTTGTCTTAACATGTAAACAGCGTGAGTCTAATGTCAAAGAACGGGATCAAGTATAACATTTAAACAAAACGTGTTCATTAATTATTAGCCTAGTAACTTACCTGGACAGTGGGTTTGAGCGCAATGAGAAGAATTCATCCAATAGCAAAGCAGACTGTCTCCGTCTCCATAGTAACGGAGGCTGAGGATCATGGGTATTGCTGGTATTCACGATCCAAAACTTTTCTTTTCTTTTCTTTATTTTTAACATATAACTCACAGAGGATACATACAACACAAATATTTAAAAGAACAATATGGCTTGAACTGACAAAGAAACAAACAAATAAATATAAATACCAATTAATTAAAGAAAAAACTTAAAAACGTAAGGCTCAGGAGATAATCAGGAGGTAACTCTTATAGCAAAATCACATTTGTTTCATTAGTACAGCTGCTGTAGCAGCTGTGTTATTAAGTGATGAGCAAAGAGAATTATAGATTAGTTTGAGATCCATAAAAAATAGGCTACATAAAAAATAAATGTGATATTATTAGAATTACGATTAGAATTAGGCTAAGAGATTCACTTTAGTAAACGGTCGTCAAAGCTCAGGTGTACTGTAGTATTTACTGCTAGATTTGACACACCAAATCGATTGAAAAACGGCATTTCTCAGTTATTTCTCGTTATTTTACCAGGGGAATGTACTATATTTTTTGGACTGTAAGCACTAACGAATATAATGCAATAAAAACAAGGATAACATCTAAAATCAAATACATAGCACTTAAAGTAGCCTAAGTCAATAAATAAACAAATAAATAAATAACAAATTATGAGAAAACAATACACCGTCTGTGGTCCCCAGTGGCAGAAAGAAAAAAACGTGGCGGAGGCACGAAAGATATTTCCTAATACATTAGATCGAAATTCGTGCTGACTGACACGAAAGATATTTCCTATTAAAATACATTAGATCGAAATTCGTGCTGACTGACACGAAATATATTTCCTATTAAAATACATTAGATCGAAATTCGTGCTGAGTGACACGAAAGATATTCCTATTGAAATACATTAGATCGAAATTCGTGCTGAGTGACACGAAAAAAGAGGGAAATTCGTGTCCATGAACACGAATCAATAGATTAAATTTCGTGACTATGTCACGAACTGCCGTGAGACTGGGTTGAATTATCTCATGATGAAAACATACTTTTCACAAGATGCAAAATACATACTAATAAGTACATATCACTGCAGTTTCCAAAATAAATGAACACTAGAGGTGGTAAAACAGAGAGTACTTGTAATTGTTTTCATACACAGTTATGTTTTGCTTTCCGGTGTTGACCCCTGCCAGATTACTACCCCCCTAGTATTTAGTTTAGGGTTAGGTGTGGGGGACGGGTTAGGATTAGGCAATCATATTTTAAAATGTACTGGGCATTAGAGTTATGTGTATTCATCTGTTCTGGGGAGAAAAACAGCAAGGGTCAAGTGATATGTACTTATTGGTACCTATTTCGCATCTCGTAAAAAAGTTCCCACATGTACAATTTTGTCATGAGATCAGGTTGGAATTGGATGTGTAGTAAAGATCTAAATAGTGTATAATAGTTGCATGTTTTTATTTTATTACCGTATTGACCCGAATATAAGACAAATTTTTTTTTTTAAGGCTGGTAATTTAACGTGTTAATTAGATTAATTAATTACAATGAAAAATAAATTATTAACGCATTTAACGCACTTGCCCCGCCCCAAATCTATGTGTCATCTGACACTTCATACAGTTGATTGATGACTAATATGAGGCAGGGCAACAACTCACTGTGTGACTGAGCCTAAAGAAAGTAGTTAGAATGTTCCTAAAATTCAAGATTAGGGGAAAAATGCCCGTTTGAGTCTCATATTTTATCATAAGGTTAAGCAATATCACACGAGCAACAGGCTGAGTGCAATATCACAGGAGTGCAAATGTGATACCGATCTTATACAACAGTTCAGTAAGTAAGCAGTTAATGTTGTGTTATTTTTGAAACAATGTTGTCTGTTTTGCTCAAGACAAAGCAGAACTGTTCGTCTCCGAGCAACGCACAGCGGCATTTCATTTCTTAATACCTTTCTTGCAATATTTTGATGTCACACACTGATTGGTCTGATGGTGATGATCCGCTTCAAGTCGAACAAGCCTAATGATTCAATGGACCATTCATTAAGAACCATTTATTTCACTCCTGAATAATTCAGCCATTTGAACGATTAAAATTAATTTACTACCACCTACTGGCAGTTTTAGTGTATTTTTTTTTAGAGTATCATTTCATTAAAGAAATAATTTCATATTTCCATAGTAATATTAATAACATCAATGAAATAAATTATTAAAGATATAGTTCACCCACCCAAAGATAACTATTGTGTCATCATTTACTCAGCCTCATAGTCCAAAAGAGTATATGTAATAAATGTTATCAAACAAAATATTTCTTGCTAAAGCTACTTTTTGTAATGTCTGTTTGATGCTGTTTGAGTAATTTATCAGCGGAATTTCAGGGTCTAGACTTTGATGTGTCAATAATACACCCACAACTAGGTGGCGCCAAATTTGTGTAAAATGAGAGCGCCAAGAAATACGTAGGCCCTGTCCCAAATGGAACACTTCACGTGCACTTGCGGTCTTACGGACTTACAATGGCCGCCGTGTGCGCGTGTCCGTTAAGTCAACGAGACCGTAGGGTGTCCCATTCCTCATTTTAGCGCTCAGAAGGGTGCTCGCGAGCGCCCCCTTTGCGGCCGTTTTGCGCCCTCGATACGCACTTCTGCCAAGCCTGCACTGGTGTGAGCTCCGCAGCAGACTTCTACCCAACAGTCAAAGCGACATTACGTCATGAAAGTGCGGACTCAGAGGAAGACCGCGAGGGTTTAGGGTGCCATTTGGGACAGGGCCGTAATGTAATGTTTGTCGGTAATGTTAGCCTGGTGGAAACAAACTTCCTCTGTGATTTTAAAACTTAAGACACAACCCAGATTTGAAGACTACAGGAAGATTTCACATCTTCTGTTAATAAAATGTTGGTGAATGTGATTGTTGGTGCATTTTACCAGTATTTACCATACCAAACTAAAAAAGAAAAAATATGCAATATGAAAATAATTTAAGATTTTTTTTTCTTAATAAAACACAAGAATTGGTTTCAAAAAGCCTTTTTCCAAAAGTTACATCTTGAAAAGTGGGGTCGTCTTATAACCAAGGTCGGCTTATATTTGGGTCAGTATGGTAAGACATGATAAACATGTTGGTTCAAGAACCCTTTTTTCAGATCTGAAAAGCTTTTTCTAATCTCATTTTGAAAACGTCAGAACTTGGTTTTGAAAGTGATGTATTTTGGTAGGAAAAATCTTATCCACCTAAGCCCTTTTAGACTGACACTGTTACATCCAAACATCTTGGTAATTGACTTCACAGCTCACGTACACCTAGCAAAAAGCTACAGGCAAAGGTGAAATCCAGATATAGTTTTTGATACCTTGCCTTCCAAAATATTCTTTATCTGAATGATCATTCTCCCCACTATCATTATGTGTGTACAGATGTGCATGTAAAGGTGCCCTCACATGCTTAGATATTTTGTCAGATTTGCCAGTATGTTCCCCCTACAGAGCTCAACAGTGTGACATGTATTCTGCTATAAAATAAATATAGGCTGAAAACAGAATCTTGGTCTGACACCAGCTTATTTGCAAAATATGCAACAATGTCTCTGGAACATATCAATCTTCCAGTTACATTCTTCAAATGTTCCTTAAACAAATTGTTTTCGGCTGCTCTGCCTACAGATTTGCTGCTCCTAATGATTGGAATCAGTCATGGAAAATGCTGAAATTAGACTTTTGAAACAGTCTCAAGTGAATGGTTTTAAAACGGTTCTTCTATGTTTTATTTCTCCTTTTTTAAATTTTTGATTAAGTTATTATTATTTTATTTTTTTATGTATCATTTCCTTCAGTAGAATAATAGGCTAGTAAATAAGAGCCTTGTTCTTTGTTTTTTCTTTACTTTTATTTTTTGTGAAGTATACCTAATGCACTACACTATCATATTTCTCAAAAAGTACCCTTTTATGTCTATGTCTATGTCTTAATTGGCAAAAATCACAGTGTACACCTTTAAGTACCTGGTTAAGTCTAACTGCGAATACTGCATTGTTTACACACACTGTGCTTTTGGTATTGATGGAGAGTGGTGGCGTTTTATGCACCTACTGTACGAGATGTACGAGGTGTTTTTCTTTCTGGATGTGATTAAATTCCGTCGCCATTAGTGGAGCAGACTTTTTTTGTCTGTGACTCTGCTGTGGTTCCTATTGAAATTCCAAGTATGTGTGTTTGCTGCAGGTTGTCTTCATCCCTTGAGGCCTCCGTTTGAAATGGAAATTTTCTTGGGAAATCAAAATATGCCACACACACACACACACACACATGCTCTCACACACACAGTGGACCTCTCTGCTCCATTTCTAAGCTGTGCTTGTCATGGCTCTGTGGCAGCCCTGTGTGCTCATATGGCTGCTGACACCTGCATTAGAAATAGAACAGATGCAGCTCACAGGGATCCTTTAGATAATTAAAGTCTCTACTTCCTTTTACCAAAAATGTGTTAACTTTATTATGGTTATTTACAAAAAATATTTTTTTTTATATTGATGATGGTAATAACAGCCCTGTAATATTTAATGCAGTTTCACAATGGTTCACAATGTGATGTCATTCCATACATGTTCCGGGTATGTATGTATCCAGAACATGTATATATTACCATATTAACCAAACAATAATATTAATATAATCATATTTACCATATAGTAGTAATAATAATAATAATAATAATAATAATAATAAAAATGATAATAATAATAATAATAATAATAATAATAATAATAATAATAATTCCTCCTATAAGATCATACAGTATATAGTATGACTGTTACAACGGAAGCTCCCGCACGTTCTCCTCTGCACCACCAGAGGGAACCTTCACCGGAGTTTTGACATCCATTCGGACTCAATCTCCCATACTCCCTCTTACCTGGGGCTGACCACACCCACACACACACCTGCACTCAATCACTCCTCATCAACTCACTGCATAAAAGCCATGCTCACGCTCAGACTTTCGCGAAGTCTTGATCTTGCCCCGGCTATCATTTCTGAGCGTTTTCCTATTGTTTGATTGCCTGTTGTGACCTGGACTGTATTTCGACCTGTGATTCTTCTCTGTGCCCCCCGACTTGGATTGTCTACTGGATTGTGATTGTTATCAGCCTGCCCCGAACTTTGCCTGTCTCTGTTTACGGTACTGTCTTGCCTCTTATATTGCTGATGCTGGCTATTGACCCCTGTCTGTCTGACCACCCCTTAATAAAGCTGCTTATGGATCCAAACGCCTCTGACGCTTCGTTACAGAAGACTTCGCCACAAAGCGATCCAGCAGCCGTCATGCAACTGTCCTCCGAGCTTTCTGCTCAGGCTTCGCAGATAGCCATGCAACAGCACCAGCTGAACCGTCTAACCACGCTCACGGAGGAACTGGTAAAAGCTCTTCAGTCTCTCCAGCTGTCGGTTCCCTCACCCGCCGTTGTGCCGCCATCTCTGTCAGCCCACGCGGCACCCGAACCTCCTCCCACTGTCAGCCCACGCCTAGCTTTTCCTGAAAAGTTCAACGGAGATGCCGCAAGATGTAAGGGATTTTTGCTACAATGTTCCCTATTTGTTTCACAACAACCTGCTTTATATCCCACAGATTCGAGCCGCATAGCGTTTGTTTGCTCACTTCTCACCGGGAAAGCTTTGGATTGGGCTACAGCCATCTGGCGACATGACAGACCTGCTTTCCCGACTTTCGAAGGCTTCCTCCAGCAGTTCCGGGAGGTTTTCGATCATCCCGCCGAAGGAAAGAGCGCCGGTGACCAGCTACTTACGCTCACTCAGGGAAGTAGACCAGCCGCCGAATATGCGTTGTCCTTCCGAACCCTGGCCGCGCAAACCTCATGGGTGGAGGACACGCTGAAACTCCTGTTTCGCCGGGGTCTTTGTCAAGAACTGCAATCGGAGCTCGCCTGTCGGGATGAGGGAAGGACCCTCGCCGAATTCATCGAGCTGGCAATTCAGGTGGACAATCTAATTCGTTCTCGCCGTCCCATTCGCGCGCTGCCACGCGCCACGCCACAGGAGGGCGCAACAGCTGAACCCATGCAGCTCGGAGCCACTCACCTCACCGCAGAGGAACGCCACCGCCGTTTACAGAACCATCTGTCTCTACTGCGGGGAAGCCGGTCATCTGATAGCCACCTGCCCGGTGCGGCCTCCCAGCGGTCCGCGTGCGGTGAGTTTGAACTCCCTTTCTTCCCGTGCTGACTCCGTTATCAAATTACCCGTCCAAGTAACCATACGTGATAAGCAAGTCTCTACAACAGCCCTAATAGACTCTGGAGCAGCCGGGAATTTCATATCACTTGAATTCGCTCAACAACATGACATTATTCTCACCCCGTGTGATCTCTCTCTGGCAGTGGAGGCGCTAGACGGCCGGCCTCTCGGCGAGGGGTCAATTCATCACACAACTGAAAAAGTAACCATGCACATTGGAGCCCTTCACACCGAACGTATCCAGTTCTACACCATTCATTCTCCTCATCACGCAATAATTCTGGGTCTTCCTTGGCTGCGTACACACGAACCACACATCTCCTGGAAGGAGGGACAAATCACTCAGTGGAGTGCAACTTGCCAGCAGAACTGCCTAAACACCGTTACACGACCCCTCTTCTCCGAAGCCTCGGTGTCAAAGTCAAACCCCGATGTTCCCGATCTGCCACCAGAATATAAAGACTTGGCCAAGGCCTTCAGCAAAGTGAAAGCTTCCCAACTCCCTGAACACCGTTCTGTCGATTGTGCCATTGATCTTCTGCCAGGCGCCTTTCCTCCCAAGGGAAGGATCTTTCCGTTATCTCAACCCGAATCTGAAGCTATGAAGACATACATACAAGAGGAGTTGGCTAAAGGATTTATTCGACCATCAACCTCACCAGCTTCAGCGGGGTTTTTCTTCGTTAAGAAGAAGGATGGTGGGCTTCGTCCATGCATTGACTATCGCGGCCTTAACGACGTAACTATCAAATTCAAATACCCCCTTCCTTTGATTCCAGCAGCATTAGAACAGCTTAGACAAGCCAAATTCTACACCAAATTAGACCTCCGCTGTGCATACAATCTAGTCCGCATTCGTGAGGGGGACGAATGGAAGACTGCCTTTTCCACCACTAGTGGGCACTATGAGTACTTGGTAATGCCCTTCGGCCTAGCGAACTGCCCGTCTGTCTTTCAATCCTTTATGAATGACGTCTTCCGTGATATGCTAGACAGATGGGTGATCGTTTATATTGACGATATACTGATCTATTCAAACTCTCTGCAAGAACACATCCAACATGTCCGGGCTGTCCTACACCGCCTTATTCAGAACTACCTCTATGCCAAGTTTGAGAAATGTGAATTCCACTGCACACGCACTTCATTCTTGGGGTATGTCATCAGCCAGGAGGGGGTGGCTATGGACGAGAAGAAGGTGGAGGCAGTACTGAGGTGGCCGCAGCCTCAAACCCTCAAGGAACTGCAGCGCTTTTTGGGGTTCGCTAATTTCTACAGACGCTTCATCCGAAACTTCAGCACGGTGGCAGCCCCCCTAACCTCCATGACTAAGCAACGTGCCACACGACTAATTTGGTCCCCAGAAGCTAGGAGATCGTTCGAGGATCTGAAGAAACGGTTTACCACCGCGCCCATTCTCCACCACCCAGATCCTGATCGTCCATTTATCGTGGAAGTTGACGCCTCCAGCACGGGCGTGGGCGCTATTCTCTCCCAACGTCACGGTACCCCTGCCAAAATGTACCCCTGTGCATTCTTCTCCCGTAAACTCACCGCTGCAGAACGGAACTATGATGTGGGCAACCGCGAGCTTTTGGCCATGAAACTGGCTCTGGAGGAATGGCGGCACTGGTTGGAGGGAGCCACTCACCCATTTATCATCCTTACGGACCACAAAAATCTGGAATATCTCCGTGCCGCCAAACGATTAAACCCGAGACAGGCTAGATGGGCACTTTTCTTCACTCGCTTCCAATTTACAGTCTCTTACCGGCCCGGAACCAAGAACGCTAAGGCAGATGCTCTATTTCGCCAGGAGGAGACACCATGCAGACCCGAGGTCCAAGAGAACATCCTGCCCAATAATCTGCTGCTGGCTCCTGTGCTATGGGACATGATCACAGAAATCACGCAATTCAACCAACACAATCCGCCACCCACCGACTGTCCTCCCAACTTCCTGTTTGTTCCACAACCCTTCAGGGACAGAGTCTTGACACAGGTCCACGAAACTCCCAGCTCAGGGCACCCCGGCATGACCGCAACCATTCACCTGCTAAAAAACCGGTTCTGGTGGCCCACACTCACCGCAGACGCCATCCGCTTCATCCGTAACTGCTCCACCTGTCAAACCTCAAAGTCACCCAGGCATCTCCCTGCTGGTCTCTTGCAACCCCTACCTACACCCCAACGTCCTTGGTCACACATCGCAATCGACTTCATCACTGATCTCCCCAACTCTCAAGGTAACACCACCATATTCACCATCGTCGATCGCTTCTCCAAAGCCTGCCGCTTGCTGCCACTACCCAAACTCCCCACTGCATTCGAAGCTGCTGAATTACTGTGCAACCACGTCTTCCGCTTCTATGGCTTGCCAGATGACATAGTTTCCGATCGTGGACCCCAATTCACCTCCAGAGTCTGGGCTTCATTCTTCAACCTGCTCGGTGTGAACATCAGTTTAACCTCAGGCTACCACCCTCAGTCCAACGGCCAATCTGAACGCCTCAACCAAGAGATCATTCGGTTCCTCCGAGCCTACTGCCAGCAACATCAGACCGACTGGAGTCGGTTCCTTATGTGGGCAGAATATGCCCAGAACTCCCTAGTCAAGCCCGCCACTGGTCTCACACCCTTCAAATGCATCCTTGGCTATCAACCGCCCTTGTTTCCTTGGTCAGGTGAACCCTCCGATCTCCCCTCAGTAACTGCCTGGCTACAACGTAGCGAAGAGACCTGGGACCGAGCTCACACCCATCTGCTACATGCCGTCAGACATCAAACTCATCAAGCTAATCAACATCGTCGCGCTGGTCCCTCTCTCGCCCCAGGGCAGTGGGTATGGCTGTCCACCAAAGATCTCCGTCTCCGACTCCCATGTCGCAAGCTCAGCCCTAGGTATGTAGGTCCATTCAAAATCATTAAACAAATCACTCCAGTATCTTTTCGTTTAGAGTTACCTGCTAATTACCGCATCTCTCCCACTTTCCACATGTCGCTTCTGAAACCCGCTGGTGGTCCGAGAGGAGACCCGGAGGAAGGAGATCTTCCGCAGCCTCCCCCCATCATGATCGACGGCGAGGAGGCCTATCAAGTGCACGAGCTGCTCGACTCCAGGCGCCGGGGCGGCACGCTACAATACCTGGTAGACTGGGAGGGGTACGGCCCGGAGGAACGTTCTTGGGTTAATGCAGGTGATATCCTTGACCCCAATCTCACAGACGAGTTTCACAGAGCGCATCCGGGGAGACCGGCCCCTCGCCCTCGTGGAAGACCCCGGCGCCGTGTGCCTCCTCGCGTCAGGAGCCGCTCGCAGGGGGGGGGCTCTGTTACAACGGAAGCTCCCGCACGTTCTCCTCTGCACCACCAGAGGGAACCTTCACCGGAGTTTTGACATCCATTCGGACTCAATCTCCCATACTCCCTCTTACCTGGGGCTGACCACACCCACACACACACCTGCACTCAATCACTCCTCATCAACTCACTGCATAAAAGCCATGCTCACGCTCAGACTTTCGCGAAGTCTTGATCTTGCCCCGGCTATCATTTCTGAGCGTTTTCCTATTGTTTGATTGCCTGTTGTGACCTGGACTGTATTTCGACCTGTGATTCTTCTCTGTGCCCCCCGACTTGGATTGTCTACTGGATTGTGATTGTTATCAGCCTGCCCCGAACTTTGCCTGTCTCTGTTTACGGTACTGTCTTGCCTCTTATATTGCTGATGCTGGCTATTGACCCCTGTCTGTCTGACCACCCCTTAATAAAGCTGCTTATGGATCCAAACGCCTCTGACGCTTCGTTACAATGACATTGTATGTTCTGGATTTATATTATTTAATATATTATTATTTATATTATTTATTTAATTCATTTTATAGTGCATTTCTTCTTAGTAAAAATCATTTTACAATTCCAGAGCATGTATACAATAACATAGTAAGCATAATGTGTAAAAAAACAAAAAAAACAAACAAAAGAAAAACAATAATATTACCATATAAGAAGAATATATGGCTCTGAATAAAAAATTTTAAAAAGGTTACTGTGAGAAAAAAAATCAGAATTGTGATACATAAACTCTCAGTTGTGAGAACTGCATTTTTTCTCACAAATGCGAGTTTGTGTCTTACAATTTGGACTTTTTTCATGCAATTCTAACTTTTTTTCTCAGAATTGTGAGATATAAACTTGCAATTGCGAGTTATAAAGTTAGAATTGTGTAATATAAACTTGCAGTTGCAAGTTATAAAGTCAGAATTGCGAGATGTAAACTCACAACTGTGAGAATTCCAATTTTTCTTCTTTTTTTCACAAATGCGAGTTTGTGTCTCACAATTCTGACTTTTTTTCTCACAATTGCAAGTTTGTATCTCACAATTCTGAATTTTTTCAAGCAATTCAGATTTTTTTCTCTGAATTGAGAGATATAAACTTGCAATTGCGAGATATAAAGTCAGAATTGTGAGATGTAAACTCACAGCTGTGAGAACTAAAATTTTTCTTCTTTTTTCTCACAAATGCGAGTTTGTATCTTGCAGTTCTGACTTTTTTTTCTCACAATTGCAAGTTTATATCTCGCAATTCTGAATTTTTTCATGGAATTCTGACTTTTTTTTCTCAGATTTGTGAGATATAAACTTGCAGTTATGAGTTATAAAGTCAGAATTGCGAGATGTAAACTCACAACTGTGAGAACTCCAATTTGTCTTATTTTTTCTCACAAATGCGAGTTTGTATCTCTTAATTCTGATTTTTTTTGCATGCAATTCTGACTTTTTTTCTTGAATTGTGAGATATAAACTCGCAATTGCAAGTTATAAAGTCAAAATTGTGTAATATAAACTTGCAGTTGCGAGTTATAAAGTCAGAATTGTGAGATGTAAACTGGAATGAGAACTGCAATATACTATATATATATATATATATATATATATATATATATATAATACTGTAATAAATTTGTAGTAAACAACATTGGGAAAAAGTTTTATTATTATTATTATTATTATTATTATTACTGAGAATATTGCAGTAACAAAACAGTGAAATAGTAAAGTCTTGAATGAAATACTACACTATCTCAAAAATATATATAAAGAATACTGCTGGAAGTAATACCTTAATATAAATACACAGCTGTGGTAAACATTTTAAATCTCTTTGATTGTTTGAAATTCACACTAGCTTTATTGACTCGCTCAAATAATGTCTCTATTTCCTATTAGCTTTGTTACTTAGCAATGAATTTCGCCAGGCATACTCTATATTGATAACGATAACAATAAGCATTATAGTCAGAATAATGAAAATGATCATTCTGAATCACCATGAATGTGGAGGTGTAAATAAATCCTTCCTTTCTCCGAAACCTCAGACTTGCCAAATGTCCCTTAAATGTCTGCCAACACCACCCTCCTGCTTTGCCGAGATAGGATTTAACAGTACAGTGTTTTCACAAAGCTGATATTAACTGAGCACCATCCCATATCCACATGCAGGTCTTGAGGGGGTGTTCTTCCACTTGGAGGTAATGGGCACACTACATTCTCCAAAAGGAGTTTAACCCCCCAGCTGACCTTGTTGGCTCAGTATGGGGTGGGATCAGGCGGAGGGGGACGGGAATGGGCCAAGCCCTTGTCCCCAGAGGTACCATACAGAGGCGGTTTCTGGTCCTAACCACCCTCAGTGCGCTGTCCAGCTCGAGTCAGCATGTCACCATAAAGGCCATGCTAGTTGTGACAGGACTCAAATGCTCTTCATGCCTCATAATTCAGAACTTCTTTAAAGCCATTGCTTCTGGCCAAGTGATTTTTCTGCTATCCATTTGGAGACTGTATTGGTGTGTGTGGGCAGTTCTATGCGTGGACGCTTCTGTCTGCGTCATCTTTACATGTATGTGTCAGTGTGTGTCTTATTTATGAAACGCTGGTTCAACACAGTGCAATGAACGTGTCACTTTTAAGGGTTGACACTAATAAAGGTGGATTGCCCAGCTGTTTTATAGCCACAACTAGCGAGAGGCGGATTTTTTTTAGTATTTTTGCCACTCTGCAAGAGATAAAATGTGAAAAAACATAAACACATTAATAAAACATGAGATCTGATGTCATTTGCCTCCCTCTCGACTGTGATTTGGAGCTCATTATTGGATGTTGTCCTGCGCTGACAGCATGTTTTGGTTGACCTGCCATTCAGGTGACATCATCTGCGAGAGGTACAGTATTCTAATGGGATATACACTAATAGAGTGTTAATTTATTTACACCACACCCAGCCTAACTACAGCACGCTGAGAATAACCAAATGATTTGTGAGCTGAGGCATAAGAATGTCTCTGCATGCACAATGAACTCGGTCTCTCATTTTGTATTGTTTGGATTGTCTTTTACTCTTTTGAAGTCTGTGAGCTTGCATCTGCTTGTATGTGTTTTAGGCAAAGACAGATCAGATACAGATAAAAGTCTATGTAAAATGCTTTACAGAAAATAATTAATCATTGCATTGACACTGGTATTATTTTTATCAGTACATAATTACCTGTCCCAAAGCTCAAAAATAAACATTAAAAAGTGTTTTGTAACTTAAATACATGAATTCAAAGTAAATTGTAAATGCATCTGTTAAACAATAATAATAATAATAAGTATTCAGTGAGTATGCACTTTTACATGCTTTCACTGCTTGTCATTGAGGTTCTATTTCAAATATCTGAAACAAAATACAGTGACAAATATTTAAGCCAAAGAAATATAATTTGAGTTTTAGAGGATGCCGATTTAAATGTTGGCAAAGTCTGTTCTCATTTACATTTAGAATTTATTTCATGCATGATAAAATTAGTCAAGAATAATATTCTGTATCCACTCAGTTTCATGGTGCAGACTTTTTTTTTTTTTTGAGGTGGCACAATAATGCATTACCACCTACTGACTGTACATAAAACAGTCTTTGTAAATAGATGACTAGTAATGGATGACCCAGCCTTACTTATTTGAACCAGAATATACAGAGGATAAACTAAATAAGATGGACGTCCTACGTCAGAACCCCAGCTCCTCTTATGAAGAAAATAAATTGTTGAATAAAGTCGTTATTTTTGGTTTCTGCGCACAAAATTATTCTTGTAGCTTCATAAAATTATGGCTAAACCACTGATCTCACATGGGCTATTTTAACAATGTCCTTTCTACCTTTCTGGGCATTGAACGTGGTAGTTGTATTGCTGTTTATGTAGGGTCAGAAAGCTCTCGGATTTCATCAACAATATCTTAATTTGTGTTTCAAAGATGAACAAAGATCTTACGGGTTTGGAACAACAGCGAAAATAATTGATGAAATTTTCATTTTTGGGTGAACTATCCCTTTAAAGTAGAAAGAAAATTTTTGTTTGAGGAATTTAGCTCTGCAGTGACATTCAACACATGGTATAGTTGCAAATATTGTCTTGTTTTTCTACAATCTACTGTTATTTTCATAGAGGGTGGGAAAGAGAGTTTTTTGTCCAGTATTTTGGACAAATAAAGCGCTTTGTTTGCCAGTTTTCAGCTGTCATTTCCATATCTTAGTCTAAGCACCGGAGCAAACAGGGCAGTTTAGAGGTAAACAAAAGGAGAGGAAGTACCAGAGCTGCTGTTTCTTCAGCCCAGCGGAATAATCGGCCTCACGCAGACTCGCCTTATCACAGCTGCTTTGAAACAGCCTGAATCTGAGAACAGCCTGGCTGCCATTTTAACAACTCTTTGTTTGTTTGAGATGATGGCCTATGGTATACAGTTGTGACTTACACATCATGTGTCTTTTTCATTCATTAATTTTTCAGTAGCCGCAATACATTTTTTTTCTCATCTAATTACATTCCCATCAGATATGACTTAATAAAAAAAAAACCTTAGATCTCATTTTAACACATTAATCTATCAAACAAGATGGCAGCTGGAAATGTGAGTGTGTGTGTGTGTGTGAGAGATGAGCATGATGGAAAGAGCCTCTGTGATCTATGAGGAAGCGCTCTGTGAATCTCAGTCTCTCTGCTCCTCCTCACCAGATCGATCTGCCCGGACATCTCTCTTCTCCCGCTGCATGTGTGTGTGAGCACGTGCCCCTGTGCCTATGTGAGGATTGATGCATGTGGGTGTGTGCTTGAAAGTTTCCCTCCACCCTAACCAAGACGCCTGCTAACTAGGATGTCACTGGATGTGTGAGAGTGTGTGTTGTGTGTGTTTGTGAGTGAGTAAGCAGGGGTGTTAGAGGCTGCTTGTTGAGCTGCTCTCACCCACTGGAGGTTAACAGTGAGCAGATTGGTGATGTCATACTTGCCTGCCTCCATTTCGTCCTCTCTCAAAGAGTCAACAAAGCTGTACAGTATTTACAAAACTGTCAAAATGTACACAGTAGTTATTTTGCAGAAATAGAAAATAAATAAGATGAAGTAAAAAAAAAGAGAGAGATGAAGGAAATTGAGGAGAAAATAAAAGAAAGTTAATAAAAAATAAATATGTTAAAATAAAACAAACTATGGTATATTGAAAATATAAATAACCCATCAGGATAATACATATTTGCGGTCTAATGGTTCTTATTGGCATGCTGCTGCATAGATACTTCCTAAGGGGGAATGTGATTCTCTCACACACATTTTGTTCTGTCATCTCTTTCATTCTTTCATTTTTCAGGATTCTTTGCCTTTGGTTGCTCGGATGAAAGCAAAGAGAAATAGAAAGACCTGAGGCAGGGTATAGATACAAACACATTTGAAGGTGGTATTGTTAGTTCAAAGCAACACCCACATTATTGTCAGGTACAGATCTCGGGATCTTTACTATTCTTAGTAATGATACATTTTTTATGCTATTTGCTGGAGCATAATGTAAAATAAAAATGAATATTGTAAAAAGGATAAATGAATTAGAATATGCTAATAAACAGCTCTTCTTTGCCATCTTTGAAATCTGGCTGCAGATAAGTAATGCAGCGAGTCAGGCTTTTAGTGAGACAGACTAGGGAAGACTTCAGATGTCTACTCTCACTTGCAGTTTTGGGGTGTGGAAATGCTGACGCTGAGAAATCAGGGTGTCCCCTGTGATCATTATTCCTGGAGAATACATTCCATCTGTCTGCCATCTGTCTTTGAACTGCAGATGATTTTCTTAGTGGACAGACTGTTATACAAATGCTCTTCTGTTCTCATTAGAGACCAGCAGTCAGAGCGTGACATCATGGAGGGACAGAGGTCCCTCAGAAAAAAACTTGTCCATTTTGTAAACATTTCCAAGTAATCACTTAATTTTTTACCATACAGTTCAAATACAATGAAGTGTTCTTATTAAAGTAAAGTTAAACTTGTAAGTTGGCTTGGCAGCTTTGAAAGGTTAAATAGGACGGACAGACGGGCGGACAGATAGACAGATAGATAGATAGATAGATAGATTCATTTTGAAGGTTATTCATGCCTTGGGGGATATAGATAGAAGGATGGACACACGGATAGATAGATAGATAGATAGATAGATAGATAGATAGATAGATAGATAGATAGATAGATAGATAGATAGATAGATAGATAGATAGACAGATAGATAGATAGATTCAATTTGAAGGTTACTTAAGCCATACAGGTGAGATATAGATAGATGGATAGAGGGACTGACGGATGGACAGATAGATTGATAAGTTAGTCAAGCCTTATTTTAAAGGTTATACAGGCCTTACAGGTGGGTTATATACAGGTCTGTCTATTTATTAATAGAAAGAGTGAAATGGAGGGCAGGCAGGCTCTCTCACCTTCATCACCCTCATTTCTCTGGTGATGGACACTGAGCTAGACCACAGGGTGTATGCTTTAAATATTACTAACTAAATATGGGCAGCCGTGGCCTAATGGTTAGGGAGTCTGACTTGTAACCAAGAGGTTGCAAGTTCGAGTCCCAGGTCCGGCAGGGATTGACGGTGGGGGGAGTGAATATCCAGCGCTCTCTCCATCGTCAATACCACGACTGAGGTGAGACCCTTGAGCAAGGCACCGAACCCCCAACTGCTCCCCGGGCGCCGCAGCAATGCAATGGCTGCCCACTGCTCCGGGTGTATGTTCACGGTGTGTGTGTGTGTTCACTACTGTGTGTGTGCACTTGGATGGGTTAAATGCAGAGCACAAATTCCTAGTATGGGTTACCATACTTGGCCTCACGTCTCGTCACTATCACTTTCACTTTTTCACTTTCACTAAATAATACGAGGAAGCGGTAGGAATCGTGAAGAATACTGTGTGATGTTTCTGATGAGAGAGGGAGAAGACAGAGAAGAAAAGTGTAGAAGTGATAGTTTATCATCTTTACTGTGCCATTCTTATTCATTCGATAAGGGACAGAGGGGTGACTGGCCCTGGAAATGTCTGCGGAATGAAAGGGGGAGAGCGCCAAAGGCTCCCTTGTGTGTCACTGCTAAAGGCAAGTCTTTGAGGGGTTTTGACACAAATGGTCTTTTAAAGCTTCTTTGAAAACACTTCTATTTTTATTTTTTTTTTATTGCCATAAAAACTGAGGTTTTGGTGAAGGACGTTTGTGGACAACAACAACAACAGTTTTTCATTTGATTAACAATACAGTAAATGCGGCTGTAGTAATTGTGAAAATTAAACACTTTTAACAGAAACATCATTGTATTAACAATGTTTTAAAAAGAAGACAAATGCGAACAGTACAGAAAATGAATACAATACTAGTTCTACAAAAAATTATACTCATTACCTGCCATTATTATGACCTTAGGGTGTCATTTGTTATATTTTATGTTCATATACATTATATATACTACCAGTCAAACGTTTTTGGACAGTAAGATTTTTTATGTTTTTTAAAAAAGTCTCTTCTGCTTACCAAACCTGCATTTATTTGATCCAAAGTACAGCAAAAACAATTTTGAAATATTTCTACCATTTAAAATGCTCTCGATTTAAATATATTTAAAATGTAATTTATTCCTGTTATCAATGCTAAATTTTCAGCATTATTACTCCAGTTTTCAGTGTCACATGATTAGAGACCAGCAGTCAGAGCGTGATATCATGGAGGGACAGAGGTTTGTTTGATTACTGTAACGTAATGCACTGAGACGGGTGGATCCATACGCAAGACTTTATTGTACAAGCTCATAGTGGGACAGGCGAGGTCAAACACAGCAGACATGTGCAACGCAGATAATCCAAACGGTAGTCAGTCCAAGCAGAATAGTCGCAAGGGGCACAAGCAAACAATCATAAAACAAGGACGAGGCGAGGGTCAAAAGGCGGGTGAAAAACAATCACAGGAAACCAGGAAACAAGGGGGTCAGCAACGGGAGATCAAACAAGGGAAAGTGCTCGGAATTGGCAGTGAAAACTAACTCAAAACTTCGCAAACAAGATCACAAAATGGAGGTCTATTTATAGTGAGAGGGTAACAAGGAAGATGGCCAACAGGGGTGAGAGGTGACAGGAGGGGGTTATGGGAAATGTAGTGAGTTAAATGTCCATAGTGAAATGAAGGCTCCCTCAAGGGGTGAAGGAGGGAGCCATACTGGCACAGTTCATGACAATTACAGGATTAAATCCATTTTAAAATATATTCAAATAGAAAGCAGTTATTTTAAATAGTAAATACATTTCACAATGTTTAATGCTTTTGGTGTATTTTAAATCAAATAAATGCAGGCTTGGTGAACAGAAGAGACGTCTTACTGTCCTAAAAATTTTGACTAGTAGTGTATTTTTATATTTTCACTAATATATGTTTATACACAAAAAGTTCGATCTGTTACAGTTTGACAGTTATGTAATTTTGTACAATATCATTTTTTATTATTCATTTTTTTTAATGGAAAGTATGTATGTGTGTACAGTGATGTCTTATAGTGTAGGTACAGTCAAGTGTCTGCCTTCCCACATCTCATTGACATATTGACCTTTCTGAGCATGTCTAAAAAAGAGCTTATTCAGCAGTACATTGTGTGTATGTACCATTATTATATTGAGCATATCTAATTTGGAAGCAAGAGAGAAGTTGAGAGAAGTCAACTGCATTCCATAAGAAAAATGCAATTAGAAAGACATGTCTGACATGATGTTGTTGCCTTTCTCTGGTGTCCTGTTGAACAATGTCACGTTCAACCTCATCTAAATATTTTATCATATGAGTGAAAGTGGCCAGCAGCCATCCTCAGGCCTTTTAAAATGTGTTGTTATGTGCATAATGCCTTCATCTGTTATGCCTTCATCTATTATTTTAACAGCTGATTTAATGCCAAAGAGTCTAGAAGGTACAGTTGAGGGATATCAACATTTCCCTGTATATCTTTGCCCATGATAGTCATTTCAGTTTAGTTGACAGGCAGAGAGCTCTCCTGCAGGGACTGTCCCTCTGATGTCCTTGTCCTCAAGTAGCTGGACACAGAAAATGGCAAATGAGAGTTTGGTGTGGGGAGTTTGCTATAAATAATTTAAAGTGGTGTACCGTCATCAGGGGAGATTAGGGTTCAATTCCAGCTCCCCGAGTCAGAACCAATGTTTGGTTGGGGGACATGCACACACACACATATACACACAACAAGAGACAGACAGAGACAGACTGTTGGAACAGTTGAAAGAGAAATGTTAACTCCCTGAGGAGCAGTGCTAGTTTGGATCAGAAGAGAAGCACTCTCTCACTCACAGCTCCATTGGTGGATTCAGATGCAAACCGTGTCTTCTGTCTGCAAATCAATAGTAGAGGAACAACTGCTGTTAAGTCAAACACCCAAAGAACCCCGGTGAGATGAGATCAGTCTACAGTGATTCTGAACCATCTCTCAAGCATCCAAAATTAGACAGACGTGACAGTTTTGGTTCAGCCATCATTATCAAAAATGTCACCACTTCCGTTTCCACCTCTAAATTATACTTGTGTTGCCTCACCTATCTGGATACTGAAGCAGGAATATTTCAATTAATAAAAAGGCAATTCTGTCATCGTTTACACATTCTCTAGTTGTTTCAAACTCACATGACTTTTGATGTTTTTTAGGTTATCGAAGCAGCACTATCCTGTTCAATGGTGAACTGCTTCTTGAAAAATGCTTAAACTTGCTAATTTACTTTACTAATATACTTGGCATATTGGATGTTTGTGTTTTTCCATGTGGGTTGTCAACAGGGAGAGAAAGCCAGAAAGAGACTGGGCAGATCTTTTCACCCCTTCTGCTCATGTTCTGCTTAGGCAATATTGACTTCCCAGAAACTCAGTAATGTATCTGACAGATATTTTGAGCTATAATTTGCACAGAAAATCAAAAAGGCCCTTTACCTTCAGTGATACAGCCAATAATTTGCAGCATTACTGTAAATCCTGTTACTGAATGGATAAACATGTCATTAAGATTGGGTGCTGTCAGAATGAGTCTAAACTGCTGATAAAAAGATGACAATAATCCATAAGTAATTGATGCAACTCTTGTGAACCAAAAAGCTGTATGTTTGTAAGAAGCAAGTCCATCAAGATGTTTTTTTTTTGGTTGTTTTTTTTTTTTTTTAAACTATATGTTGCCTCAGGCTAAAATAGCTCTATCTAAGATATTGCTTTCTCTGGTGAAAAAGTTGTCATGTCTGAATCAAGAGAGAAACATACACAGATCAGTCACTGTTTACAAGCAAAATGAGGTAAAAACGATTATGAATTTTTGATGTGAAAGGACAACAGAGGATAGACTTTTTCACTGGTGGATGCATTATGATGCATTATGGACGTGTTTAAAGTTAAATTGTGTTAATAATAGATTTGTTTCTTACAAAAATATGATTCGTGTGGATTACTGTAATGTTTTTAGTAGCTGTTTGTGTCACCCATTCACCGCAGAATATCCATTGGTGAGCAAGTAGTAAAATGTTAAATCTGTTCTAATGAAGAAACAAACTTATTTACATCTTAAATGGCCTGGGAGGGAGTAAATTTTCATTTCGGAATGAACTGTTCCTATAACAAACAATATGTTTTCAGGAAAAGTAGAGAATTTTTCAATTTTAGTGTTTTAGTTTTTCTATTACTTACTAGGAATATTCTTATTAACCTTTGTAGAATTTATCTTAAATGGATAGTTAACTCAAAAATAAAAAATGTAATTATTTCCTTATTCTCACTGACCTACTGTGAAAAACAAAAGACGATTTTTAATTTTTTTTCATTTATCCATTCAGTGAAAGTCAGTGAGGTCCCGTGTTATTTGAACTCATCAAAATATCTTCTTTTGTGTTCCACAGAAGAAAGTATTGGGGCTTGGGGGCATATCTAAAATAATTTTCATTTTTGGCTTATTAGTTTTTTCTTTTACAAATTTCTTTACCACTAAACTAGTCCATTAAACTCACACACTCTTGGGTAAGTATATTGGAATATTCCTCTCACATCTCATTCCTTTAAAGTATGCTGTTGTGGTGGCAGACACATGGACGAAAATCTGGTCTGTTCATTTAAAGGTTGTGAGTTCAGCCCAAGTGGGGTTAACCCAGAAATGAAGAGCTTCTGCACAGTCCTACTTTATTACCATAGTGACAGTTGCAAGACACTTAAAGACTGCTTTAGGTAATTTACTTTCTCATTAGTGTATTGTATACCCACGTAGGAGGGGACGTTCTCGCAACCTTGCGCAACGTTCCCTAAAGGTTCTCTAAAGGTGACGAAAGTCTCAAACCTTTACAGAACATTAGGGACATTCCTAAAACGTCCTCTTTTGGTTGTAAAAGTGCTGGTGCTCAATGTTCCTTATATGACTTTAAGGGAACGTTATATTTTGGTTATTTTATGGTCAGATAAGAACGTTATAAAAAGGACATTAAGGTCATTAACAGAACGTTCTCATATGGTCCTCTGATGGTCATATAATAACGTTCCCAATATGACTTTAGGGGAACGTTCTATTTTGGTTATTTTATGGTCAGATAAGAACGTTATAAAAAGGACATTAAGGTCATTAACAGAACGTTGTCATATGGTCCTCTGATGGTCATATAATAACGTTCCCAATATAACTTTTGGGGGATGTTCTATTTTGGTTATTTTATGGTCAGATAAGAACGTTATAAAAAGGACATTAAGGACATTAAAAGAACGTTCTCATATGGTCCTTTGTTGGTCATATAGTAACGTTCCCAGTATGACTTTAGAGGGATGTTCTGTTTTGGTTATTTTATGGTCAGATAAGAACGTTATAAAAAGGACATTAAGGACATTAACAGAACGTTCTCGTATGGTCCTCTGTTGGTCGTATAATAACGTTCCCAATTTGACTTTAGGTGGATGTTCTATTTTGGTTATTTAATGGTCACAAAAGAACGTTATAAAAAGGACATTAACAGAACGTTCTCATATGGTCCTCTGTTGGTCGTATAATAACGTTCCCAATTTGACTTTAGGGGGATGTTCTATTTTGGTTATTTAATGGTCACAAAAGAACGTTATAAAAAGGACATTAACAGAACGTTCTCATATGGTCCTCTGTTGGTCGTATAATAACGTTCCCAATATGACTTTTGGGGGATGTTCTATTTTGGTTATTTTATGGTCAGATAAGAACGTTATAAAAAGGACATTAAGGACATTAACAGAACGTTCTCATATGGTCCTCTGTTGGTCGTATAATAACGTTCCCAATTTGACTTTAGGTGGATGTTCTATTTTGGTTATTTAATGGTCACAAAAGAACGTTATAAAAAGGACATTAACAGAACGTTCTCATATGGTCCTCTGTTGGTCGTATAATAACGTTCCCAATATGACTTTTGGGGGATGTTCTATTTTGGTTATTTTATGGTCAGATAAGAACGTTATAAAAAGGACATTAAGGACATTAACAGAACGTTCTCATATGGTCCTCTGTTGGTCGTATAATAACGTTCCCAATTTGACTTTAGGTGGATGTTCTATTTTGGTTATTTAATGGTCACAAAAGAACGTTATAAAAAGGACATTAACAGAACGTTCTCATATGGTCCTCTGTTGGTCGTATAATAACGTTCCCAATATGACTTTTGGGGGATGTTCTATTTTGGTTATTTTATGGTCAGATAAGAACGTTATAAAAAGGACATTAAGGACATTAACAGAACGTTCTCATATGGTCCTCTGTTGGTCGTATAATAACGTTCCCAATTTGACTTTAGGTGGATGTTCTATTTTGGTTATTTAATGGTCACAAAAGAACATTATAAAAAGGACATTAAGAGAATGTTCTCATATGGTCCTCTGTTGGTCGTATAATAACGTTCCCAATATGACTTTAGGGGGATGTTCTATTTTGGTTATTTAATGGTCACAAAAGATTGTTATAAAAAGGACATTAAGAGAATGTTCTCATATGGTCCTCTGTTGGTCGTATAATAACGTTCCCAATTTGACTTTAGGTGGATGTTCTATTTTGGTTATTTAATGGTCACAAAAGAACGTTATAAAAAGGACATTAACAGAACGTTCTCATATGGTCCTCTGTTGGTCGTATAATAACGTTCCCAATATGACTTTTGGGGCATGTTCTATTTTGGTTATTTTATGGTCAGATAAGAACGTTATAAAAAGGACATTAAGGACATTAACAGAACGTTCTCGTATGGTCCTCTGTTGGTCGTATAATAACGTTCCCAATATGACTTTAGGGGGATGTTCTGTTTTGGTTATTTAATGGTCACAAAAGAACGTTATAAAAAGGACATTAAGAGAACGTTCTCATATGGTCCTCTGTTGGTCGTATAATAACGTTCCCAATGTGACTTTAGGTGGATGTTCTATTTTGGTTATTTTATGGTCAGATAAGAACGTTATAAAAAGGACATTAATGATGTAAACAGAACGTTCTTATATGGTCCTCTGTTGGTCATATAACATTACCAATATGTCTTTAGGTGGATGTTCTATTTTGGTTATTTTATGGTCACATAAGAACATTACAAAAAGGACATTAAGAACATTAAAAGAATATTCTTAGATGGTCCTTTGTTGGTCGTATAATAATGTTCCCAATATGACTTCAGGTTTATTAATTACAATCAAATAATACAAGTAAATCCTAATGTTGCATTCACACTATATCGTATGATGTGAACGCACCTTTACTATCTGTCATGTCCCAATATTTGTGGACCATTGGATAGCGGTTTAAACCAATCACAAATGTCCTGGGCAGTATACGCCCCTATAGCGGGAGCAAAGGGGAGGGACATTCACCTATCCCAGCATCTGTTGATGCAGACTGAGGACATTTGGCGGCCTTTTTGCAGCAAGCAGCAACAGCTTCTATGGTGAGTAACGTTATGTTTGCTAATTTGATTGTATGTCAGTCAAGTACTACTTCATCTCAGATTGTAACATGTTATGTTGATATGTTTAGTGAAGGGGGTCCCAACCTGCAGACTTTAGTTCCAGACCTGCTCCAGCCACAGCTGTCTGAAATTATGAAGTGCTACCTAAGAGATTAATTAGCTGCTTCAGGTGTGTTGGATCAGGGTTGGAGCTGAATTTTGTAGGAAAATTTTGAGTCTCTTGATGTGTGTGAAAAGTTCTTAAACTTTTTTTTTTGACAAGATTTCAATTATTAGGTCTGAGATTGTTAATTACAATTTAGATCTGTCAGTTTCCCCTCTGTGTTCTGCCATCTTCACTCACTTTGAACCATTATCACTTGCTGCATTGGCTGATATTGTGGGTCGGTTGAAAACAATTAATTTGTCCTGGTGATAGGATTCCATCATTGCTTTTTAAAAAAGCTTTTGATATTATTGGGTCTAGTCTTCTAAAACACAAGTCTGGTCACTGGCACGGTGCCCCTTTCTCTGAAACATGCTGTGGTTCAGCCTCTTCTTAAAAAGCCAAATTTAGATCAAGAGATTTTGTCTAATTTCCGTCCAACTTCTAAGTTGCCATTTCTAGCGAAGGTTCTTGAAAAGTCTGTTTTCAACCAATTACAGAGTTTTCTGGACCAAAATTTGGCTCTAGAAGTGTTTTAATCAGGCTTTAAATCCAATCATATTACAGAATCTGCTCTTTTAAGAGTTTTAAATGATATTTTTTTATTTAGTGACTCTGGTCATTCTGTTGTCATTTTATTATTAGATCTCACTGCAGCCTTTGACACCATAGATCATGAGATTTTAATTTCACATCTTGAGAATGTTGTAGGCATCCATGGTACTGCTTTAGCTTGGTTTAGATCATTTTTGGCAAATAGAATTTTTCTGCTAACCTACTGTAGGCCAGACCTTTTCTTCACTTGCTCCATTGACTTGTGGAGTTCCATGGGGATCTATAGTTGCTCCAATGCTATTTGCCCTATATATATTACCACTAGGATCTATCTTTCGCAAGTATGTAATTTCCTTTCATTTCTTTGCATATGACATGCAAATATATCTGCCTGTGGGAAAAAATACTGCGACAACATTGGATTCCCTTAGAGTCTGTTTATGGGAGGTTAAAGTCTGGTTATCAAATAACTTTTTTAACTTAAATGAAAGCAAAACCGAACTTGTGTGTTTTGGAGAATCTGCTATGAGTGATCTCTCTAGTCTAGGAGAGTTGTCTTCCTACTATAAACCAGTGGTTAGAGATCTTGGGGTAATGTTAGATTCCTCCTATATTTTGATAAACATAAACTCCATGGAGAAATCAGCATTTTTTTTTATTTAATACTACTGACTAAGGTGAAACCATTTGTATCTTGTAAAGATCTGGAGATGTTGATCCATGCTTTCATGTTCTCAATACTTGACTATTGTAAATCACTCCATATTGGCGCTTCCCAAACATCTTTGAGGCAACTGCAAGTAGTCCAAAATGCAGCAGCCAGACTTTTATCTGGGACCCGTAAATTTGATCACATCTCTCCCACTTTGGCCTCTTTGGGTTGGTTACCAGTTTTAGCCAGAGTTGATTTTAAACTTTTCATTTTTGTTTATAAGAGCCTAAATGGATTAGCTCCATCATATCTTTCTGAGCTTCTTCAGGCCTATAAGCGCCTTAGATCTGCAGACAAAGTGAAGGGGTGATAGGGCCTTCTCAGTAGCTACCCCCAAATTATGGAACAACCTACCACTTCATATCAGATCTGCTCCTACATTAGGCTCTTTTAAAAGTTTAAAAATGCACTTCCTCTCTATAGCCTTTGCGAGTGAAGAGGGTTGAGTTTTATGTTTTTTTATGGTTTCGTGTCATTGTTTCATGTTTTTTTTTTTTTTTTACTAAAATGTTTTATTAACGTTTGTACAGCACTTTGGTGCAACTCTTTGTTGTTTGAATAGTGCTATAGAAATAAAAATGAACTGAACTGAACTGATCTCCAGGAACAGGGTTGGACACCTCTGGTTTAGTGGATTTGCATACTTTTAAGCACAACTGGTAACTAAAAAGTAAGTGAAGTGATTTGTAAATATTGTTATTTATGCTTTTTTTTTCAGGCAGCAGAAGAACAACTGTGCACATCTCTTGAAGATAGAACCAGTAACTGATACACACACTGACACTGTACAGAATTAAGCATTCATATAAATATCTTGCTGTAGTTACTTTTTCCAAGTATTATGACATATTTTGATTCTGTGTACGTTTTCATGGCAATAAAGCCAATTTGAATTAAATTAAATTGATTAAGCTCTCTCTGCTTCTTCTCTCCCTTGTTGCTTGAATTGGTTCTACAGACCTAGTACCACTGTAAACAAAGTACTGCAGTAACATTGAAATTTGATCCCCTAAAGTTTTCTTTAATGTTACTAAAGGTTCTAAAAATATTCAGAAATATGATAGAAGGACCTAAATAGAACCAGAAATTTATTTTCAAGGTTAGTCCCCTACAAGGGCTTTAAAATATTATGGGAATGTAGTTTAGAGAACTAGAGGGAATGTCCCGAGAACATCCTGAATGTTTTGTGAAGGTCCCCCAAATGATGTCCTCCAACCCTTTAAAAAACTCCACATCATGACCTTCTCAGAACGTTGTGGGAACATTACTAGGCAACGTCCTTAAAACCAGCAGGGACATTTTGAGGACATTCTGGAAACGTCAAACTTCATGGTGCCCTAAACGTCCTAAGAACGTCTTGAATGTTCTGTGAAGGTCCCCCAAATAACGTCCTCCAATCCTTTAAAGAACTCCACATCATGACTGTCTCAGAACATTGTGGGGACGTTACTAGGCAACATCCTTAAAACCAGCAGGGACGTTTTGAGGACGTTCTGGAAACGTCAAAATTCATGGTCCCCTAAACGTCCTGAGAACGTCCTGAATGTTCTGTGAAGGTCCCCCAAATAACGTCCTCCAACCCTTTAAAGAACTCCACATCATGACCGTCTCAGAGCGTTATGGGGACGTTACTAGGCAACGTCCTTAAAACCAGCAGGGATGTTCTGAGGACGTTCTGGAAACGTCAAACTTCTTGGTCCCCTAAACGTCATGAGAACGTCCTAAATGTTCTGTGATGGTCCCCCAAAAAACGTCCTCCAACCCTTTAAAGAACTCCACATCATGACCGTATCAGAACGTTATGGGGACGTTACTAGGAAACGTCCTTAAAACCAGCAGGGATGTTCTGAGGACATTCTGGAAACGTCAAACTTCATGGTCCCCTAAACGTCATGACAACGTCCTGAATGTTCTGTGATGGTCCCCCAAATAACGTCCTCCAACCCTTTAAAGAACTCCACATCATGACCGTCTCAGAACGTTATGGGGACGTTACTAGGCAACGTCCTTAAAACCAGCAGGGATGTTCTGAGGACGTTCTGGAAACGTCAAACTTCATGGTCCCCTAAACGTCATGACAACGTCCTGAATGTTCTGTGATGGTCCCCCAAATAACGTCCTCCAACCCTTTAAAGAACTCCACATCATGACCGTCTCAGAACGTTGTGGGGACGTCACTAGGCAACGTCCTTGACACCAGCAGGGACGTTCTGAGGACGTCCTGGGAACGTAACATTTCTAGCGGGGTAGATGTTTTTCCTGAACACAGAAGTCACGTCTGACTCTTAACCTACGGAATGCTTTGCATTTCCGGTCTCCAGTGTTTCTAGTCAAATTAGCATATATTCCGAGCTGATAATCTAATGTTAAACCTATTAAAATGTTTTTAAAAAGCACATGGCTTCATAGCGTCATCACTTTGCAATGTCGCAATAATTGTCATTTGTCAGTGCCTCACTCCTCAAAGTTTAATGAGTGTGTAGATGACACAAAGTTGCTGATGTTAGACAGAAAAGCATCCAATCTCAAGTTTGAATTCGTAATAGCGGTGCTCATCGTTTACTGTGGAAAAAGTTCTATATTGCTAAAAATTACAAGCATCTGCAAGCAGACCATACAGATAAATAAAATTCTTTGTGATTATTGCTTGTTCAGTTAGTCATTCAGTCTTCCACTGCCTTGCTGAATGGTTTATATAGCCAAAAGCATGTGGCCATGGTTTATATGCTATTGAGCTTATGACTGAGAATAACAGAAACTTAACTCAGATTTAATGGAACACTTTAAATCAAATAAATTCAAAACTAAAGACTTGTTTCTTTATCATCTACATCATGTCCTTAAAGTTTGTTATCCTTCTTGGACATTGTGTATGTGTGCATTTTGTGGCAGACTGTGCAGTCTTACACACTATGTGTGCATGGGTGTGTGTGTTGTATCTAGTTAATGAACACATCTGCAGGTGACTCTGCCTTGTAGCCTCAGCACACTCCTTAGCGGGGGACACCAACAGTGAGGAGATTCTCATTATTTTCAGCAGAGTGAATGAAAGAGCAAATCAGTGAGCCAATGAGTGAGCAAACTAGTCACTGAAAGAGTGAGCAAATAAGTAAGTGACTGAATAAGTAAGTTCAAGAGAAAGATCTATCTATCTATCTATCTATCTATCTATCTATCTATCTATCTATCTATCTATCTATCAACTATTTCAACACAGATCAACTCGTAAATATAAAGTTATTCAATCGCTTTGTAGTTTTGTACTATTTGAAGCTGACCTCTGTTTGTCTCATTCAAAGTGACAACGTTCTTGACACAAAAAGGCCATTGGAAGCTTATTCCAAATACCAATGAATCTGATTAATGCCTTGCCAACCTTGAGACATTCAAGTATTCATTCTATTATACGAAACACGTCATTCACTTTGTGCACAAACACATCTGAGGCCTGTATTCTCCCTGTTGGCAAGAACATTCTGTACTGAAGCCTTACAATCCACAGCTGAAGAAAATTCTTGGAGGTGAACGAGCAACAGAAAGAGACTGAGGGACCGGAAATGTTTTCCACAAATGAGTACGTTTGGTAAATAATTTTCTTTTGATTTTGAACTTTATCCATCTCTTTTTTACAGAACACCCTGAGGAGACTAAAAGAACAAGGCATGTACAGTAAGTGCTTCATGTTGTACGCACAGATCACCCATGTGCTACTTTAGAGTCCTTTCTATGAAATCACACATGAAGAAGAGTATTGAAAGACTGAGCAACAAGCGAGAAGGGATAAATCCTTAAGTAGAGCATATCAATACATAATGAGGAGACTGTTGCCATTAGCACTGCGGCACACTGATATGCATCTCCTTACTTTCACACAAATGTCAGTTTATTTGTGTTTGTCCTGCGTACATTGGAAAGTGGGAATGAGAGCACTCATGGATGATTGTGTCTGACATAAAAGCTTGTGAGTGCAGTCACAGGCAGTGAAAATGGACTGAATCATAATAGTCATCCCTTCGTTTTGAGTAGTTTTGTACTGATGAATATACTACAGATTGTTTACCTCACAGTTGTCATTTAGCTACATACTGTAAGCAGGGAAGCCAAAACCATTAGGCAACTTACAAGCTTAGCGCAAGCTCTTGGCCAATGAACAAACCATGCATTGTTTAGTCTAGTGCAAGTACTAGTACAAACTTTACTGACAAAATGTTTGACGAGGTTACGGTTTATTGATTTCATGTAGCCCCGCCCCTTTTAAGCTGCTTTTGTTGTCTTCTGTCTTCCGGTTGTATTTCCACAGTGAGCTCACAGATTTATGAGTGAACCGTTCGTTTTAAAATCTTCCTGGTCTACTGACATTTAAGACATTTGCTTTAAACATTACAATGCTCACGATACGTTTCGTTAACTCTACAATACATAAATCCACTTTACCAGCTAAATTAGTCTAAATTCACCAGTGATCATCGCGATATGCATGCCGAGTTACGTCCACCTTGCTCTAATGTCATGCTGAAGTGTGCCAAAAAACTCTCGCGACGGCGAGGCGGCTGTGCTTTCTACTGACTGCGCCCAAAAAGCATGGGAAATGACTGACTGATGACACAGCTTCTGCTCTTTGGTTCAGACAACTGTGATGTTGCCATTCTTTTTTTTAAATGTTTTATTTTTTAATCTAATATTATGTGGTTATTTAAATTATGCGTGAATATTCCCAAACACAATGACAGTGCGAGATATGTGATTGTTGTCATATTTCTATAAAAATCTAAAATACACGTATTAAAGTAAAAATTGATGATAAATACGCCTTTCGTATGGAATTAACTAGCAAGCACTTTGAGTATCTTGTTCATCAAATTTATTCATAATTTTATAATTACATCATATTTCATAGAAAAGCAACAGAGCTGAAATGATATCATGTTTATCAGCAACACAGCACATAATTGTTATAACGCGATATCCGCCTTAGATCTTGTAGGTAGCCTATCTGTTCCACTTCGAGAAGTCAGAACTGTCCGTCTTGACTGCACTTATTTCCCTCACTGCAGCCGCATAGCTCTCGCCTACTGTACATTTCAGGCGAGGCGCATCTTAAACAAGCCTATTCTTAACCGCAAAGCGGTTGAATTGATTGAATCAATTCGTGATTCAGTCGGATTCACTGGAACAGCACTCAGGCACAGAATCGTTTGGATCTTCGAGATCAGCAGTGGTTGTCGTAATGTGGCCTTTTGATGTTTCACCATATGTTTGAATGGAGTCTTTGACAGTTGCGCGGCTTCTCAGCATGACAGTCATATTTTTTAAAACGCCATGTCGAGTTAAAAGACGTTCAACTTTATTTTTTTATTTTATTTTATTTTTTTTTAAATAAAATATCTCCAGTCCTCGCGGTTTTTCCATTCGACAGGCCTGTTCCACTTGTCTTTTGCCAGAGAAGGTGTGTAGGTGATGACTCCCAACATAGTGAGCTAAAAATGTTTTCGTACATTACCATGTTTCTGGAATATGGTAGTTTATTTGTATAGTGCTCTTGACAATATAGTTTAAACGCAGCTTTACAGAAAATTCTTGGTTTTTAGGATGTATTGTTATCAGCCAGAGATGAGTGTATACATCAAAGTACCGTCCATATGGCAGTAATATACAACTATTACGTTTAGTTAATGTCGTGTATTTAGTTAAGCAGACAGAACGAATGTGTTAGGTAGGTAGCAATTACAACTTTCTAGTAAACTGAGCTCACTGAACTTGTACTTGAATGGTCCAAGTCCATTTGAAGTTTAATTTAATAGCCGCCAAACTTGGATATCATGTTGCGTAATTTTTCTGTTTATCCGTTCATTTTGCATCTTTAACTCATGGAATGTTGTTGCGGCTTGATTTTCACAAATCATTCAGATTCAAAGCATGAATAATGCACATTGTTGTAAATTTGATTCTTAGCCATACACCTGTACGTGTCATTGTTAGAAATTATTTTTTCAACCTGCATACTTGTTTTATTTTTATCTTTTTTTTCCCATTTCTGGTTTCATTCAGGTAATTGAGACACAAACTATTGTTGCTGCAGCACTTAGCTCTCAGGATTTTACTCCGATGCAACAGTGATTTTATGTCTGAGCGCATATGGACCAAACAGATAGATCTGCTTAGCATGTCAACCACCATAAATTCACTTGAGTTTAACGGCTCGTTCAGGAGAGTTTACATCATCCTAGTTGATTTTTGGTCAAGAATAGCACCAGTCAGTTTTATCTCAATATTTTGTCAAAGATGTCTTTTAAGATGCCTTCATATGAATTTGCAGAGTTATTCATATTTATAATTTTTTAGGGGGGAATTTATAGACACTCTACCATTCTATTTCTAGGAGAGATAAATCCAGAGCTTATTATTTTAACATAACAAAACTTGCATATCGACTAATTATTTTTCTATCATGGTGTTTAGTTATATTAGTAATTTAACTTGAATTCAATGGACAAGTCGTTGTAGATAACAAAAGTTATGCAGTTTATGCACTTATTGCACCATCTGCTTTAAATTCACCTGCATCATAGGAGAATTCAGTATGTGTATGTGTGTGTGTGTGTGTTAATATGCCGGAATAAAAACTGCTTATTCTTCGCAGTGTTGTCTGTCTCAGCGGGAGTGAGAGAACACTGAGTTATCTCCTCTGTGATCATGTGAAGCCTGGTGCTTTGGACAACATGTCCTTGAAGATTGATGCAAGATTGAAGAAATTTCAGAGACTTTGGGCTGTACTGTTTATGCCATCACAAACCTAAGGTAAAAACACACACATGCACAAAGCAGCTTGAACACACACACATTCTTAAGTCCCCATAAAGCGTCTTGATGATTGTAGTTTTCCTTTGTGTTGATTTGAAGTCAGTGCAGGTCTTGTTGAGTTGTATATGAAGAGTTCAGATGCAAAAGCCTCTAAATCCATCTGACATCTTTCTTTAAAAAAAGCATTTTTATCAGGCTCTGATGTATAGGTTTTTTATGTAAGTACTGGTACTTCTGATTGGGCTGAGGGTGGTATTTTAGCGAGTTTGAAGTAAAAGTATTTGATGGACGTATAATATGTGTCGCAAGCATTCATTCAGTATTGTTATCTCATTTTTGACTGAGATGGCTTTTAGCTGGTTTTGCATCTGAACTCTTCTTATATAATCCACTTTGTTTTCCGCTGCATTGTGTGTATTCCGCTGCATTTTGTGTGACACTGGTGCAAAATCTATTTTTGATTACCTTAAAGGGTTATTCCTAGGGCTGGGTATCGATTCAAAGGTCTCGATTTGATTCTGATTCTCAAGCTCTCGAATCGATTCCGATTCTCAAGCTCTCGATTCGATTTGATTCTTAAATTTTTGATTACATTCAGTGAATAAAGTTTTAACACAAATGCTATTGATATTTCTAAAAAAAAAAAAAAAATGAACCGTTAACATTAGTTTACAAATGGTGATTTGTGAAGAAATGAAGAAATTAAGAGCCACATGCCTGTATTTTAAACCTATTCTTTTTTGTATAGGGTCCTTTTTTAATAATAATAGGGCTCTATAAAATGTACATCTTAATTTTTCTGGTAATCAGATGAAGGCATAAAACATTAATTAATTTTTTTCCTGATCAAATGAAAATGAAACCCTTTTATTTTGGGGCAAACAAAGTGCTGCACAACAAGGTTTACTGTAAAAATTAAAAAGAAAGCAAATGTGATTACTCATTTAAAAATAAAGATTTATTAATATTCAGTAGTAGAAATAGTAGTGGTATTGTTGTTACATTAAGTCTTAAGACTGCTAAATAGTATATTTCTGACAGTTATCGTCGTATAGAGAGACGGCAGAAGCTGAAAGCACTGCAAACGTCGTCCGCGGTTTAGTATGTGTAAACAATACAGTGCGTCACGCCATCCGGCATTCATTCATTCATTCATTTTGGATATAGCGCCTTTACGTGTGATGTCAAATGCTTCTGCAGATTTGTAGTATTACTATAGCATTTCACTTGAGCATTGCAAATCACGCATATTCCTTTGTTCTTGGTTCTTGTCTGTAGTTTCTCCGCCATAAACACTGAATGAATGACATGCTTTCTATTGTATTTGTGTGATGTAAATAAGAGGGTGACGTCTAGTGGAGAAGACCAATGATAAGATTCACATTAATTAGATCATGTTTTAAATGTTTGCTGTAATAAATATTGGAAAAGATTGATTCACGGCTTTTGAGAATCGATATCGAAAACGTCATTTAAAAAAAAACGATTAATTGAAAAATAATTTTTTTTGCCCAGCCCAAGATGAAAACCAATATTTTCTGTTGCAACTTTCACATAGCATCTTTAGGTTATAATTACATTAAAAAATCAAATCCAGATTTTGATTTTCATCAAGATTTATCATAAAAACTGAATATTTTTCCCCCAAATGCAATAAATCCAGCAGGACTCTATGCTTGCTTTTCATTAAAAAAAAAAAAAAAACGAAACAAAAATATGGGGACACAGTCAAATTTTTGTGCAATCAAATTCAGAAATTCATGTTGAGATTAATGTTTTAAATATTAAATTTTGAATATAGAAATATTAAATGATTTAAAACACTGAAAATATACTTTAAAAATGAAACTACAAGCCAGTAGGTGGCGTCAAGTCACTTATTTAATTACTGAATTCATTTGATTAGTTCGAAGGGCTGATTCATTGAGGAATAAAGCAAGTGACTGTCTTTATGAATGGAAAATAGACTCACTAGATTAGTGTAAAAACGCACGTTCATTCATAAAAAACACTTTTGTTTGAATGGAGATGCGCAGTGGCTCAGTTGTGACTTTGTTTCAAACTATTTTTCAAAAATAAATGGAGCAAAATCGGGCAATAGTGTTATAGAATCAGACAACGTAAGTAACTTAATATTACCTTCTTGTTTATTTAACTGTTGTATTAAATCAATATCTCATTTACAAACTCCCTTTACTGTTTAAAATGTGCGTAATGGTGCGCTGTGATTGGTTGAGTGGATCTATCACATTTTGCAGAGAAAGTAGACTGGCGTTTGTCAGAATAACATGACAGAATAACACTGCGGATGTTGCATTTTGTGTAAAATTAATAATGGACTTTTCAATACCGACCAGATACAATACTGATGTTGGCAATAACTCATTTTTTTTTTTTGTAAATGGCTTTTATCGTGTTTTGGAAAAGAGCTCTTCAAATGCAGTGTTTAGTTTACTTGCAGAACTAGCTTTGTTTGTTGGGTAATGAATAAATTCTTAGATATAATAATCAGAACAGTTCTCTGTTTATGCACATACCATATGTGTGTAAATATAATGCTTTTCCCCCTTGTAGACCTTGAGGAATTTGTCATGATTTCTGATTTTTAATCTTCAACAATCTATCCGTTTTTGATATTTAATAATATTGAATTAGTATTTGAGTCCAATGAGATTTGAAGGGTTAGTTCACCCAAAAATGAAAATTGTCATATGAAAATTACTTGGCTTTATGTTGTTTCAAAGCTTTATGACTTTATTTCTTCTGTGGAACATAAGAGAATGGTTTGATAAAATGGCTTTGTTATTTTGGTTTGTGATCAGTGGGGTCCAGAGTTTTTCAATTCATCTTTTTTGTGTTCTACAGAAGAAAGAAATGCATACAGTGATGACCGTGATTTACCTTTCCCTTTAAGCGTGACAGAAATATAAACCAACTGACAGACAAAAGTTCCACCTGTTGTAATCAGTGCTGGCTGGGACAAAACATTTCCGATTGGCATGGAAGATGTACCTTTAAAAAACAGTGTAAGGCTCAACACTATCTCTCTGATTTGTGCCATTATTTTGGCCTTGTTTATGCTTAAGCAGGGCGCTTACTTTTCTTTTGTGCTCCTAATTTAAAAAAATTGCGGAGCACCTTCTGATCAATAACAAAAATTAGCCTTCCTATTACAATGTGATATTTGACGACTTAAAGTGATTTAAAGGGGCATTTTTTTTAACTTTATAATGGCATTTTTTTCTGACTATTGAAAATAAGTCATCTTTCGTGTGAAATTCAGAAGTGTACATTCATATGTTTTTTTTTTTTTTTTTAATTTCTAATTCAAAATAAAAATCAATTGATCAAATTAAATCAGTATTAAAATGCATTTGCACTACAGAGGTGGCACAGAAAAACACAAAAGTGACATGTTTATTGAGGCTCAGAGGTGGCATAATAGCAATTGATTTCACAAATTGATGTTGAGATGTTGAGTTTTAAATACTGTATAATATTTGAATATAGAAATATTCAATTATTTAAATAACTGAAATTATTCTTTAAAAATTAAACTAAAACTGCCAGTATGTGACGGCACATACATAATTAAACTCAGCCGCTCGTATTCTCCCTCGCACCAAGCGTTCGGCCCATATCACCCCAATTCTAGCAGATCTGCACTGGCTACCAGTGGCATATCGTATCAAATTTACAATTCTCCTGCTTGCATTCAAAGCTTTGCATGGTTTGGCTCTTGGCTACCTTCGCAATCTGCTTCTTCCATATTCTCCACCCCGTCTGTTGCGGTCCTCTGAATCTTCCATGGGGGGCAGCTCATTCATTGTTGTAGCCCCTACATTATGGAACTCTCTCCCCAAAGCACTTTCTCTTGTCAACAGCCTGTCTGAATTCAAATCAATGCTCAAAACACACTTGTTTTCGAAATGTTACCATTCTTAAGTTGACCCCTGCTTATTACTTTTCTATCTCTGATTGTCCCAATATTTCCTGTATTTTTGTTGATGTTACCCTTTGCGTTACTGTTTGATCTTTCTTCATGTTTTCTGTGTTTATTGTAAGCATCCTTGAGCTCCGGAAAGGCGCTATATAAATAAAACATATTATTATTATTATTATTAATAAACTAAAACTGCCAGTATGTGACGGTACATACATAATTAAACTAAAACTGCCAGTATGTCACTGAATCATTCATTCATCTGATTTGTTTAAAAGAAATGTTTAAAAGAAAGAACGAAGAAAGTGACTGCAATTGAATCATTGACTCACTAGATTCATATAAAAATGCACGTTCATTCATAAATGAAAAAACACTATATTTGCTTGGAGATGTGCAACGGCTTTAAAGTTTAAAACTATTTTCAGTGACGAAATGGAGCAAAATCAGGCAATGGTGTTATAGTCAGACAATGTAAGTCACTTAATATGAACTTCTTGTTTATTGAACTGTTGTATTAAATCAATATCACATTTGCAAACTCCCTTAATAATCATTAAAAGCAGTCATTCATTTTAGTTCATTGCGATCTCACCAAGTTCCATTATATTCAACAAAGCTCTCTACTCTGCACAATGAATTTCTAATTGACTTGTATCTGCACTTTGTTTGTTATAATGAAAGTATAAGTATAAGTCTGAATAATTCAGCACTGAACAAAACTGCTGTTTTAAGTGGTGAGTGAATTCTGATTAACATTGCATTCAAGGAATCAACAGATGTGTCTGTCAACGCTGCAAAAACTTATTGTTGACTGAGTCTCACTTGTGCTTCTAAATATATTTAATAGCAGAAATGGTCACACTGTAGAGCCCTATTAAGGGCACTCTTTTTCTTAAGAAGAAAAAAAGCCACACCATACAATATTGCTGGTGTTTTCTGATAAACATTGTATTTTAGGTTTTCATTGATTAGTAGAAACCCAACAAATGCATTCCTTGCCAACAACAGTCCATCTTACATGCCATCATTCATCTATCCTAGTCGCAGTGGGAGTTCTCCAGTCATTAGGGTCCTGTCCCCTCAGGGCCAATGTTTTGAAAACTCCCTGATGAAAAGACTGCTCATTTACAGCCTGTCGATTTCTGTCACCTCGCTGGATGGAGAAGTGTGTTTGGTTGTCTGTTTGTGTGAACCTGAAGGCTAGCCTTGTTCACAAAGAACCGTGTTTGCTTGATGCACAGTTCCTGACCTTTAGTTGTCTGGTTTCATTCTCTCTGACTCTGTATGCATTTATCAGTCATAGCATTGTGTTAACCTTCTGACCTGCTTTACTTGCGTGTAGTCCCCCCCCCCCCCTTTATTAATTTCCCTGACCAGTCCCAGTTCCTGTCTCTATCTCGGCCACCTTTATAATGTTTTGTCATTCTGTAGCAGAAAATGTCACAACATTGGATGAATGACCTTTTTAAAGCTCTGTCGACTCGCTCTAATCCTTCATCTTCACCGTGTGATCTTCCATCTGTGACCCCTTCACATTTATTCTCAGCCTAATCACCTCCACCATAACACAGACCCTCACTCATCTGGACAGATGAGTGTCTGGTAATCTCACTTGTATGGATATCACTAGGGATCTAACTTGGCCCAAATATATATGGATTTGTGATTTCTATGAGAGATATCTGCTTATTGTTTTGTGTATGCTTACTATCTCTAAAGAGATGACTGCAGTCATGTGTAATGAGCTTTTAGTCCCCTCATCATGGCATAGTGTGAACAATATTGATCAAATCTGCTTCAAGCAAGGAATATGTTGGAAATGTTGCCCATCTACATTCAAGTGTATATGTGACCCTGGACCACAAAGCAAGTCTTAAGTAAATAAATAAATATAATACATACTTAAATACATTGTATGGGCCAAAATTATTGATTTTTCTTTTATGCTAAAAAATAGGATATTAAGTAATATCATTTTCCATTAAGCTATTTTGTACATTTCCTACCATAAATATATCAAAACCTAATTTTTGATTACTAATATGCATTGCCAAGAACTTCGTTTGGACAATTTTAAAGGTGATTTTCTCAATATTTCGATTTTTTTTTTTTTTTTTTTTGCACTCTCAGATTCCAGATTTTCAAATAGTTGTATCTGTGCCAAATATTGCCTTATCCTAACAAACCATACATCAATGGAAAGCTTAGATTATGTATTAATCTAAAACAAAAACCCTTATGACTGGTTTTGTGGTCCAGAGTTACATATGTAAAGACTATTCACACTATAATTTTCTTACCTTCGTGTTGTTGCAAGCCTGGATTCAGTGTTTAGTGTCAAAGTACTAAAATTATTCAGTTATAATTGGTGCTTCTTTAATATATCAATATAGTAATGATAACTATTATTTTCAATGTTTAGAAATGAATTAAAAGGTGTAAACCATTATACACTAAAACTGTAAAAAATAAAAGAAGTTAAAAAGAACTGGATATATTTGAAATATAAATGTTTTGTAACATTAAAAATGTCTCATGTCAAAGAATGTTACTTTTAATCAATTTAACGCATCCTTGCTGAATAATGTGTTATGTTCTCACATTTTTGAGTGGTAGTGTATCGTTTCCACAAAATTATTAAGCAGCATTTTTTACATATTATTTTAACATTTTTAATAATAATAATAAATATTTCTAAAGCATCTAAAGCATAAATATTTCCTGAGTGTTCACTACTGTGTGTGTGCACTTGGATGGATTAAATGCAGAATATCCTATAGCAAATATGACTGTGATGATGTCAGAAAAAATGTGAGAAATGTTAAATACATGATATTTTAAAAAATTTAAAAATCAATTTCTGTCATCATAAAATTGTACTGAATGATGACAGAATTTTCTTTAAAGTAGATTAGTGATATGACTAAAACTGACCTTTACTCTATGGAGGGTTGTCTGAGTTCTCTCAGTAGTGGTAATTTTCCTGTCATATTCTTAATTTTGATGCTTTTCGCTCAGATGACACACAGATGTGTTTTTGTGTTTCTTCATTTCCTTCGGACGGGGAGGCTTCAGCTTTTACAGGCTCTCAGGAGTGCCTGACAGAAAAAGTGCTTTCTCTTCAGTCTTTGGAACAGGACTGTGTGGGCGTACGGCTTTGGGGTTTAAAACATGGAACAAGAAAGGCTGGAAATGGGGTTTAGTGAAAGGATGAAGTGTAGATGTGTGACATAATAAGAGAGGGAGATGTAGAGTGTGAGTGTGCGCACGTACTCATATGCACGGGGATGCGTGTGGCCCTCGGCAGGAGTGGTCTAATCATTGAGTTGATGTGATCTGGCAGGTTGATGCATCCTAAATCAGACAGGTAGAAACACACACAGCTCTGTCAGTCATTTAATGAGTAGCATTAGCTTAGATACATGCTGGTTGAGAAAACATTCACTCGGAGCTGCACTCACCAGTCAAGCATGCACTACCGAATAAAGCGTCTTTGCTAAGCAGAAGCAAAGCCTTTAGCAGGATAATCTTATATAGTATTAATATAGTATGTTAGAACAAGGTTGGATAAATAAAATTAGTAATCCGCTGTCCTGCTTTGATGTTGTGTGAACACATAGTACCGCACACAGTGTCCAAAACGAACACCCGCTAAGTTCCAAATGTGTGGAAAATACGGCTTTGGTGCATTGGCGAATTTAGTTTTTGCTAGTTAGGTGGTACTTTTATAAGGCTTCACGCTGGTGTGCCATTTGATGTTTCTTTAATACAAACACTAAGTATTGGATTTTAAACTAAAGTTTAGAACACTGAGTTTCTTTATTTATCTTGGTGCTTATTTGGTGCAGCTAGGATGGAAAGAGAGTGATAATGATCTGATCAGTTTGTCACAAACAACCATAGGAGAATTCTGTTTTCATAGGGAAAACTATTTTTTAAATAAAAATAATGCTAAATTAATTTTCATTGCTAGTATGAAATATTTATCTCAATCCAACTGCGGTAGCAGAGTGTTAATTTTGAACCCTGACTGTACCTCTCACACCTTCCAGGTTGATTGGCGCCCCAAGAAATTGTTTTTGCATCTACTGTCTCCATCAGCATGGCAGGTTACCGTTTCATTGACAGCTGGCTAGAAGAGTAGGAATATAAAATATAACAACAAGCTCTATGCAATGCCCAGTATGCAAAAAAAATACACCAATTTTGTGCTGAATGGCCCACACCAGTCGTTCTAAAGGTTAAAATTAGTTTAGAATTTCTCTCTATTTAAATGTAAAGTGGCGGTTTTGTCATAGAAAGTAAAACAAAATGAACAAGCTAACAGAAAATTCTGGGGGTTTTGAAAAGCGGTCTGTCATGTTGTATCTGGACCTAGTGTAACTGATTCATGTACAGAGATTCTGTTCCCACTGAAGTAGCTACTGATAGTATAGATTTATGGCTGTGGTGAAAAAAGTTAAATATCAAGGGCACCTCATTTCAGACTACTAGAAAAGGTCATTTAAATATAGATGTGTAAGTGTATAGTTCAGCTGACACCAAATGGACTAAATCATCTTTTTTCAATATAGAATTTACTCGGAACTGTTGTTCAAGTTGTTCTGCATTATTAAGCAAAAATGCACAAGCACTTTTTTTGTTGTGGTGGTCTCGTTAATGGTGGTGGAGACCGACACGAAAGAGAAGAAATCGTTGAATAAAGTTGTTGTTTTTGTTTTCATAAAATTAAGGTTGAACCACTGATGTCAGATGGTCTACTTTATCGAAGTCCACATTTCTGGGTATTGAACATGATAGTTGCATTGCTGTCTATACGGAGTCAGAAAGCTTTCAGATTTAATCATAAAATATCCTAATTTGTGTTCTGAAGATGAACGAATGTCTTACAGGTTTGTAGCAACATGAGGGTGAGTAATTAGTGACAGAATTTTTGGGTGAACTATCCACACTATCCAAGCCTGGACATTCCATTGCGATTTATAAAGACAAACAACCACCATCAAATTATTATATATATTTATTTTTTTGCTATCCACCTAATTTTTTAAAGCAAGAGCTTGTGTGGCCATTTGTAACTGTGAAGGCGAATCTTCAAGTATCATCTGCTTCTAGTCATTTTAGCTGTACAAAAACAGCCCATTATGCTCCTAGATACTGCACACAGGTTTCTTATCATAATACTTCAGTTTATTATTGGAATTTGAATTTATTTGTTATTATAGTTATTTACTTATTGGGGCTAACCATTTGTATGTCTTGATTACCGAAGATGGCTTACTTCCTCATTGCAAAATAGGCTGGTTATTCCAAGACTTTTAAAGATTGAGTATAATCAAACTTGACATTTCACTTTGTCTGCCTAACATGTTTTGTGTTTTACAAAGTAAAGAAAATAATATGGGGCTTAGAACAATATGATTTTATTTGTATTTTGGTACCTTGTTTTTAGGATTATCTGCTGAAGGACATTTTTCTGTCTCAGATGGATTGGATTTACTCCTGTTATTCTGTAATACAAAATACTAGATCCAAATCATCTGTGTTGGAGCCGTTCACTCATGCTCTTTCAAGGTGCACTAAGTGATTTCTTCTTATTAAAAACTGGTTCCCTTTCGAGGGAACATCGAACTGTGTCCTCTAGGGGATCACTATGGGAACGTCTCCTTTGTGACCCGTGTCTGAAGCATACATACAAAAACTACAACAGTACTGGCCAGCGACAGCCTATGACGTCACTGCCGGTGGGACCGCATAGTATAAAAGTGCGCCGTTCACACACATCATCCTCTTCTTCTTCATCAATTGTTTTTGTTTGAAGTCGTGCATCTTTGGTAAGCTTTATCTTCTTTCCTCATGTCAGCAAGGCATTGTTAGAGGTCTGTACTGAGGTGAGTACTGTTCAGATTTATTATGTAACAGTTGAGGTTGTCTGTCCTTCCTGTGTTTCAGGTTTTTGGACCTCTCTGTCAGCGGGGTCCCTGGCTGGTTTGTCTGGATGTCTTTGCTATCCTGCGACCATCGCTAGGCGCTACAGGTGTAGTCTCCTGATTGCTGTGTCCCTGTCACACCCCTCAACCCTAGGACCTCTGGTCCTTCTGTTCAGCTAGCCTCCAGTTTTCTATCTCCTATCTCTGCATTGGAACTTCTGTTGCTGAGGCACAGAACAACTTTGCCTGCTTTTCCCACTCAGCGAATCCGTCTTTCCGGGAGCCTCAGCAAGAAGTGTTTCTGCGGAAACCTTCCCTGACTTGCCTGAGGGCCAGTAGCTCCTTAGGTTTTGTAGCATGTTGTGTTAGGGCCATTTGGGTAGGTCCCCCCCCCTCCAGGGAGGGCTAGGCACCTACCCTACAGCTGCTAAACACTCCTTCAAGAACCCATCAAATTTATCGGTCGCTTGCTGCCGCTGGATGGGCTTCCTGCCATCACATTGGAATGTACAGAGGTCGCCTTACCCTTCTGGGTACCTAAAGGCTCTAACCTCGGGAGCCCAGGTCTCAAGACCCTCCTCTGCCCTTGTAAGGTCTCTGACATTAGATGAGCTCAGTAGCGCTCCGCCCCGCTGGTAGTGCTTCCCTTGCCTCGCCGAGGTCTTTAAGCACACCACCCTTGGGCAGAATGGATAGACCTCCTCTCTACATGAGAGCTAGGTACCTACCCTACGGCTGCTAGCATTTGTCTGCGCTTTCCAAGCCTCATCGCATTAGTTGGCTGCATGCTGCTACTTGAAGAGTTTTGCCTTCCTCCAGGCTGCCCTGTGCGGAGACTGCATTGACCTATTTGGTCTCTTGGAGCTCCACAAGTCAGCAGCCTAGGCCATCGGGCCTCTCTTCCTGCCCTTGTAATGTCTTCTGACATCAGATTACCTTGGTGGTGCTCCGCCCCATTGGTAGTGCTTCCCTTGCCGAGGCGGGGTCGTTAAGCACACCAGCTTGGCCAGAAGGGTTCTCTGTCCTCTGGAGCTCCATATGACAGCTGCTTAGGCCACCAGGCCTCTCTCTGCCCCTTTAATGTCCTTTCGGCGTTGCATGTGCATAAGGTTCCCTCACCGAGCTTCCTTTAAGAACATGCCATTCCTGGAGGGAGCGCATGGTACCTCTCTGACATCAGGAAAGGTCCACTGCGCCCTGTGGCTCTGATTATTACCAGGTTGTAGCTTCTGGTGGAATGCTATTTATCAGCCTACTTGCTCCCCTCAGGGAATGAGGGTATCCCATGAGCATGCTTTTTCCTGTCGAGCAATATATATTCCTTTCAGGATAGAATTTCTTTGCTCCAGGGCATTCCATTAAGCCTTTAGTGCTCCCCTCTCCGGCTCTCTCCATGCTCCCTGAGGACTTAGAACCTCCCTCAAAGAGAGGGATTTTTTCTTTGCTCAGAGCCTCCTCCTTGAACGGATGAGTGTCCACTCTACATGGTCACGCCTTAAAATACACATTGGTAAGAATGCACACTAGCTTCCTGTGTTCTTTCTCAAATCCTGTATGATGGGGATCATGCTCTCAGCTTCGTACTCTTTATTGAGATGTTAGGCCCCACTCTCCACTTCTATTGGGGATCCGATAGCCTACCCGACCAGTGGCTGACCGAGGTAATGCAGGTCTGTAGGCAACTCCTAACTACGAGCTAGGGTCTGACTACATCCCTTAAAGGAATCTCTTTCTGATTCCAAACCTGAGCCCTGCCTTAAGGTTAGGCTAAGAAATACCCTTAACCTTGCAGGTAAGTCTAGGTATGCGGCTCGGGCTTTTGGCCAAAGAGATTAAGTCACTGACAGCCGTGTGGAGGTCATTAGGGCAGCTCCCTTACCTTGGGTGGAGCTGATACTCAGTGCTCGCCTTGATGTTTAGCCTGCACTCCCCTCAGCATGGGTATCCTGTTCCCCATAGCGATCCCTTAGAGAGTGCATTTTGCTGTTCCCTTGAAAGGAAACGTCTCTAGGTTTTAAATGTAACCATGGTTCCCTGAGAAGGGAACAAGACACTGCGTCCTCTAGGACTTGACGCCATGCTTCATCATTTGCTTCAGACAAAGAAGAGGATGATGTGTAAGACCGGCACCCTTTTATACTATGTGGTCCCACTGGCAATGACGCACGACCACGACAAGTCATGCCGGCAGTGACGTCATAGGCTGTCGCCAGCCAGTGCTGTTGTAGTTTTTGTATGTATGTTTCAGACACGAAGGAGACGTTCCCCATAGCGATCCCCTAGAGGACGCAGTGTCTCGTTCCCTTCTCAGGAAACTATGGTTACATTCGTAACCTAGAGACGTTCTCCATGGGTCCTTAAATTGTTTCATTTTAAGGTCATAAAAAGTCTTAAATATCTTAAATGATATAAGAAAAGTCTTAAATATAATTTCAAGAGGAAGAGAAAAACAGGAATCGTGATATGGCTTAATGTGATTACTTTAAAAAGCAGTGATTTAAATAAATGTGAGTACTTCATGTCTCAGAGTAAAAATGGGCTGCTTTTGGATGTTCTACGGGCTCATGCTTTCAGAGCAGTTGATGCTCAATCAGTGAATAGCCCACATTTATGTCAAGTGATTGCTTTTGATCTACTGGAAATGAATTATGACGATGTTTGCATTGCAGTGTTTCATATCATACCCACAAACACCTAATATACATGCGTAATAAAGTACTGCTTATTTTTAGCTTTTGACCTATATTTTTAGCAGCATACATACAGTGTTGTAAATGTTAATAATTAAGTGAAATCATTGTGTGAGAGTCATTGTGTATACAAAGCAAAATGGCACTATTACTCATTAAGACAAGTTTGTTTTCTAATGACAATTATGGCAAAACATAGACTGTTAATATAAAACGCTTTGTTTTGCTCTAAAAGAAGCCAAAGTAACATAAACTGTATATTAGCCACCATAGAAATAGGCTTAGAAATCCTCAGTCAGAACTTTATATTTCATATTTTGGTAACACTTTAGTATGGGGTCCAATTTTCACTATTAACTTATTATTTAATAGTGAATATAGTTGCTTATTAGTATGCCTATTATTAACATATTGGCTGTTTATTAGTGCTTATAAAGCACATATTCTGCATGACCGTATTCTACATCCCTAATACTATTTAATACTTGAACTTAACAACTACTTTACTAACTATAAATAAACAGCCAATTAGGAGTTTATTGATGCAAACGTCATAGTTAATGGTTTGTTAATGGCAAGAATCTGACCTTAAAATAAAGTGTGACCCATATGCTTTCATTACTTTACATAAGGTTCATTAGTTAACTACATTAGTTAACATGAATGGAGAATTAACAATACTTCTACAGCATATATTTATCTTAGTTAATGTTAATTTCAGCATTTACTACTGCATTATTAAAATCACAAGTTGTTTGTTAACATTAGTTATGTAATGCACTGTGAACTAACAAACAATGAACAACTGTATTTTTTATTAACTAACATTAACTAATGTTAGTTAATACATTACCTAAGGTTAATAAATGCCACCTTATTGTAAAGTGTTACCATAATAATAATACTAGCTTTTTTTTCTATATTCTAGGAGTACCATCTTGGAAATGATGCTTCTTGCATAAATTGTTGTTGACCCATTTCGGTAATTCCTGTTCCTGTTAATTAAGACTTTCAGTTGTGAAATTAAGCATGGGTCATGGGAAATGGCCTGTTTGTACAGTGGCATCGATAACTGAAAATGTTTGCTTTTGCGTGATGACACATCTGTGCCGCTAGGTGTCAGTATTATTCCAAGAGGGCTGCCATATCATCCAGGACAACATAAACAAGAAAATATTGAGTATATTGAGTAACAAGTTAGAACCAGCAGGAAACAAACTAGCTTCTCTGTTGTCTTTGAGTATTAAAGTGCTATCCACTCCCTTTAATTACGACCCTTTAATGTTGCACGACAGACCACCCATTAGACACTGCGCATGACTTCTAATTCACACCATCCTTTAATTTAACTCAAGTTTCCTTCCCCTCTTAGAGTCTTCAACATGAGGAGGGGCCGGTTGCATGATGGACAGCCTCAAAAGAGAGATGCTGAGACTCACTTTGTTTACAGCAGTCAGTAATCTCTTTTTCTGCTAATACCACAGAGCACTGACACGGATCTCTTTATTTCTTTCCCGTATCTTGTCTTTCTCTCTCTCTTGCTCTCTGCTTCTCTCGTTTTCTATCTCATCCTGCTGTGAATGCTTTCTCAACTTGCACTTATCTCTCCTTGCCCCCCCACCCCTCTCTCTCTCTTTTTAAAGGGGTGGGGAATGTTCTTGTGAAGAGAGCAGGTGCAGTGCCTCCCCTCTCTCTCTCTCTCTCTCTCTCTCTCTCTCCCTCTCTCTCTTTTTTTCTCTGTCTGTCTCTCTCTTTCCTGGCATCAGCAGTAGGGGAGAGTAGAAGGCTGTCTGTGTATGTGTCTGGCTGCTGTGTCGTAGGCTTGAGCCGCGGTAAAATCCCACAGGAGATTAGAGCGGGAACACACGCTAGTCCGGACTCTTTAGAAATGGCAGCCCTAGGAGAGAGCAACAGACAGGCAAAACAAACACACCCGTAATGAGGAATGGATGAATGTTGTCTCATGGAAAACCTGTACGCTGTCTCTCTCTTTTTTTTAAACCCTCCTCATTTTCTCTTACCGTCCGTCTTCGACAAGCTCACTCCTCCCTCCCTTCCTCCCCTCCATCGCTCTGCTCCTCTCCCTTTCTCTCTCTCTCATTCTCTCTTGCGCTCTCTCAGTGGAGGAATGTAGATAGAGGCTGAGCGTACGCCCGTTGCTCTGCACAATATCAACGGCTCGCTCTACGGCAGTGGGTCGCTCATCAGATGCTGTTTAGAACGGATTTGTACTGCTAAAGGATTTGACCATCCACCATCTCTTTCCTGGACAACTCTGCACCTGCTGCTGCCTCCTCTACCGGGTTTATTGCTCAGCTTGCACGTACCGGGATCTGTGCTGCAGGTCCCTTACTCCCACAAGGATGCTATAAATCAGCAGGAGCTTTGCCCGTGGAAAAAGGGACATATTGCTTCACGGTCAACGCCGAGTCCTCCTCCGTGAGGGAACCAGCTTTCTTGGATATGTATAGCTGACTCAGCGCTCGAATATAAGACCGTGAGTCAGAGCAAGACCTTGAAAAAGGAATTGGTGAGAACGAGGGAGACAGAGAGGGAAAAAATGAGCCAGTTTTTAACTTTTACTGAACTCTATCTTCAAATACTGCAATGAATGGAGGTACGAGATCGGAGGATAAATCTAACGGTGGTGTCATCGGCAAAAAGAGGGATTTGATAATCTGACGACAGAGAGTGCTGCTGCAACGGCTGGTGCTCGAAGTCAACATGCAGATGATTTCACTCCTCCCTTTCCTTCCACCTTCTTTGCTCAGCACCTTTATTTAACATTTGTACCATTTTAGTGATCTTGCGGCGAGCTGGAAGTCATCTGGACCTATTGGTGGAACTGGACTAAAGGACTGTCCTTTTTACCGGATTCTGCAACCGCTGAGATTTCTACCTCCGGAATTCTATTGGGTGTATGCGCTTGTCTGATTGTGAGTGTGTGGATGTGTATTAGTTGCGTGTGGATGTGATTTGTCTGCCTTGATGTGTTCGTAACTATTTCTGTGTTCTTGCGGTTGTGTTTTACTTTCCTTTTTTTTTTTTCCAATGTCTGGCATTACCGGCCAGCGTTTCGCCTTGTGCTGTCCATGTCTGCTGAGCACTCGGCCTTGGGGTTAACCCTTACCGTGCCACAGGCGAGATGAGTGACAGCTCTGGAACAGTGAACTCGGGGGCTATGGTACTGGAGGAGCCCGATGGGAGAGGTGGCTCAGGTGGACGTGACCAAGCCCAGGCCCCTGCGCGTGGTGGCATTTTAAGGTGTGGGACCTGTGCCCTTTGGCCCCGCCAACAGACTTGGCTCTGCGTGGTTCCGCTTCTCATTGGCTTCATAGGCCTAGGGCTCAGTCTGATGCTGCTGAAATGGATCGTAGTGGGTTCTGTGCGGGACTACGTGCCTACTGACTTGGTGGATGCCAAGGGTATCGGCCAGGACCCCATCTTTCTGTCCAAGCCTAGCACTTTTCCTAAGGGATCTGACACCACCACCACCACCACAACCACTATTGGAGGGGTCAGCTCGGTCAGCCCCACCGTCACCACTGTGGTGCGGAGCAGGACTCGAACAGGAACTCCTCCGAACGTTCCTCCTAGAAGTGGTGGGGCATCCGGCAGCCAGGTGACGCAGAAGAGCCCCTCTACGCGCTTTGTCACGCGTAATCCCTCTTTTACGACCACCGTGGCCTCTACCACATCGTCTACTGTCCATACGTCCACCTCCAGCCCCTCTCCCTCCAACCCTGCTGTTCTAAACGACTCCACCCAAATGTGGACCAGAGAGCAGTCGTCCACTGAGAGGCATGTGACCACACCTGGCCGTACCCACGTCAGCCGGAAGACACGTAAGTTTGATATATTTCTGATTGCTTCTTGCTCGTTTTTGCTTTGGCAAGAGCTATGCAGTTCTGCTTCTAATTGGGAATTCAGCTTCTTGGTGATCAGACAGTCTTTTTTTTACTTTCTTTGTAGATTGCAGTTTTGCATGGTACTGTTAGCATGTTAAAGACATCCCTAATCCTAGAGGCGAAACATGACAGACTTGTGGCGATGTGCAGTCCCGTCTATCATGTCGCCAGGGAGCGGCAGATACACTAATGACAAACAGTGACTCTGACCACTCCCTGTGTTTCAAAATATGATATGGTGAATCAAGACATATAAAGAGAATTTCATAACTATAATAGTGAAAAAGCTTGGCTTTTTCTTATTTTAGTTTTTTTCACTGACTGCAGCACATCAAAAAGCTTATGTATTTGGATGTCAGTTAGTGAACGTTAGAAGATGTCTCCTTTAGCTCTGCATTTGCTGATTTCATATGGGTTACTAGAAGAGCTTCAAGCAATGTGTCTAATGACGGAGCCATAGTTTGCATAAATGTATGTAATTGACAGATATTAAATGACACATTTTGCTGTTCATTTAAAAGCTACAGGAGCCTCTGAAAATAAGAAAACTGTCGTATGTGCTAATGGTACACCCTAGTGTAATGTCGATGGCATTTTAATTGTCTGTGCACGCATAAATTGATTAATGCGTCATCATGCCTGATTGCTCACACCTGCTCACAGTATTACCTGAAGCCAAGGTATGCTGTCCATATGTGATTCTGCTATGGGATTATAGTGCATATACTGTAGTCATCAGAATGCCTGGATAGATATGCGTTCACAATTAATGATCACATTAATTTGCATGCAATGGACAGCCTGTGCACAGTGACTTTAGGAAGTCTGAATACTTGTCGTAAGGATTACAGTGACTCTTTATATTTAGAGTTTTTGTTCTAGTGCTGTGAATATCGTAGTATAATTTGAAGAGCTCTTTCTTTGAATTCAGACCGTAATATTGGATCATAGTGACGGGTAGTAAGAGGTTGTCATGCCTCGCCACTCTATGAGATTACTTCACTCTCCATGTTTAATCCAGATTAATTTACCTTGGCTGCTGCTGTTACATTTACTGTTAGGAAACTTACCTTGTAAAGCTGCTCTGTAGTTTCATGTGTGGGTTTTATGAAGTCTAAAATTACAAGGCTTTTATGATAAATTTAAGTAACCTGATTTTTTTTTCCTGTGTTTTTTTTTTTTAAATTAGGAACATATAATTTTGTCTTATTTAGTGTCTGTTTTCTGGGCTCAACAAGGGTGGCCCACAAACAACATGGGTGGGTGACAATGGAAAACAACATGGATGAGCTTTATCAAAACTATAAGAACTGATAGCCTTGGAAGCTTGGAAGAAAACTACAGACCAAATGAGTAATGTTTTGTATTATAATTTGTTTGCATAATTATATTTTGTGAAAAAGCTGTAATATATATTTTTGTAAAGAAGTTCATAAACAAAAAATGTCCAAAGCAAATAACAGTTAAAGGAGAAATATACTTTTTTTTTTTTTTTTTTGCAAAAGCCAGCAGGAAAAAAAAAAATCCTTACTGTTGACCCTTTTTTACAAGCACGAAGTGTCTCTGTTGATAGTAACGTAGACCCCCCTCAACTCACAGTAATAAAACAGAACCAATGAATTTCCTGAGGTGTCGTAAGGCTTTGAACAAGTCCTTATCTTATACTTTGGTTGTACAATAATTCATTACCATTGCAATTGTCTGACAGAGGATATCTTAATCCTTTATGTCCCCTAGCAACAATTGCCTACCTTTATCAATTGTGCAGAGAAAAAGATAACTAAACCATTTGTGATCCAAATGCATTTGAGAGCTCACAGCCGTGGCTTGTCTTAAAACCCATTACTGCTCACCATATTAGAGATTGAAACAGCTCTTTCAGTGAAAACTTACCAGGTAAAGAGGCCATTTTGTTTTCATAGAATATTATTCTACAAGATTGACCATGGTGAATTGAGTTGTTTCCCTTTTAGACTTTTGTTAGTTATGTTTGGTTGATGAAGTGGAAGTTCCAGTGCTGCTGCCATGGATCTGTATGAGTTGAAATGGAATGTAGAGTTGAAATGCAAATTAATAAATGTTGCGGGGGACACCTTGCGATGAGCCGACCATATAAAAACCATATCTCAGTGTGATCGATTATGAAGCTGCAGAATCAATTGTAGCATTAAGTGAAAACAGCTTTGGTTGAAGCTGGCTGACACGATTCCTGGTTCCACCTGACTGCCATTTAATGACCATTGATTCTTTCTTTGTTTTGTAACATCAGGCTGATTGGGAGGATTAGTTCATGTCATCTGTATTATCACACTGTATGGCGTATTTACTACACTCTACCGCTGTTTGCTCTTGAAATACAAATGAGATTGGAATCATTTGTGATGTCAGTTCTGACATTAAATCATTGCCAGTGTTAAATGACCTAAAATCATTCAAAATGTTGTAAGATGAAGTGATTTATTTGCCTCGCCTGTTTTAATAGAAAGCCATAAAAGCACTCCCTTCCACTGCCATTAGAGCTTAATTTCACTGAGACTATTTAAAAAAAAATGCCACTTTGATTTATCTTTTTTCAAGATCTCCTAAAGGAGGGATGAAGCTTTAAATATTAATGCTTAGAAAGAGAAACATGTTCAATATGTAGAAGAGCATGTGAATAATTGACAAGGGTGTGCTGAAAAATTATCAGGGAAAGGGATGAGAAATGTGCAGGGTTTTATAAATAGAGGTAGAGGAGAGGACGATGAAAGTAGGCAGTGGTGACTGGATTCAGCATATCAATGTGTAGAATGTGCCAGAACTGGAATATTTTACTTCTAGTCACATTTCACATATATATTATTTACATTATTTTCTTCATAGTTCTATATTTTGGGGATAATTCATCTGAAAATCATTTGCTTACAAAAGATTTTTTTTTTTCTTATCATCTTTGTCCACACAGTTAAGGTAATCAACCCAGGTTTACTGGAAAAACGTGCCTGTGGTGGCATTTTTGCAAAATTATATTTCATTGGTTCTTGCTGGTTTCATGGCACTTTCAGAGTGAAATGTCCACTGAGTGGTGCTAAAAGCGACCACACAAAAATACATCTTTGTTAAACTATAATCTGCCATGTAATCATAATTTGTGAGAAAAGTAATGAAAGTTGTTGCTTATTTCAGCTGGAAACTGCAGTGAGTCTATGATGAAAGGAAAACAAGGAAATCTCATGGCATTTTAAACCTGGATTACTACTTTTTTTTTCTGTAAAACATAAGTAAATGGTTTGGTTAAAGATTCCATTAAAGGTGTCATGAACTGAGAAATCAATTCTCTTTATCTTTTGACATTTAAGAGGTCATTGTACTACTGTGTAAAACATCCTATACGTTTCAGAACTTAAAACTTTCTTGTTAGTCTAAAAACAGCTTATATTGAAGCCAGTCTGTCAAAATGACAGGTTGTGGAATGTGCCACTTTATGATGTAATAGTGTGGCTAAACACCGCCTCTGCAGAAGATGATCAACGTCTGCTTCCTGTTTAGCCCCGCCCACCGATTCGTGCATGTAGTGTAAATAACGAGAGAGGCAAACGCAGGCCAATGCAGAAATCAAATGAGTAAGATGGCTCCAAAGACAAGACAGTATGCAGTGCCAAGTTGCATTATTTCCCTTCTGATTCCAACATTAGGAAAGAGTGGATAAACTTTTATTGTTTACTTCAGAGTCTACAATTCACCACGCCTGTTCAAACATAGCGTTCAGATGAGAGGGGTCAAAACAGGACAGAAAATAGCCTATTACTTTTAAATTATGATGTGTTTTGATGTAAAAATCTTGCTAACATTATAATTGACCCCTTTGAGTTGGTCACTGCCCGTTGATGTTAATGAACCTTGAATCCTTGAATCTTTAATTTAGATGATTTAACTTATTAAACCAATATGCTATTAAAATTAAAACTGCTGTGTGGTTGCAGTGCCGTACATCAGTTGTGCTTAATTGTCTTTTTTTTCTAGCTTGTAATGTAAGCAACCTTATTCCTCCTAATGATTGAGTCAATGGAAATGAAGGCCATTAACAGTCATTTGACCACTTTGTTTAAAATGTTTTGTCTGTTTAGAGTTTTAGGTTGAAATTAACATCAAAAATGTTGACAGCTGACATTTTTGCATGAGGGATGACTTTTAGAAAATAACAGTAATGATTATAAACTCCTGAATGCCTGCCAGGATTTTTTAGAAGTGTTGAACTCTGGTTCAAATGCAAATCGTTTCTGTATTTTCCATTTAGTTGTGCACCAAGTCGCGCAATAATCTTGAATCTTAAGTTCAGCCTTTCTGGGGGTAACATATGCACCTCACAGGAGAAAGGCTTAAATCGTTGATGATAAAAGATGAATGGGATGCTTATAAGAAAACAATAAGCTGTTCATCAGCTATGCTGGAGGCAAATGTTAAAGGAGGAAGCTTTGTCTTCATTACCACAGGTTTAGTTTCTGTCAAAGGGATTGGGCGTCTAGATCAGTCATATAGAGGATCATTATAAGCACTGTTTGGAAATAGATCTTTCATTGATTCTACAAAGATAGAGAAACTTGTTTATGACATTCACATAGCTCTCAATTAACAAATAGCTGCATTAAGTCTTAATGATGCTTTTTGACACAGACTAATGCTGTTTTTTTGTGTGCATGGTTCATATTGCAACATTACTTACAGTTTTGTGTACTCATCATCTTAATCAGTTTAAAACACTAATATTATGCACGCTCTGAAAACAAGTTGTAATTTTGCTTGTTAAGTAATTTCATCTTGCATTAAGAATTTGGATTTATATTTGTTATATTCTTTTCAGTGTTCTGTTAATTATGTATGATGTCATTTGCTTTATCCATTTCTTTTTGTTTCTCCTGCTTCCTATTTATTTCAGTGCTTTTGTCTCACGGTATCCCGTGCTTTTTCAGACCTGCTTGAGACCCTTTAATATCTGTGGACAAACAAATATCAAGTTGCTTTGGCAGGTTGCCTTGGTCACTTGATGGTGTTCAGGCTTTTCAGCCTAATACCACGTTGTGACTTTAAATAGAGCTGACCAGCATGACAAATGAAGACCATAACCCTCAACAAACCAATTGTTGAAGCCCAGCCAATCAGAGTTCAGGATAATGTTTGCTCTCAGCACAAAAATACAGCCCAGCATAAAGGAACATAGCACCACTGTGAATCCTGCTTATTACTGTTGGAGCTTAAAGCCTATTGAAATATCCAAGCCAACATGAAATAACTCTGTAGAAAGAGGTTTACCTACCTCACCATCATAGTAGTGTCATTCTTATAGTAATTCTGCACATTTAAATGAAGAAGACATGAAAGTGAATATATTAGGACTGTCAAGCGATTAAAAATTGTAATCTAACAAATTGTAATAAATGTATTACACAGTTTGGTCTGAGAAATGACCAATTGAGATGGAAAAGCATTGATTAGGCATTACAAAAAAGTATCATTAGAAAGCATTAATTCAAGAAAGATTTTTTTTTACTTTTAAGGCTACATTAAGGCAATGACATTGTTTTCAGAGCTTTGTCCAAAATGACATTTAGGTATATTTACTAGGGCTGTCACGATTCCTTGATTCAGTTCAAATACTTCATTAAAAAAAAAGAAAAGTCCTTGATTACATTTTACAGCAATTTCGTCCGTGTTTTCCTCATCTCAGAAATCAAAGGACCTTATAATTATCCAATTACTCGATTAATTGTCAAAATTATCAACCGATGACTCGAATACCTAAATAATTGTAGTTAATTATAGTGGCAGCCCTAATATTTACACAGACTGTTCAGAGTTGCATTTACGCTGCAATAAAAATAGCATAAATAATACTATGAGATTACTGGGTTCTTAAAAATGCAAAAATATTACTGTTTACAAACTAAAATACATAAGACAAAATGGAAATTTGAGACAATATAAAGCAAAAACCATACAGGGGCATTATTTGAATAAAAATTTCAAATCAAAATTTAGGGGCAAATACAGTCAAAAGTTTATGTACATACTTTACATACAATCTGCAAATTGTTAATTATTTTACCAAAATAAGAGTGATCATACAAAATACAAAAATTGTTTATTTAGTACTGACCTGAATAAGATATTTCACATGAAAGATGTTTACATATAGTCCACAAGAGAAAATAATAGTTACATTTATAAAAATGACCCTGTTCAAAAGTTTACATACACTGGATTACTAATACTGTGGTGTTACCTGAATGATCCACAGCTGTTTTTTTATTATTATTTATTTATTTATTTATTTTATTTGTTTAGTGTTAGAATTCCTTTGTTTGTCCTTAACAGTTACTGTCTTTCAGGTCCAACAAATTATTATTATTTATTTATTTTTTTTTTTTAGCATTTTGTGTATTTGAACCTTATTCAACAATGACTGTATGATTTCGAGACCCATCTTTTCACTCTGAGGACAATTACATAAGTTTCAAATGCTCACTGATGCTTCAGAAGGAAACACAGTGCATTAAGAGCCAGGGGTGTAAGAACATAATGAAGATGTGTACATTTTTCTCATTTTGCCATTAAAATCATATTTCCCAGAAGACATATTTCACCCCCTGGCTCTTAATGCACCATGTTTCCATCTGAAGCGTCATGTCCACAAATTAAATAGCTCTTGGAATTAACTTGAACTTAAAAGTAGGTGATTTGCACAATTAGGAAGGCTTTTCTTCTCCAGTGGCACAAAAAATAACTCTGCATATCCATTTCAGTCATGTTTGTGTGTGTTTGTGACTGGTCTGCGTTGTCCTCTTTCAGCGCTACCTAAGGGATAAAAGAGTGCATCACACACCCCGAGTCTGTTATGAGATATTGATTCACGTGTGATTGTCTACGAGACTTGTGACACTCAGCACTTTGACTGGGATCAGTTTTAGTGTCACAGGTCTGATTGCTCATGCACAGCACTTTCCTCTGTTCCTGGGTTTGTTTTGAGGAGCCGCAGAGGAGCCCTGTCCTATGCGAGTGCACTGGATGTCATAAACAATTACCTAATAATTCAATTTCATCCCTGAATTTGGTAGAATAGCGCCGTGAAATTGGCTAGGCTTTGTTTTAGGATGTTTTCTTGCCAGCCCTATTTTGAGTCGTGTAGATTTCCTCTTTCAACGAAGCAGGGGTGTCACCATTCTTATTTGGAATACCTCAATACTTCCTATACGTGATTTGTTCTCCCACACTAGTTTGACAGATGTAGTTTGACTAAATCTGTCAAAGTACAAATTTAGATTCTCCCACCCTAGTTTGACTAAACAAGAATAAAGACTGTGCGAGTATCAGAGCTGTCTGAATGGTGCAGCTGCAGTACGGGAAGTCTTTCTCATAGCCCTGAGGGAACGATCCTACAGCCATGACATGATCCCTTATGCCTGAACTCATTTAGGCTGCTTAGAGCAATCTCTTTTTGCTTACCCTAGCTTTCTCCTATTCTGTCTCTCCTCCAAAATGCTGGTTGGTGGCTAATGTGCTCCATGTGCTCTCCATTTAGTTGTTTCTCCCTCACTTTTTCTCTTTTGCCTTCTCCTTATCCTCTTGTGGTTATCGAGGCAGATCTGTCACAGGGACACTGCACCTCAGGACATGGCTTCACACACCGTGACAGCATCCAGCCAACACACTCTCAGCTCAGATGGCAGATTAAAGAGGGGTCACACATGCCCCCACAAACACACACACACACACACACACACACACACACACACACAAACAAACACACACATTTTGATGAATGGTGGAAATGGAGCGAGCGTTTTGCATGGCTGTGTGGTCAGCGCTCCCACAGTGAGTGTCTGAGTACATTCGAGGGAGCGGTCAGCGTGGATGCGGACCGTTAGAGGCCATATGCGTCGTCTTCCAGATCAGATCTGGCTGGCATCTGCAGGGGTGAACACGTCAGTCCTAGTGCTGCCGCTCTCCCATTTCAACCACCTGTCAAACGTTACTGATGGTTTCCCGCTGAGCCTCTGCCTCTCGCCTCTGACTCCGCACATACTGTAGACGTGAGTCAGAATCATAAATGACTGCTGTGGTGATGAGATCTAATATGCATAATGTACGCTTTAATGTACATCATTTTAAAATGTCAGTTAGGTTTTAAATTGGAAGTGTCTGCTCCAAACCAAACAATTGTTTATTCTTTATATGAATCAAATGCTGATTCCTTGCACAGAGGGAGACAGGAATTAAAGAGGAGGCCTAGACTATATGATAAAAATAAATAAATAAAATAAAGTAAAAACAAATAAAAGAAATCTTAGATCTTTGATTTATTTTTTATTTATTTTTTTTTTATGTATTTTATGTATGGAGGACCATAAAATAATAAAAAAAGATAAAATAATTTTTTATTGTATTATTGACGTTTGTCTTTTTTTTAATTATTAATTTGTTTTAAAATGTAATTGCACATGGCTTAGCCTTTAAATAATACCTTTTTTTAAACTAGCAAGTACTGTCAAACCAAAATGTATTCAGACACCTTCAACATTTATCACAGTTTATTCGCTATAGTTTAATGGTAATAAAATATGATAAGCTTCTCTTAGACTGTATCAAAAATGAATTAGGTTGAATAGCTGTCATCTATTAAATTTAAGTACACAATTAGATAATACCAATTTAGGTCAAGCAATTAACAAGAAATGCTTAATTTTGTTCAGTCTGCAGTACAAAAAGTTTGCATTTTATTCAAAGGTTGCAATTAAAGAAAAACACTTAAGCAAAACATGGTCAGGTCAAAGTGTCTGAATAATGTTTGGTCCCAAATTTGTATAAATTGTACTGTTAGTCCACTGTATGAGGAAATTTTGGGAATAAAATGTCACATTTAACTTTCCTTTGCTATCCTCGCTTACATACATAAACTATAGCGTCCTGCACCCACTAGTAAAAAATATAAAAACATATATGTGGTGTCTGAATAATTTCTGGTTTGACTGTAGCTGTATTTACCATATTATTGCAGATATAACCTGTTTTCTTTAATATTCAACATTCTTGTAATAATAATAATAATAATAATAATAATAATAATTTAAAAAAATAATTAAAAATATATTTTTTTTTTCTTACTCCAGATTTTAGATGAACTTTAGGCTTAAATCTAGAGAAAAAACAGAAAGAAAAACAATCTGCCATTGAAGTATGGGGGGAATACTCAATTCAAGGTATATTCTCTAAAAAAATCATTAGTCTTATGCAGTTTTGCTTTTTTCGTAAATGTATCTAGTCTTTAAGATGGTTAGATATTATGTGCCAACAGATACTGTGTTGGCCTAAAAAAAAGCATTGAAGAAATGGTGCCAATGACTGGAAAATGTTTTCAGTGCCATGAGCTCTCTTTAACTGACCTTGTCCGATTTCTTTAGTGGAATACTTTAGGGATCATCAGCCTAACAGTAATACTGTATTATAAAACCATAAAACTAGATCCCACTGTTTCACTACATTAGCACAAAGTAGGGCTGTCCACCTATACTCTGCTGCTTTCTTATGCTGACGGGTGAATACTTTGCCTACGATGAGCCTCGTAAGATAATCTTACTGGGCCATATGATGTTCTCTCTCCTTCCATGTAGGACACCATTTTAAATTATACATGTAATATTCTACAGCTTTAAGCTCAGAAACATTTTTTCTGTAGGCAGTGTAAATAATTAATAGTGCAACCACAGAAAGTAGCATCATTCTATCTGTCATTCAAGCTCAGTGTTTGATCTGCTACTTGCCAATTGATAACATTAAGAGGACAGCAAAAGGAGTAATGGTGATGGCGTCATGTTAAGGATGAGCTGCACCTTCCGCTCAATTTCTGCTCCATTTAGAATGATAAGGGATTCACGGTATCGTCGCATGCTTAGACAGGATTCCTCAGATCTGACACAAAATGGAGGCAGTGTGGATGAGATGATTGACAGTAGCAGAGGAACCTAGAGAGAGAAGCTGGTCTAGAATGAAGCTCATTTGCGTCTGACTAGCTGTCATTTCCTGAGTGACAGAGTGGCGATAGATCGAAGTGACTGTGTTTGGCTTTGTGTAAAATGAGTAATTGAGAGAGTGAGTGGAAGGTGTGACAGACAGACAAGTTAAGATTCAGTACAGAGATCTGAAGAATTTCTGTGTGAATGATCAAAGTTTAGATAAGACCGTAGTAATTGTCACGTAGAATGAAGAAGGTATAGCACAGTGTCTGAACATTTGCCATTTGTATTTGCCATTCCAACAATAATTTGTTTTAAATAAAAATCCATATGCATTTCTAGTTGGTCATGATTGCTAGATATGCCAGAAGATATGGGAAGCATGTTCTACAGGAAATGGAAGCGTTTTAAACAATGGGGTGCCTCAGCAAGACAGTGAATGGTACATTAGTAAAAATGTTTTAAAGCTCACCATTCATGCTTTGAGTCCTGTCATTTCAAAGTTTTGGAATAGTTGTCTTTTGCTCTCTTTCTCCACAGGAAAGCAGTTCACTATATCCTTGGCAGTTGGATCAGTGGTGTATTCACTGACTGAAATAAAAAAAAAAGTGGTGGCCCTTCTGGAAAAGTAGCATTTATGTGTCTGTTATCTGTCTCTGTGACAGCGAGGGGACCTGGGACATTTTGCTGAAGCGAGAGAGAGTGATCGAAATAAATATGAAGAGAGAGTTATTACAGATTAGAGGCATAATCTTTTATTTATGGAGACAAATTCCAGCAAGCTGCGCAGTGAGCTCCTATGGCACATGCCAATGTGCAGGCGTCTGATGAGGACCAGCACCCACCCGACTGGAGATAGATGCTGTCTCACTCCATTTCTCATTCTGAGACAAGACCCAGATTTTGAAATATCTCTTCACTACTTCTCCTTTATCTTATCAATTCCATAATACGTTTTCTAAACCACGTTCTGTTTGGGGTCTGAGAGTCCCAGTGTCATTTTTGTACCTCAGCAAATGCTTTTTAATAGGTTAGTACACCCGGGAAATAAAAATTGTCATTATTTATTCACACATACACTACCAGTCAAAAGACTGGACACACCCTCTCATTTAATGTTTTTTAAAGAAGTTTCTTGCTTATCAAGGCTGTTTTCACTTGATCAAAAATACTGGAAAAAAAGCAATATTGTGAAATATTATTACGATGTAAATCAGTGTTTTTCTATATTAATATACATTCAAATTTAATTTGTCTGTAATTAAAGTTGAATTTCCAGAATCATTACTCCAGTCTTCAGTGTCACAGGATCCTTCAAAAATCATTCTAATATGTTGATTTGTTATCAGTGCTGGAAACACTTGCGCTGCTTAATATATTTTTTGGAACCTGTGATACTTTTTTTCAGGATTTTTTGATCAATAAAAGGTTAAAAAGAGCAGCATTTATTTAAAATAGAAAGATTTTCTAACAATATACACTACTGTTCAAAAGTTTGGGGTCAGTACATTTTTATTCTTTCTTTTTTTAAAAGAAATTAATACTTTTATTCACAGAGGATGTGTTAAATTAATAAAAAGTGATAGCATAGATTTACATTGAATACATTTTGAATAAATGCTGTTCTCTTTAACTTGCTATTCATCAAAGAATCCTGAAAAAAGAATCACAGGTTGCAAAAAAATATTGGGCAGCACAGCTGTTTCCAACATTGATAATTCTAATAATAAATCAGCATATTAGAATGATTTCTGAAGGATCACATGACACTTAAGACTGGAGTAACAGCTGATGAAAAATCAGCTTTGCATCACAGGAATAAATGATATTGTAAAGTATATTCAAATAAAAAACATTATTTTATATTGTAATAATATTTTGCAGTATTTGCAGTATTACTTTTTTTCTGTATTTTTGATCAAATAAATGCAGCCTTGATGAGCATAAGAGATTTCTTTATGAACATTAAATGAGAGGGTGTGTCCAAACTTTTGACTGGTAGTGTACGTCGATTCAAACCTGTCAGTGGGGTTTAATGTTATTTTAAAGCCCACTGACTTATCATTGTATTGGCAAGAATATTTTTCAAACCTGTGTGACTTTACTTATGTGTTATGAAGTGACATTTGAAGTTAATAATGACCATTTTAAATTTGGGGTGAACTATCCCTTTAAAATTGATGAATAAATATATATAATTTATTTCATACTCTATCTTACTGATATGAGAACTGATTATTAAAGGATTAGTTCACTTCCACAATAAAAACATTCCTGATAATTTACTCACCTCCATGTCATCCAAGATGTTCTTGATTTTTTTTTTTCTTCAGTTGAAAAGAAATTAAGGTTTTTGAAGAAAACATCTCCATATAGTGGACTTCAGTGGGAGCTAACAGGTTGAAGGTCAAAGGGCTCTACACAACCCAAGCCGAGGAATAAGGGTCTGATCTAGCAACATGATTGGTCATTTTCTAAAAAAAACATAAAAATGTATATACTACTAAACTACAAAAGCTTGTCTAGTTCTTCATCTGTGTAATCAGGTTAAAAAAAGTAGAATAGGGTGGAAAAACTCCATCTAATTTTCTTCTCCAGCTTTAAAATCATCCAACCATGTTGCTTTGTCTTCTTTTGTAATGAGTTCTTTGCACGTTCGCTGTGTGGCCTTTCCAATATGACTATGTAATGGGTGAAGTCAAGCTAGTAAAACATGAGCATTTGTGGTTAAAAAGTATATCCATTTTGTTTTTTTTTTAAGAAAATGACTGATTGTGTCACTAGATAAGACCTTTATATACTTTGAAGTGGCATTGAAACTGCAATTTGGACCTTCAACTTGCTGATCCCCATTGAAGTCCACTATATCAGTGGTTCCCAACCACGATCCTGGAGGCACACCAACACTGCATGTTTTCCATGTCTCCTTAATCAAACACACCTGATTCAGATCATCAACTCATTAGTAAAGAATACAAGAGCTCAAATGGGCATTTCAGACAAAGGAGAGATGCAAAATGTGCAGTGTTGGTGTGCCTCCAGGAATGTGGTTGGGAACCACTGCACTGTATGGAGACAACTCCTGGAATGTTTTACTTAAAAACATGAATTTATTTTCGACTGAAGGAAGAAAGACGTGAACATCTTGGATGACATTAGGGTGAGTAAACTATCAAAGTTTTCTTTTGTAGGAGCATCACTTCTTTGTGTTTTGCTTTGCATAGTCCAACGTGGTCCAATGAGAATTCATCATCATTTGCACGGAATCCCAAAATCGTGAGGTGACATGAGTTTACCATTTGATTTTGCTTTCTGGTGCAAATTATTATGAATTATAGGAGTTGGCTGAGTTTCAGGCCACTTTTAGTATGGATGCACCTGTGCTCTGACCTTTCACTGTATGTAAGTGCCACAAAATATTAGTTATTATCAAGGAAAGTGGTTACTTTCTACTTGTTATGAAGTAGAACTACAGCTTTTGTCTCTCTACGAGGACTGATTTATGATTTACTATCTTTCTGTAGCTTAACTTTTGGTAACTTCCCTGAGCTATTTAAACCTTTCTCACCCTCATTAGTGTTCGAGACCCTCAGGCGTCCAGTTCCAAACAATTATTAACCTTTAAGGAGAGGCAGGCGCTCAGATGGAGGCGCAGTGCTCCGATACCTGAATCAAATTATTTTGGGGTTACTGAGAGAGTGATACACGGCCCTGTATGCGGCCAGCAGGCTGCCTGTTATTGGTCCCCCATGACAGGACTTTGAACAGTGTGTGCAGAATGCATTAAAACACATTAACGCACATTTCTTTTCACTGTCTGAGGTATACATGTATAGACAAGAAAGAATGTCCAACATATTTCTTACATAACCCTCTTCAAAGTCCACCGTGTGTGTATGATGTGTCCATCACATGTGTACCTTTGATCTCAGCGGGATATTTGGGTGCAGCATCTTGAGCGCGCAAAGCATTATATGATGAAAACACCTTATCTTATTACTTCTACGACATCAAACATGACAGCCTTTGGTCTGTATGTGCTTTAATGTGGTGTATTTTAGTGACACTTCAAGCTGTACTCTCGTCTGGGGTGTTTTATAAATATTTTTAAGTTTCCATACTCCCACGCATCTTGATGGACAGTAATCCTTTTCCGACGAGATACTCGGGTAACGCCGTCTAACGTATCTCTGCTGGGGCAACAACCGCTCAATATGGCCTCAATCGGCGAGATGAACCTGTCTGTCACAATATACTAGACAGTCATGGATAGACAGCTTTAAGCAGATTGTAGAAAGTTGTTTGTGTTTGTCAGATATTTCGGCCTTGCTTCAGCCGGCCTTGCTTTTTGCAGTTTGCTCTGTTGGTCTGTGTATGTGTGTGTGTGTTTGTTTTTCTTGTGATGGAGTGTACGACCAGGGGCCATGGAGTGATGGATGGTGGAAGAGGACGACAGATCTCTCAGATGGCCGGCCTTTGCCGGTAATGGCGGTGAAATGCGATACCAGGGCAGAGCAGGAAATGGGGGAATAAGCAGACTCCAGCCTTAATGCTGACAGAATCAAATGGGCAGCGCTTTCTCTGAACTCCTCCAAAGGCGTTTTCTGCAGGGTTTCCACTGAATAGTCTAGCGCTACCTGTTGTGTAATCTATATATTTTAGCCGGCGGCAGGGCCACCCACCTTTTACCGCTTTGGCGGCGTGTGGATATGGGTATTTGTTTTGGACGGCCACCCTAAACACCAGCTGTTTGGTGACCCCTCCCCCTGACCTTTATCCAAGCCTGTGATTAGCTGAAGCAGCGGAGATGTTATAAATATGTATGAGGCCAAAACCACTGTGGATTTGCATAATACCAAATCGACCTGACATTTTGGCTTGTTACATAATCGTTAAATGAGTTAAACAAAAAGCAACAAAATTACCCTGTTTAGAACTAATACATGTGAATGTAGCGATTTTGAAGTGTGAGTGCTGTTGGGAGTGAAGGGCAGTGTCTGTTTATCATGCTCTCTATGGCCACAGGTGGCCTTCGTGGGGTGGCAGATGGGATTGTGCAGTGGAAGGATAGATGAAAAAAGTTTTTCTGTCTGAATTGTTGGTAATAATCTCTTTACAGATGGCTGCAGTTAGTAAAAGAGAGAGAGACACTAGTGGCATGTTGTGTAACTGTGTGTGTGTACATAAGCAAACACTTATGAAGGATTAATGAATGCATTAGTCTCTTTGGCAGACAGACAGCGAGCATGCAAAACGTCCATATGTGTTTGTGTGTGTGTAGAGTGTAAAGCTCATCTCAGGAAAACCACACTAAATGGGAGCGATAAGTTCATGAGATGAGTTGATAAGTGCTTTGAGTACCTGCAATGTTCCGATTTCTGTGCTGTGTGTGTGTGTGTGAGAGAAGATAAACAAGATAAATGACACATGAGAAGCTGCCTTTACTGGAGCCTTGTATCGGTGAATGACAAAATCAATCATCATTGCTCATGTTTCATGCACGTTTGGTTTGATTGAATACCCTTGTGAAACAACAGCACATCTTATAGTAGCATAATATACATATCATTTTAAAAGGATAATAGGGTGAGATTTTTCTTCATCTTTTGAGATGTATTAATGGTTTATTGTACTATAAAAAAGTACTCTAACTTTCGTAATTTAAAACTTCTCCAATAATAATAAAATAAAATAAAAAACATATATTGATATTTTTTATGTTTCTTATGCTCACCATAGGGGCTTTTATTTGATCAAAAATACAGTACTGTGAAATCTAACAAATTTTATATAACTATTTTAATTTAATATTATTTATTTCTGTGACAGCTTAGTTTTTTTTTTTTCATTCAGAAATCATTTTAATATGCTGTTTTGGTGCTCAAGAAATATTTCTTGAAACTAAAAATGTTTTGTAACACTGTAAATAAATTTACTGTCAGTTTAATGGATCCTTGCTGAATATAAGTATTGCTTAATATAAGTATTACTGAGTATAGTATAAAAACACAAAAAACTGTCCTCCAAATGATTGTATATGTACAGGATATAACATTAGTTTATAAACACTTTCATTCAAAAATTTGGGATCATACTTTTGTAAGCCTGCATTTATTTGATCAAAAATAAAAATGTAATATTGCAAAACATTATTACAATATAAAATGGTTTATATTTTACTTATATTTTATTTTATTATTAGAATTATCTATGTTGGCAACAGTTGTGCTGCTAAATTACAAATATTTTTTTTTTCTTTAGAATTCTTTGAATAAAAAGTAAAAAAGAACAGCATTTATTCAAAATGTAAATCTTTTCTAACAATATAAGTCTTTGCTATTACTTTTTTTTTTTTTTTATCAATTTAACACATCCTTGATGAATAAAAGTATTTATTTATTTATTTTTTTAAAAAAAAATTCAAAATAAATAAAGAATAGAAAGAATAAAATTTACTGGTCCCAAAGTTTTGAACGGTAGTGTATATTGTTAGAAAATATTTCTATTTTAAATAAATGCTGTTCTTTTTATTCATTAAAGAATCCTGAAAAAGGTATCACAGGTTCCAAAAAAATAAGCAGCACAACTGTTTCCAGCACTGATAATAGCATATTAGAGTGATTTCTGAAGGATCACATGACACTGAAATACTAGAGTAATTATGCTGAAAATTCAGATTTGATCACAGGAATAAATTAGATTTTAATGTATGTTTAATAAAGAATGTTATTTTACACCATAATAATATTTCACAATATAACTTTTTTGTTTTTCTACATTTTTGGATCAAATAAACGCAGGCTTGATGAGCATAAGAAACTTCTTTAAAAAAGTGTATGTGGGCAAATAAGGGAAGGCAAATTAAATTTTCATAAAAATATAATGTATTATTTTAATTTAAGGTTATTAGAGAGATTATTCATTGGCATAGTTTATGTAGTATGTTCTTTCTATAAGCATAAACATCATTATATTTTGCTGATTTCTCACAAAATAAGTTTTAATATACTATCACGTTATATTTCATTTTATTATATATTGCCATGTAGTGCTTACAGTGAAGATCTCTGTTCATTTACGACTTCCCGACAAGTCCATTTGAAATCCATCTCCAGCCTCCTACTTTCTTTCTAGTCTGTCAGTCATGAGGCAGGGGTCCGTTAAATTGCATGGAAAAACAGTGAATGGCAGCAACTCTCTCAGGCCCAAATCATGCTTTCTCGTTCAAAGCAGAGCTGCATATAACTGTGTGTAAACTGTGGGATACAAAAGAAGGCCATTTTCTTACATGGAGACATAGATAGTCATGCGCCCCACACTGACTGTAGTGCTTCTCTGTGATAGTGTCTCTCTGCAGGGACAGGGCTGTCACAGTGTCAAACTGCTTGATGATGCCATGCCCTTTCACTGCAGCTCTTTCAGTCAGATGTAATAGTTCACATCTTAAATCTTCTCAGTGTAACCGCTGTACAGTTTAAATGCTCTTGGGTTGAGTTAGCCTGTAGTGAAAAGAGAAGGATTTGTTGGCAGCCTTGTATGATGAGCGACTTCATCTCTCATGTTAACAAAAGTAACAAAACATGTACACACACACACTCACAGTCAAAACCCTCCAGAGGGACAGTATCATCCCATGCTGTCAAGTATAGAAACACATTAGCATAGATTAGTCAGTCACAAGCTGACAAGCTCAGGGGAAAATAAACAATCAAAGCTAATTAATAATTGGTGCAGCAGGTGTGAGTTCAGGTTTGTGTTATGACTTAATAGTTTGAGTAAAAATGTGCAGTATTTGGAAACTTGAGCTATTCTTTATATATACAATTGTCAATTGCATTGATTGGTCTTTATAGATTTAGGGACTCCCTAGATTCCCTTGCTCTACATTTTATCATAACTTTCATTAAAATGTTAATAACATTGTAACATTAAGGATTTTATAAACATTGTAGAGTCAATATGCCAGTCATAAATAAGTCACAAATAAAATGTAATTTGAGTTATGTTTGACCAACAACATTCTTCCAGAGATATTATATTTTTTATAAGTTTTCAGCATGCATTAAATACATTGATAATTGTTTGCTACAGTATACATTATGTGGATGCTTTATGATTTGTCGATTAAGAACATAAAGAACAATATTTTGTGTGTTGTTAATTGAAAATATTCTTAAAGGGATAGTTCACCCAAAACTGAAAATTCTGTCATTAATTACTCACCCTCATGTTTTTCCAAACCCATAAGACCTCTGTTCATCTTCAGAACACAAATTAAGATGTTTTTGATGAAATTCGAAACCTTTCTGACCCTGGATAGACAGCAAGACAACTGAAATGAAAATCAGTGGTTCAACCATATTGTTCTGAAGCTATAAGAATACTTTCTGTGTGCAAAGAAAGCAAAAATAAGACTTTATTCAATAATTTCTTCTCTTTCCTGTCAGTCTTCAATGCGCTTTGAAGAAATTGTTGAATAAAGTTGTTATTTTTACGGGTTTAGAACCGCTTGAGAGTGAATAATTAATGACAGATTTTTCATTTTTGGATGATCTCTTTAGGAAATCTGTAGCTTGACAAATTTATTGACTTCAGACATTTTTTCATTGTGAACAAATTTAAATCAACACAACGAAGCAGTGTTAATGAAGACTGTTATTAAAGGATTAGTTCACTTTCAGAACAAAAAATTACAGATAATGTACTCACCCTCTTGTCATCCAAGATGTTAGTATCTTTCATTCTTCAATCGTAAAGAATTTGTTTTTTGAGGAAAACATTTCATGATTTCTCTCCATATAATGGACTTCTACAACGGGCACCATACATATCCATTATGTGGAGAGAAATCCTAAAATGTTTTCCTCCAAAAAAACTTAATTTCTTTATGACTGAAGAAAGAAAGACATGAGCATGGATGACAAGGGGGTGAGTACATTATCTGTACATTTTTGTTCTGAACGTGAACTAATCCTTTAAGATAACCGGACAATTTTACTGTATCATTCTGAAAAAAAAAAACAAAAACAAAAAAAACTCAACACCGTTTTACTTGATATTTTGCCTACTTTTATTACATTCATACAAATGTTTGTGTGGATTAAGTATTCTTTTCTAGGTCACTGTACCACGTCTCCAGAATCAGATCACCCTGTGTTGTGTCTGAGCCCCCTAGAAAGCTGTTATCATAATTCTGTGATCACTTCAGTCTTAATAGAAATTTTCTTCAAGTTTACTTAAAAAAACATCTTCACGAAGCTATCTTATGCCATTTCAATTTGAATCCTCTTTTTTAGTTATCACAGATTGTTACATTTAAATATAATATCTCGTCCATGCAGTGGTAGTATTACAGCTCTATCATGCACTTCACATCCACTCTCCATTCTAGTGAAAACACAATATAAAGTGGAACCAAATGTGTTCCTGATATACATCCACTGACAATCATGTGATATTTTGATTACATTGGTTTAGATTGTCCCCTTCACTGTAAACCTTACGCAACTCTCTAATGGCCGTAATTGTTAATCATTGCCATGCGCAAGTGGTGCTTGACTTACAAATGCGACAAAGAGACAAGGGATGAAAGAGAAAAGAAAACATTTCTGATGAGTCTCTTGTCTCCAGTCGTCCTTGACCGTTGTATTCCTACCAGCAGAGAGGAGAAATCGCAGGACGAACAAAAACCTACACACTATTTTTGTCTTCAGCTTTTATTTTCATTTTTTTAAAAAAGAGAGAACATTTTCACAATAATTGGATTAGTTTTTTGTTTTCGATCAACCTTTTTCCTCATGTATGAGTGGGTGTGGCCATTTGTACATTTTATGGGTCTGGCTTTCGGTCTCATCCGCATCCAGCTATTTTTAGCTTTACAAAACTTTTGCTGCTTGACATTGCAAACTGGTGTGTCTCTCCATATTATTTTAATGTATTTTCTTAATTATGAACACACTGGTTTGTAGTGCAAACAGTTTTATGGTTTACTGCACATTGTTTTTCTTGTTATTTCCCTAAAGCGGCTAATGAACTAAAAGTCTCACCTATAAGCCTCCTTCTGCATTAAAGAAAAGGTAGATCACTGTTAGGTGATTAAAAGTAATTGACATGAGGATTAAATTACTTATACAGTTGAAGTCAAAAGTTTACATACACAGTGTAGAATCTAAAAATGTTAATTATTTTACCAAAACAAGAGGGATCATACAAAAGGCATGTTATTTTTTTATTTAGTACTGGCCTGAATAAGATATTTGGTCCCAATTTACATTAGGTGTATTTACTGCTTTATATACTGTTTATATACTGTGTTGTTACTTGAATGATCCACAGCTGTGTTTTTTTTGTGCTAGTTGTTCATGACTCCTGTGTTTGTCCCTAACAGTTAAACTGCCTGCTGTTTTTTAGAAAAATCCTTCAGGTCTCACAATTTTTTTTTTTTCAGCATTTTTGTGTATTTGAACTATTTTTAACAATGACTGTGATTTTTAAGATTCAACTTTTCACACTGAGGACAACTGAGAGACTCATATGCAGCTATTACAAAAGGTTCAAATGCTCGCTGATGCTCCAGAAGGAAAAACGATGCATTAAGAGCCAAGGGTGTAAACTTTTGAACAGAATGAAGATGTGTACATTCCTTATTTCATTTAAATGTCATATATACTTTTTTTTTTTTTTTTTTTTTTTATTTAGTACTGTCCTTCAGAAGCTACAGAAGATATGTACGTTTCCCAAAAGACAAAATAAGTTAAATTTACCGTGATCTTTAAATTGAAAAAAGTTTTACCCCTGGCTCTTATTGCTTTGTGTTTCCATAAGCCTATGGCTGGCATCCTCATCAGAGCTGAGGCAGCATGATTAATTGCGATATCACTGCTTTTATTTTATTTTATTATTTTATTTTGTTTTATTATATATTAATGTTTTATTATATTACATTTTAATGCTTTATATGTGTATATAAATGTGCTTGACAGCTAGGCATATTTTTTTTGTTTTGTTTTGTTTTGTTTATTCATTTTAAACTGACATATCTACATTTTTCATGAGGTGAATGCTGCTGCTTTTCCTGGGGCGGTTTTTAGTGCCTGTAGTTTATAGTGCTGTAGCCTTGTTTTACTGTCTGCCTACAGTTAAACAGAGAATCACAGGGAACATTAAATAAATAGCTCTTTTTAATGCAATCACCAGCAGACAAGTCTTTTCTGAGCGGCATAGATTGGACACTAAAACCCGAATGGTTGCCTCAGTTTCATTGTTACTCTGAACCTCTCCTTTGCATGCTGTAAGGAAGAGATTTCCATCGCCTGGCCTTTGACCTCGCGCTGCCCTGTTCTATTATGAGTGCCTGGGGAGAGCTCGTGGGTCAGGAGCCGCCGGTTATTAGCAGATGTAGCATGCGAGAGAAATGTCAGTCACAGCTCTTTCTAGAAGAGACTCCACTACGCGCATGACAGGAATGACAGGTCTCTGTTGCCCTTTAAACAAATTACAAAGGCGTTATCAGTATCCACTTGTAGTAGAATGAATGTGTGTTATTTACAGTGACTGAAATCTGATTGAACAAATGCTACAGAAAGGGATCTGCACATGCAGCCAGTGTGATAAGTCTCTACATCCTTTCTTTCACACGCAGCAAAGCTACAGTATGCTGCAACCACTACTTTGGCTTGATTAGCTTCTTACCCAAAGCTTATTGATATCTCTGTCTCTGGTTTTACACTTATCATAGGTATCACTCTTATCTAATTCCAGCCTTATCTTCCTCAGCGGAGCATGTCAGAGTGCCAGGGAGGTGGGCACATGTTCACAGGGCCATGCTGAACGTCATGTAAATCTAGGCTAAGAGGCTTAGCGTCTGTTCCCTCTCTCGGTTTCCATGGTGTTCCCCACAGATAGGTGCCATCGTGGCTGGCCAAATGCCAAGCATCCTTTTTCACTCTTGCTTTATCTCATTTTTTTCTCCCTTCCTCCTAGTCTATATAGTTTCATCAGGCTTGTTTAGAGAGGGTCTGTCTTGTGCAGCGCCAAGAGGGTGTAAGTAGGGCATCTAATCATCCCTGATCAGCTTAGTCCCACAACACCAGGAATGAAAACATGAGATTTCGCTACATTTGACTACTGACATTTTCTGCCCTCAGTTGTGTGCTTTCCAGAACACAGCGAGTGAGGAATCATAATGATATCGCGTGCAGTGTGTAAATGAGGGCATCTCTGAGTGGCATCGTGGCACAGAGTAGGCAGAATCTCATTTGCATGTTGGTGGGCCATTTCTGAGTTCATACAGTTTCAGTAGTAGTTAGCTGACCTCAATGGAGGGTCAGTGGATACTATGATGAGGGTAATTAAACTTGTTTCTACAGTCTTTCTCTCGCTTTCTCTTAGTTGATTCTCTTAGTTTGCACTGTTTTCCTTTCTTAGTTTTCAGTTCAAATTATGTTATAAATAATTTATTTATTTTTGTTAATGTATTTATGTTTGTTTATTAATATGTATTTATGATATATGTATATCATATATATATATATATATATATATATATATATATATCATGTACGACGTATTTAACATATTTATTTGTTTGTTTATTCATATTTATTATATATTTATTTATTATATTATAAATAATAATAATAATAATACAATTATAAATATATAATATATGTTTTATTTAGCAAAGACACATTAAATGTATCAAAAGTGACAGTAAAAACTTAAATTGTTGCAAAATTTAATTTAATTTAATTTAATTTTATTTTATTTTGCAACACTACTGTTTCCGACATTGATAATAATGCTAAATAATTCTTGTGCATCAAATTAGCACATTAAAATTATTTCTGAAAGATCATGTGACACTGAATGCTGGAATAATGGCTGCTTAAAATTCTGCTTTTCCGTCACAAAAATTGATTTTAAAATAAAAAACAAACAAACAAATAAACAAACAAAAAAAAAAACAGTTTATCAGTTTGTGATGAATTGATTTATTTTTTTCTGTGTTTTTGGTAGTATTTGCATCAAATGCAAATGCAACCTTGGTGAAAATAAGAGTCTTTTCAAGGACATTGAAAAAAACCTACCCCAAACTTTTGAATGGTTATTTATTATTTTTGTTATGTTTGCTTTTAATTTATTTATTATTTTTGTGATATGCCATTATTCATGTAGAATTCCTACACTATAGGAGTTGTGTGTATGTGTGTGTTTATGTGTGAAGAGTGTTTCTGTAAGCTCTTGGGCACTGCAGGGTTTTGATAAATTCTAAGGCTCTGTGCTGTTTTTGCTGATATTCATCACTTCCTGTCCTACTCTCTGCTGGGAACCACATCCCACAAATCTCCCAGCATTCACAGTGGGCAGCCAGAGGGAACATGCCCAAATGTAGAGATTCATTGGGCATAAAACACTTTGGTGTCACTGCATTAAGTTTAGACTGGTCAGGTGAGCAAGTGAGAATGAAGTGCATGACAGCTCATGTTCACTTCAGCATACTAATTCCCTCTACATCATTTTGTAGTTTTAGTCTTATGGAAGGTGTAAATGTGTACTTGACCCTGGACATGCATTGTAGGCCCATCTCAACATATTGTACATTTTTAAACAGGCACTCGTAGGCTTATTTTTGGCTCATTGTTCCTGGTGATGCAGCATCATCGACACAATGTATAATGCAAATAAATTAAGCAAGATATTTGCATTTACTGTCCGTATTGTCCTCCTCAACCCAAGTCCTTGAAAGTTCAGCCCAACTGAACTGGAAATTTGCATTTCTGTATCAGACCGTTTTCCATTTATTCCATGTGCTTCATTTCCGCCACCATCTATTCGTCCTGCGTTTGACCTCACAGAGACTCACCAATCAACACTAGTCATTTTCATGCATCTATCTTGTCCATAGGTAGTTATTAAACTAAAACGCTGTCAGGGAGAGGCAGCATGATTTATATTACTACTTTCTAGCACCTCATGCTGTAATTATTGGCTGTGCTGACAGCAATACCTTTTTCTGGCTTAAAAAAATTCTGAGTAGAAATTCCAAAACCAAAACAAAAGTCAAGCTTTAAGTCCCAGGAGGGTAAATAGCATGCTGCTTTCTTTTAATCATTTGGTGAACTTCTTATTCAGAAAGGTCTTTGTATTTTATAAACGAACCTGAAACCACAGTGTGGAAAGATGCTTGGCCAGTACCGAGTGCTTTATTCACAGGTAAGTTCTGTCAAATCCTTTGATGCATTTGTTCTCAGAAAGCTAAAGCTGTGCCTTTTCCTTGAAGAGTAAGAGATTAAGAAAGATGTGGACTAATTTTCTTCCTTACATTGTTTGATTATGGTTAATTACACCATGGCAGACTGTGAGACCCAATCATATTTGAATTTTCATCAAAATAAATTAAGATGTAAGCAATGTACTTGTACAGCAAACTGACAGCTGCTTATGAAGCTGAATATGACATTAAACTCAATTGATTTGCTACTACAACAGCTTCCCGCTTTCCATATAAACTGTTTGTGAACATGCATAATGATGGCAGAGAATATTCTGATTGGCTGACTATAGACTGCAGTTTTTGTTTGCCTTTTACAGAAACATCCAGCTATTACAGAGATCTATTTAATTAATATGTCATGATTAGAGCTGCCACTAATGATTATTAAGGTAATCAAGTAATCGGTCGATTATTTTGATGATTAATCGAGTGTTCGAGATGATTTTTTTTTTTTTGTGGTAATAAAAATAGACTACCAAGATTTATTTAATTAATATGTCATGATTAGAGCTGCCACTAACAATTATTTTGTTAATCAAGTAATTAGTCGATTATTTTGATGATTAATGAAGTAATCCACATAATTATAATACATTTTTTATGGTAATAAAAATATACCTAAGTGAAAAATAGCCTTTAAAATTACTTAATATACATATATAATAGCAATGAGGCAATAATTATTAGTTCAAGTGAAGTATCAAAAGCAAGTAATCATGTTGTTCTATTGAACAAAACTGTTAAAATACGTTATGTAGTATAAACAATATAGAAGTAACGTAGATTATGCATTATAACAAACTGCAGGGGGCGTCAACGGTCTGGCAATTATTTACACTTTACAGCATGATCTAATCCTTGTTTACTATTGATTTAAACATTTAAACATTTAATTTAAATGTCCACTTAATCTTTAATATTTGACCATTTCCTTGCGACAGAAATGCTACAGCCGCTGACATTTCTTGAATATGTGGACATCAAAACATGTAAACTCCAAGTAAGGGCTTGGCTTTTATTTTGAAATCATGATGAA